>JARHVA010000729.1:0-577500 GCA_037957365.1 Torreya grandis
TGAATAAAAAAACCACTAATTTTGTAAAAATTGACCTAATATAATATTTATAAAAATATAGTGAATGTCACAAATAATTATTTTAGCTAAAAACTGACTAAAACAGATGATATGGAGGCTAAAATTGGTGTATACGCTGATCCGAGTGTCATAAGTAGGATAATGATGTTAGAAACCAACCCTATTATATAGTAACCATGATACCTTGGATAGTAGTTTAATATGTTAGTGTCCTCCCTCCCATGCTAGTGTCCATTGTGAAGAAACTATGTGACCTTCTAAGTAAACATTCAGCTAAGTCTGATCTACCTGTAACTGTTGGGTGACTCCTGGTTCACTATCTATACACTTTTTTGACTAACTTGTGATAATAACCTAGACTTCCATTTTTTTAGAGTATTTTAAGGGCACAAGTATAAAAATTATGATGTTAGTTGGGTAGGCTAGACATATTTAACATATTCTTGTACTGAGAATTTCCTACACATAAATACCTTGAGAGGGTATCAAGCCTAATGTAGTCATACAAATATAAATGTTGGTATAATTTCAGGTGAATTATAGTATGGGTTTTGAGTTGAGTGTTTTGAATGAGGCTTAAGATTGTAAATCTGTGTAATCTAAACTTATGATGGTTATAGATGACTATATGAAGTTGGATAGACTAGGTATCAATGTCCTTGAATATGCACTATTTTATAAAGATTTTAAGGTGTATTTGCATCTAATTTACATCTAGTGTTTAAAGGGATAAAAATCATGCATTTATACTAATCTAGTGCTTTTTCATAGTCTTAAATAGGTCTAATAAGATTGTAGTTATCTCAGGAATTGAAAATATATCTATTATAGTTAAAATTAGGCAAGGGGACACTAAATCAGTCCCTTGGTCACTAACATAATATGATAGTCTCCAAATAAGTGTGCTAGTGTCTAGGTGGTATATCCTAAAACACTATGGCTTGGATCCCTAGGGAAGTTAAGAGACTATTTTAGGATGTCTAGGGATGTTTAATACCACACAAAAGTTGTATAAACGGTTTAAAGAAGCCCTAATATATGTCTTTGGCTAATGTAGGGTTAGGGTGGTTTTAATTAACACTTGCTACTCAAGTAACATTTTATATGACTACATCCCCCCCCCCCACCCCCTTTATTCCATAAATGAAAAAAATGAAATTATTAAAATAAAGGAAAAAGAAGAGTACCTGAAGTGACCTAAGAGGTGAATCCCTTGAATATGGGTGTGAGGATGTGAATCATGCTCCATTGATATATCTTAAAAATGAAACCTAGATGAATGAGTCCTTACTTAAGGGATATTAAAAGTATAGACAAATATGAGTAAATAGATAAGAGAGAGGAAATGAAATAATACACCTCACTAGGTACATTAACCTATGAAAAAAACATGGTGACAGTGAAAAAGTGTAACTAGTGATTAAATATTGAATATCTTAGTTTGATCTATTGGCTTGCTCAATCCCCATGTGTGGGTGGCTCAAGAACTCAAGTAGGATATGACTCCAACATTGCCTACACATGTCTCGTAGATGCATATATGATTGAAACTATATGATGTAACTAAAATTATGTAGGGTGGCTCTGGGGCCACTCAAAAACTCTAAAATGTAAAATGGCCAAGATGCCTCTCGAGAATGTTGTTTAGGTACTACATAAAAATTGGAAACCATTGTAGGACAGAATAAGGCATAAATCTAGTATGAAACATGGTATAAATGGTGTCTGACATATATAATGTGGAGAATGACACAGAGTTATTTTGCCATCTAAGATGAGTTGGTACAAAATTAATCATACAAAAATAATGCATCATGTACATGATCCCAATTATGATATTTGTGCATATGGATTCTAGAGTGAGTTGTATCAATATATATTTGTGTATATATAAAATTTAAATGGGAGTGATCATGACACACATGAATCCCCCAACTTAAACAAACCTGATATTATTATGTGAAAAATTGAGCATAAACTGATCAAATATGATAGCTTGTGACTGAAACTATGTAAATCTAAATTATAACTATTATGTTATTATGTCAAATCTAGATTTTCTTATTTCTTGGGTTATTGGATAGTATCATGGTTCCTTGGATAGTATCGCACTACACTAATGCCATTTCTTCTATGATAGTGTCTTCTATGCTATTTTATACCAAATTGACTTTGGTCTTTGTTAGACTATTTTCAGTATATTTTCTTGATTCTAAAATTTTGTAATTTGTGTTTGTGTGATAGAAACTATATCTAAGTGCACTCTACTATCCTGATATTTGTGATAAACCATTTTGAATTCCCCCTCTTTTGATGGGACTTGTTGAACTTGTGTAATAATTTTCCTCAAAATAAATATTTTGCATCATTTTGTGTTGGCCTGAGCACATAGGATATCTATGTAATAAACCAATATAAGGTATAACATGACATCAAAATATAATATAATATAATCACCTATTGGTAATATAAGATGTATGTTAGACCTAGAATTCATAAGGTAGTCAAGATAGATATTAAATGTATGCATGTGTATGAACTGTATAATCTAAGAATATTCTAAGTAAACTACATGGGGGATGAGCATGGTGTCCATCACAAAACCTATGAAGGAAGGGGACATGCATGAGATCACTCATGACATTACAAATTGAGTGTGGAAAAATAATTAAGAGATAAGAAATAAAACATACAACACATACATGAATGCAAAGTATGCCAAAAAGACACAATACAAGGGGCATGGTCACATGTCACTAAATTAGAGAAATCAACATATACAAGGACATGTTTAAATTTACACATACATAAATAAAAATTATGTAGGATTAGATCCACATGGAAGGACATGTTCAAAATTTTGCATACACAATGGAGAAGGCACACATAAGCACATGGGAACATGTTCAAAGCATACATACAATTAAAAGAACTAGCATAGATTCATATAAGAATGGCATATTTAAATGCCCTCAAATAGATGTAAAAATAGGGATACATAATCAAGTCCAAATTTTGAAAGATAGAATCAAAATTATGCATGAACATGCGATACAAATCTTTATAGGGTTAAATATGTAAATAAACTGAGCTTATAGTAGTATTAGTCTAAAATAAGTCTGAGTAGTATAGAATAATATAACATGGTAAAGCAGAAGTTATGTATAATATGCCACCAATGGATATATGTCTTAATATTAAATCAATGTAACTATGTATGTTATGATATGGAACCTATTTCCACATTAAAATGTATTTCAAATATTGTAAATTAAAATATACTATACACTCTTAAATTTCTGAACCCACTTTTTCAAAGAGTATAGATATGTGGTTTATTTATACTTCTATATGTATGGTGTCATCACCCATGATTAATGAGGAACCATTATGGGTTTACTTGGCCCATGGTTTTGGTACCAATCATTTTGTAAAATTACTATATTGGTTACCTATTTATGTATTATAGGTGGGCATACAATAGGTAGTACATTTGTAGAACTGAGTTTGAGAAGGTGAACAGAGTGTGTGAACTCAAGTGTGAATTTAGGAGAGTTTTTTTAGCATAAATCCAAACAATATTTTTGCATTATAATTGTGAGAAGACTGATATCAGAGTGGATTATATTCTTTTTGTCTTGTAATAATATCTAATCAAGTGTTTCTTGGTGGATGTAGCCCACATTGAGTGAACCATGTCAAATCCTATCTTCTTGTTGTAAATTTTAATTTATGTTCTTTATGTATCTCTATTTATAGCTCTTGTTATTGATATTATATGAAATTTTCCATATTGCTTTTTATTTTATTCCTAACAGCTAGTATCAAAGCTTTAGGTTGTATTTTTAGAAGTGTTGAATTTTAGGGACGGTTATTAGTTTAAGTGGGAGTTGTGGATGATGATAGTATATATTAAAGGATAAAAAGTTCAATGTGTATAAATTTTGTCTATGTAAGATACAAATGGACTATTACCTCTATGAAAGGTACTTACATGCTCTATTGGGAAGAAAAGTAAAGCAACCAGTGGGTACATCAGATGAGGCTTGGGAGTTGCTTGACAAGAAAGCACTTGGAACCATCCAATTATTACTTGATTATTTGGTCATGTTTAATATATCATAGGATAATACCACAAAAAATTTTCATGAATGGGTTATGGAATTTATATGAGAAACCCTCTACTTATAAAATAGTTTAAATGAAAAAAATATTTAATATGAAGATGTCTAAAAATAGTTTTGTTGCTGATCATTTGAATGAATTTAATATGGTTGTGAGTATGTTGAAGTATGTAAAAATTTAATTTGATGATGAAGTTATGGCTCTAATTATTTTATGTGCCTTACCAAAGAGTTGGCAACAACCTTGTAATGGCTGTGAGAAATTTGGTCTCTACCAATGCTAAGTTGAACTTTGAGGATCTCATAAGAGTAATCCTTAAAGAGGAAATATGATGGAAAATCTCTAGGAAACTTCTACTTCAGGTGATGCTTTCTAGTGGAGAGTAAAGGGAGACAAAATTATATAAAAAAGGAAAGTGTGGAAAGTCAAATGGTCAAGAAAGGGAAAAATAAAAGATCAGGATGGCATGTTGGCACTATGGAAAGATTGGGCATGTGAAGAAGGAGTTTTGAGCTCTTTAGAACAAGAATAAAAACTATGAAGACACCAAAGAGGTGAATGTGGTATTAGGTAATGTTTTTTAGGATGGATTAATTCTCTCCATAGATAATATTATTGAGTCTTGGGTTTTAGATTTAGGGGGTTCTTTTCATTCTACACACATAGGCATTTTTTTATTGATTATGTTTAGGGGGATTTTGGACATGTTTATCTTGATGATTATTATTATTGAAGCATAGTAGTAAAAGGATGTGTTCAAGTTAAGATGTAGAATGAGAACACTTGCCTAATAAAGGATTTTAAGCATGTGCCCAAGTTCAGATGGAATTTGGTATATGTGGGGCAACTGGGTAGTGAAGGATGTATGGTGACTTTTACATAGATTCTTGGAAGGTGACTAAGGGTTTTCTTTTGATATCAAGTGGCAATAAGTTTGTTACATTGTGTACATCAACTAGTGTTGACTATTTTAATTTAGTTGTTACAAATGCAAATGTAACTTTGTGGCACATAGGTGTGGTCACATGAGCCAAAAGGGCATGCAAATTTTGAAGGATAGATTGCCCAAATTGAAAGGGTTTGATTTAGATTTTTTTTGAAGACAGTGTGTTTCAAAAAATGGGAAAGGGTAAAGTTTCTCAAATTTTGACCTAAAAAGAAGGAGGAATAAGTTAGAGTTGGTTCATTCAAATGTAATGGGGGTCGGTTTAGGTATCTTCTATTGGTGGCTCATCTTATTATGTCACTTTTATTGATGATGTAACTAGAAAGTTTGGGTGTATTGTATTAGGTGAAAATATTATGAGTTTAATACATTTAAAACATGTAAATCCTTTGGTTAAGAATAAAATAGGTCTCAAGTTAAAATATCTCAGATTAGGTAATGGTGGGGAATATTATAGCAATGAATTTTTTATTACTATTCTAGGAATGGAATCAAAAGATAGAGAATAGTTTCAAGAACTCCATATTAGAATGGAGTGTTATAAAGGATGAACAAGACTATCATGGAACATTCTAGGAGCATGAGGTTGCATGTACGCTACCATTTCAATTTGGTCAGAATTAGTAAACATGGTTGTATATCTAATCAATAGAGGACCTTCATCTTCCTTGGATGGAGGCATACTAAGGAAGCTTGGTTAGTAATAATATTGATTATCCATTTCTTAGAGTATTTGTATATGATTGTTCTATTCATATTGATAAAAATTATAGGACCAACTTAGAGGCTAAATATGAAAAATACACCTTTATTGGTTATGGGTGAGGATGACTTTGGTTTTCAGATTTTGAGTCTTATCGACAAGAAAATATTTCAATATAGGGATGTAGTCTTTAATGAAAAAGTCCATGTATAAATAATAGTTATTGGATCAGAGAGAGAGAGAGAGAGAGAGAGAGAGAGAGAGAGAGAGAGGAGAGAGAGAGAGAGAGAGAGAGAGAGAGAGAGAGGAGAGAGAGAGAGAGAGAGAGAGAGAGAGTGAGAGAGAGGAGAGAGAGAGAGAGAGAGAGAGAGAGAGAGAGAGAGAGAGAGAGTATTCCATACAAGATTACACATTGTTGGAGGGAAATTATAGATGATAAAGTATCCAAGTAACCTAGTTTAGGCACCTACTCCACATGAATCCCAAACTCTTGAGGTGAGAAGGTCTTCTAGGGTAGAAGGGAACTTGAAATTTTTTCTCCATCTCTTAATTATTTATTACTTGTTGAGAATGGAGAGATAGAATGATTTGAATAAGTAATGCAGGTAGATGTCAAGAAGAAGTGGGAATAAGCAGTGGATTAGGAACATCATTCTCTCATGGTAAAATTAGACTTGAGATCTAGTAAACCCATCTAAAGGTAGAGAGAATTGTAGAACAAGGGTGTATATAATTAAAGAAGATGATGGAGGCAATAAAAGGTACAAGGTTTTAGTTGGTGGTAAAGGGGGTTTGTAGAGAAGAAGAGAATTGATTTTTGATGAGATTTTTTATCCAGTGGTGAAGTTGACTTCCATTAGGACTATTATTGGGGATAGTGGTAGCAAAAGACTTGCACTTATAGCAACTAGATGTAAAGACTATATTATTTCATGGTGATTTGGAAGAAGAATTATACATGAAGAAGCCACAAGGATATGAGGTCACATGGAAGAAGAACATGGTGTGTAAATTAAAGAAGAACTTCTATGGCCTGAAACAAGTCTCCATGATAGTGGTACCAAAAAATTTGATAGTTTTATGATGGATTAGGAATACTAAAAGTGTCATTTAGACCGTTATGTATATATCAAGGAAGATTGATTATGGTAGTTACATTACCCTGTGACTTTATGTGGATGAAAATTTGGTTTCAGGTAAGAACACATGCATGAAATAAAGGTACTCAAGGAATAAAATAGTAATTCTTTTGCTATGAAGGATTTTGGGGTAGAAAAACAAAATCCTTGGTAATGAGAATAAATTAGGATAGGAAGGGAATGATAGCTAAATTTATTTTAGAAAGAGTACATTAAAAAGGTATTGGAGAGGTTTAGTATGCAAGGTGCTAAACTAGTTTTGACTCCTTTAGTAGGCCATTTCAAGTTATCCAAGGAGCAGTGCCCCAATATAGAGAAGGATAAAATATAGATGTCCACTATACCTTACTCATCAGTAGTTGGTAGTTTGATGTATGTCATGGTGTGCACTGGGACTGATTTTGCCCATGTAGTGGGAAGAGTATCTATGTACATGAGTGATCCAAGTAGAGATCATTGACAAGTAGTGAAGTGGATCTTTCTATACTTGAGAGAGATCATGGGGATAGTTTTAAGTTATGGTGGATTAGACACCACTTTTCATGGTTATGTAGATTCAAAAATGGATGGAGATTTAGTTAGTAGGCAGAGCATGATAGGATATGTATTTACTATAGGTGACACATTAGTGAAATGGATTTCATGAATATAAAAGTTTGTGGTCTTAACAACCATAGAGGCATGAAAAGATATGATTTAGTTATAAGATTTTCTTGAGAAGTTGGGGCATAAACAAGAGGAATTATATAGTTATAGTCAATGTTATACACCTAGAAAAGAACTATCCTTTCCAATCTAGGATGAAGATGATATAGTTGAGGTACCATTTCATCAGTATAGATTTAGAGGAAGAGAGGTTGAAGTTGGAGAAGATTTATACTATTTAAATTCATGTAGACATGATGACCAAGGTGGTCATAAGGGAGAAACTGAAGCTATGTTCATAGTTGAGAATCTTGCCAAAGGAATAGATTGTGTGAATTCAAGTGTGAATTTAGGAGAGTTTGTTGAATTCATCTCAAAGAAATATGTCAGTTACCTATTAATGTATTATATATGGACATACAATAGTTAATAAAATATTAGAATTGAGTTTGATAAGGTCAACATAGTGTGTGAATCTAAGTGTGAATTCAGGGGAGTTTATTAAGTGCATCTTGAAATAATATTTCTAAATTGTAATTGTGAGAAGACTGATTTGAGAGTGGATTGTACTATTGCTGACTTGTAATAAGATATAATCATTTATTTCTTGGTGGGTGTATCCCACATTGGGTGAACCATGTTAAATCTTATTTTCTTGTTGTGCATTTTAATTTCTATTCTTTATGTGTCCCTGTTCATATCCTTTGTTATTATCATTCTATGAAATTATTCCACATTAATCTCTATTTTATTCCTAACAATGTATATACCACAATAGGTAGATAATAGAAAATATATATTTTTGTACTAGACCTAAGTCCTATAAAAATTTGTGAACACTTGAGAAGAACATGAAAAAAATGTGTTTATGATAAAAACATCTATACTAATATTGCTAGCATATGTAGTGAATGTGAATTATGAATTTTGTAAACATGGATATGAAAAAAATCTAATTTTTTTATTTTGTATGAAAATTTTGAATGTTTTTTAAATTTTGAACATATTATATTATTTTTGTGTTTTCTAAGTATAAGCTATGTACAAGAAAACATGAAAATAAAATTATATAAGTGTAATGTGAGTTGTTTATGTATGTAATATCCTTAGATGCATGATGTTCAATGGGTTCTTGATAACCTTACCATCGATTGAAGCTAGACGGTGTAACTTTGTGCTAAAGTTTTTTATTATTAAGTAGGGGCCAAGCCAATTTGGTTTGAGCTTGTCTTTTGTCTCTTATTTGGAATTGCCATTTCTAATATTTTTTTTAAAGATAAGATCATTACCTTCGAATTCTTTGTTGTGAACATAGCTATTGTAGGCCTACTATATTCATTAATGGTATGATATTATATTTCTACATCTTAGATGCGTGTGTGATCCAACCATTTTAATTCATGGAGACATCTTTCTCTATATTGATAATCTATAATAATCCCTTTGAAGGATACTTGAAAGGATGGGATTTATAATTCAGTTAGGATAACTTATTCTACTCCATATAATAGTGAATAAGGAGTATCTCTTGTTGGTGTACGAATAATAGTGTCATAAGCCCATAGTGCATAGACAAGCTGATTATGCCAAGCATCGCCAAAATTGCTAATCATTTTATTGAGGATATTGTTAAAAAAAAAATTATAGCTTCTACTTGGCCATTACCCTATGGGTATAATGAGTAGAGAATGTGTGTTGAATCTTATATTTTAATTAAAACTTCTCCATTGTCTTATTCTTAAAAGAAGTTCCATTCTTTATAATTATGGCCACTAGGAGGCCAAAATGGGAAGTAATGTTAGTCATGAGAAAATGACATATATATTTTTCTTTTTGTGGATTCTTATGTAATGACCTTCAACCATTTTAAAAATAATTTTTAGATGTAATAATCAATTTGTGACCTCATGTGGCTTCTAGATTTACCTTTCCAATTAGATCAAAGCCCCATCATAAGAATGTCCATGGCGATATAATGGATTACAATTATTGTGAAGGGACATGGTGTAGGTTGCCATGTCATTAACATTTGTCATGTAATATAATATACTATTGACACTCTTATTCCATGGTTTGCTAGCAATATCCCTGTCAAAGTAATTAATGTGGCATTTTTTACCTCTTAAATACAAACCACATTCATTATCATGCACTTGGATAATCCCAAACGTAGCCTCCTAACTATCATACATCAACGTAAGTGTCCCAAAAAATATCATTTGAATTAGTCCCCACCAATAATGACATAATGGAGGTAATTTTTCTATAATTTATGGTTATCATTCTTATTGAAAGTATTTGGTGTAATAGATCTTTGTAGAAAATTATATATATATATATATATAAACCATTCAAAAAAATTTATTGTTAGGATCAAAAAGGGCCTAATCCAAAGAAGTGTAGGAATCAAATGCACAAATAAAATAAGATGCATTAAAAACATAAATAGGAGATACAAACCATTACAAAAGATATATGTGGAAACCCTAATAAACCAACTAGGGAAAAACCATAGGGCAAAGGCAGCATCTAGACTTCATATTTCCATCAACAACTCTCTTCTACAAAAAAATCCTCTTAAAAACTCCTTTATACTATTTACAAGTAATCAGGTGAACCAACCTTGCAACCAAGGCTTATTGGATCCAACCTCCAACATTATGATGTTAATACCATAGCATCCAAGGGAGTTCCAAGCTTCTACCTCTTTCTCTAAGGATCCATATTGTGCTTCTAAAACACTAGGTGATCCATTCTCTGTAAGCCTTATCAAATCAAACCACCTAAGAATGATGATGACAACAACCCAAGAACCTAGGTGAGTTAAGCTTACATGCCTCACAAGCACCTACCTTCTATCATAAAAGTTCATACTTACAAGGATCCCAGTCATCTACTAAATGGATAATCAAAATATAAAGATGAGTAATACATTTATAGCATTTTACAATATGAGAGAGAGGGGAGAGAATGAATAGTGGTCCAAATAAATTTGACCCACATATGAGTGGGATGTCATGTGATCTCTTTAAGGTTTTTCTCCATGTGAAAAACCATTTACACTTGAGACAAAACCATGATCCACATCCATATGGATCCAAACCTAGTTTCTCACATCCCCAAGTGAGTCCAAAATTTGAATAGTGTTTTTCTTGTCTTCATCTCCAAGGGTCAACAATGTATGTTCTCTATTTTAGACAAGATGCAAGCCACCCCATGTGATTCAAAGAACTATGACCCACTCATAGATGTGAGGTCAATTTTCAATATTGCATTCTTCTCTTTGTCTTCACATGTTATCACAAGATTCTAAAAGGTTTTGTAATCACCTTTTGACCTTATCTACACATGTGAATCATGGGTCCTCTTACAAATTTGACCCATGCATGACCCTTTATCTTTTTCACCATGTGACAACTGACATGTGACACACTAAAGACAAAAATGATGTCCTCTAGTGAAGTAATATGCCCCACTTTTATCACAACATCTGGGACCCATCATTGGCCCACACAACATCACCATTATATCGCATCACCTACATACCAGTCACTTTCATGATAACTTAGTTGCACACCTACATACTATATCACATGTACACCATGTCACCATGAATGTTGATTGTGAATAGTACCCATTAATAGTGACTTATGAATAATGGCTTCCAAACCTAATAATCTCCCACTTGAAGTCATATACATAGAACTTTTAAACACCTACATCTTCTACCACCTAGCTATCGTCAATGAAAATGCCCACTTTTACTCCACAATAATCCCAATAAATTTTTTATCTACTATTAAAAATTATCTATCGTAATCAGATTTGTCAACACCTTCTCCTCTATAGCAGATTTACAACAACATGAAGTGAATCCCACAACATCACAAACCTATCCTTCTTCAAGATTTTGCAATGAGTTACTCACTAGTCCCACTATTTGGAAGTATATAGTTTAGTTCACACCATGGATTTATTGAGGCTTCCTACTCTCGATGAATATAATACAAAGGATAATCATATATATTCTCTTCTTCTTTCTATGACACTCTAAAAGACAACTCAAAACCATAAGAAGTGGGATACTTAACTTGCATGGTTTATGTCCACTGTGCATCTCCATCTTTGGTTTACTCATTCATCTCCTCTTAGTTACTCAATCTTTCTCACCATTGATCATGTTGGGGCCTTTAACCAACATGCCATCTACACATAGTAACAACTTATGTTAAACCTTGGCTTTGTATGAAGGTATTCTTATACCATACCAACATGACTATTAGAGCTTGTATAGTCTTCAATTATGCAAACCAAATATTGTCCTCATCCACATAGCCTCATGGCTACTCCATCTTATTATGATATCACCATTTAGGAATAATGATTTTACATCCCACTACTCCATCTATGAATAGTAACAAGTGTACATAGCACTCCTAATAGTAGTTATCAATAGGAGAGAAAAAACCATATAAGTCAATCACATGACTCTTCTATTTGTATCATAATGTTACCCACCATGATCAACATGATACCCATCTAAATTTCTTCAAAATTCATTGAGTTATTCATTGCATCATTTTACCTACCAAGTTTTTGATCCCTAAAGATATAGTCAAGTTACATATTTCTCTAGCACATGCCACACACATGAGCTTCTCTTTCCATGGAACCTCACTATAGTACACATCGTTAGTTATTTGGAATTCATCACACTAATAAATGCATTACTATACATATCAAGGTTTTGATCCCCAAACATAAAGTCAAGATGCATCCTTCTCTACCTCATTTCACACACACATGGCCTTCTGCTTTGATACAACCTTGGGTAATATTTGTTCTTCTCCATCCACTACTACAATAAGTATAGATTTAGTTTTGTGGTACCTCATCTTATACATATAATTTATACATCATCCATGCTCACAAATTATAGTAGTAAGATCCCAAAATTTATATCCCCATCTCTAGTCGAGAAACTACATATACACCAATAGAATACAACTTGATCCTCCAGCTGTATGGTTATTTATTCAACAATAACACTATTGGTGTTGATCCATCTGGCAAATATTTTTCATCTTCTCCTAAATTTTTCCATCTATTACCAAGAGAGAAATACCTAGCATGCAAATTTTTTTTCTCTTTTTTAAATTTATATCTTGATCTCTCCACCTTTAATTCCCACTTGAAAAAACTAGCCAATAACCATGGCTCTGATACCACTTATTAGGATAAAAAAGGGTCTAATCCTAACATGTGAAAGAATTAAATGCAAAAATTAAAAAATTTATAGTAAAAACTTAAACAGGGGATGTAAACCATTACATAAGATATATGTGAAAACCCTATTAAACAAGCTAGGGAGAAACCAAGGGGCAAAGGAAACATCTAGACATCATATTTCCATCAAAAACTCTCTTCTATAATAGTTCCTCTGAGTAACTCATTTTTCATGCTTACAAGAACTTAAGAAAATCAAGCTTGCAACAAAGCCTTATAGGCTACAACCTCAAACATCATGATGATAATACCATAGCATCTAAGGGAGCTCCAATCTTCTACCTATTTATCTAAAGATTCATACCATGCTTCTAATAAACTAGGTGAGCCATGCTCTCTAATCATTATAAACTCTAACCACCTAACCATGATGCTGCTAATAACCCAAGCAACTAGGTGAGTTAGGCTTACAATCCTTCCAAACTCCAACATTATATCATGCAAGTTCAAACCTGCAAGGATCCATGTGATCTACTAAATGGATAATAAATATACAAATAGGAGTAATGTATTTATATCATTTTACAACATGAGAGAGAAAGGGAGGGAAAGAATGAATAGTGGCCTAAATAAATTCAACCCACACATGAGTGGGGTGTCATATGATCTCTTTAAGGTTTTTCGCCAGATGTAAAAACATCTCCACATTGAGACAAGACCATGTTCCACATCCATGTGGATCTAAAACTTGTTCTTCACTTCTACAAGTAAATCCAAACACTGAATAGTGTTCTTCTTGTCTTCATCTCCAAGGGTCAACAAAGTAGATGCTCTAATTTATATAATATCTAAGCCACCCCATGTGACTCCAATAATTATGCCCTACTCACACATGTGGTATCAATATACAATAGTGCATTTTTATCGTCATCTTCACATGTGATCACATGAGTCCAAATGTGTTTCAATCACCTTTTGACCTTCTCTACACATGTGAATCATGGGTCACATTACAAATTTGACCCATGCATCACCTTTTATCTTTTTCACCATGTGATAACCCACATGTGACTCACTAAGGATAAAACCCATTTCCTCTAGTGGAGTAATATGTTCCACACCTATCACATCATCTGAATCATATCTTAGGACCCACCATAGGGAAACACCCCATCGCCATCCTATCACATTACCTACATGCATGTCAACTACATTAAAAATCAACTATACACCTTCATGGTACATCACCTACATGACATGTCACCATGAATAGTGATTATGAATAGTGCCCATGAATAGTGACATATGAATAGTGGCTTTACACCCTAATAGTTGTACTACATGTGGTAGCTAAAAGTCTTACATATGTGAGGTTGACATGGGATACCAATGATGAATGTAATTATTTTATAGTGAAGATAGCTTGGGCATCATTGTTGTCAGTGTGGATCAATAATTTTTTAATGGCCATTCCATTAGTGTGCTAATTGTCTTTGCAAATAATGTTTTCAATAGAGACGTATTCAAACTAAGCCTATAGACATTGAACCATGTATCATCCTTCATTTTATGGATATTAGAGTAAGTCATGCACATTCAATTGTGAGGCTTTTAATCATGCCCCTTGTTTGTCGTCTCCTTGGACCACTGCCTTTTGACTTGCTTTTTAATGTTGTTATTGTGTGTGTTTGATTTTCTCATTGAAATTGTATTATTACTATCCATATGTTTTCATGATATTTATCATGCATATTAGGACTTGAGGTGATCACACTTTATGATTGAATTATATATTTACCTAGACATGTTCTCTTTTATGCTACATGATTTATTCACAATTTTGTGGTTATATAATCCTTTTGTGGTTATATAATCCTTTTTAGGTGATCTCACCTTAAAAGAGGGACATATCAATGGGGGAATGTCATAAAGGCATGAATTCCACACATTATATTTAAATATTCAATCGGTTAAATTCATAGAGAGATGGCTTCAACACATTCACAGTTTTTTATATATAGTGGGGGACATGTTTTGGAAACATATTATCTACACTTATTCAGTATTTAGTATATCCAAATTACATTGGGGTATGTTTTGGAAACATGTTCTCCATATCATCACTTATATTAGATTTTATAATTTTGTATATATAGTTGGGGAAAGCTTTGAAATCATGTTCTCCACACTTACATAGTTTCCAAGTTGGCTAGAACATATAGTTACATCATTCAAATACACATTTGTGGAAAAATTCTATACATTTGCATGTGACATATCTATGGTGAATATGGTATCTAATGTGTGCCTAAGATTGTGAAATCCTAATCATTTTCAAATTCAGAACACTTTTAGGGTTGTCACCACTTACAAGGTTGGACTTTTATGAAATATATTGATTCAATCCACTGCAAACAATGGTTTGATTTTTGGTATGGCTGAAATGAATAAATCACTCAATCTTACCAAAATTTTAGGTTGGACTTGATTGAATCATCCAACCTAAATACTTTGATAGTATGATTTGGCTTGGTTTACTCTCACTCACTAGGTTAGAAGAATGATTGGGTTGCATGGTTGATTCAGTCTCAATTGCTAGGTGGTAATTCATATATTTTCCAAGCTTTGAGTCATGTGCCTTCCTATCTTTCTCTCTCTATCTCATTAGATATATGGACTTTATATATTTATGTATTTATCTTAATATCAATTTTAGTGATTCATAATGGTAAATATTTCAATTCAAATGGCCAATTGGAAAAGTAGTTGCATTGATACATAGTCATCAAAAAATCACTCAAGATGGACATAATAAAAGGCAAGGTGTGTTACACACACATATGTATACATTAATTTACTTTAAACTAGTAATTTAATTACTAGATTAAAGGGGGTCTGGAAATTAAACACTATTTTTGAATTATATAACACCTTTGTCTTGTACACTTGGCAAAATTAGACCTTTATTATTCCTATCAATTCTAGTCATTTTCTAATTTCATGAGTTTTACATATGTTCTCTTATGTTCTTTGGCATATCTCTTAGTCTGACCAATCTTATGTTGATTACACAAGACTTATGTCTTTTCTAGGATTCTTAAAACTTGCTTATCTTCCACCTTTGTATGTTTTAAGCATGTACCTATTTTCCTGCTCCTAGGACACTTACATTTCAAATAGACACCTATGTCAAAGTAAGTGTCCTTCTCTAACACAAGTGTCTAATGACTTAAAATCATCTAGTTTACAAATTAAATGTATCCTAATCATTGGCCTAGGTTATTTAATGACATTTAGTTGTGATAGGGATTGGCATAAATACAAGATCAACCATCATTCATTTCTCACCTAGCACAAAAAAAGGTAAATTATCAAAAAACATTAAATAAACTAATGTTCTCATATTTTACCCTATTCTCATATTAGTCATAGGAAAAACATATATACATTTCTGATGTACTAAAGGAGTATCCCAAGAGCTATATTTTATAGGTTACAATCTATAACACTATTGTAATGTCTTATCACATATCTCATGATTGATAGGTAAGCTAATACATTGGGGATAATTACATAATTTTGACGCATTATTTAGAGCATTTATTGTAGATGCTTCAAATCAAACACTTTGTGTTGATTTTAAGCTTATTTACACTAAATATTTAATCATCTCTAATCCTCTTTAATCATCATTAATTTTTCCTAATCACTATTCATCATAACTATTCACTATTCATCACTTACTATTCACTACTTTATTATCCCTAAATTAATTCAAACTTAATTACCTAATATTTAGCTAATTAATAATTTCATGGATTTTAGAAATTTAAAATTTTCAAAAATATACAAAATCAAAATTATCCTCACATCCACCTTTATTTCCATTGTCTTCCATGATCTAATTTAATAATCCATACTTATTCCCATTATATTTAATGATTTGGTTTTCTTCAATTTATTAATCCACCTCACATCCATTTACTAATTTTATATCATATGTTCCTCCCAAATAGATTTTATATTCATTTGTGAGTCCCGTATTTTCTCCACTCTAATTTTTAATTCAAAATCCCCATTATGAATTAAAATTACCTTTATTCTCATCCCTTGATTATCATCTGAAGATGGACTATTCACATCCTTTTCCAAATTCTTTAAGTTGGTAGTTCTTCCACCAATTTAGTGAAACTTCTTCATTCTAAAGTTATTATGTTGTTATATTTACAAAATCTTCTTCATACCAAAGTTATTATCCTATTACATCTCAAAGCTTCTTCATTATAGATTTATCATGATTAAATTATAAGACATTACATACCACCACCTACCTATTTGCCCTTGTGTTGGAAGAGTGATACACCACAATTTAAAGATTGAAAATCAAATTCACATCGTACTGGAGGAAACTTCATTTCATGCTAAGGTATAATTTTGTTTTATTTATTTTATTTTTATCTTTATCATAGGTTGAGTTAGTTTAAATTAAGATTTCATTTGATTTTTTAGCTCATTCGCATTTATAGATTTTCTTAATACATTTTGGCACTCTTGGTGGGACATTTTGTCATCTTTTTTTAGACTAATATTTGTCATAGCTACATTTAGAATTAGTTTTCAATTTATTTTTTTAATTTTCTCTTATATTTGTAGTTTGTTCTTACTTTGTTGAAGGTTTCCATGACTAAATTAAAAACTCTCTAACAAATTGTTTGCAGAATGCTTGTCAAAAAAACTCTAGAAAAGGGGTAAACAAAAATCAATTTCTTTTATTTTTCTACTAACACATTCAATTCTATTTTTAAATTTTTTAATAATTACAACGCCTTTGGTTTGGAGTTTATTATTTATTTTAAGCATTCTATTTGTAATTATGGAATTGTGTATTCTCTTCCCTTAGTATTAAATGAAATACATAGATTAAAAAATGATAATAAAGACAACATTATAGACACAAAAATATCACTTGCTTATTTTACTAAAAATATTTATTACAAAATAAATCAAGAGAGATTGAGGTATTTACACATCATAAATTTTTAAATAGTTTACTATTGTATTTCTCCTATTGTTGATGTATTTTTCTTCCTTAAAAAAATTGGGTAACTATTCATATTTAAAACTCCTAATAGATGGTGAGGATACTTCTAGAACAATGAACTACATCATGCTATATTAAACAAGCTATACCCAAAATAAATTGAGACCAAATATCTTAGGTAAATTCACTTGTACAATATTAAATGTTGAACATGATATTTTAAATATTAGTATTTGGGATTACATACTCCAATAATCTACCCTAACCATTACTATAACAAAACTAAAGTTGTCATAACTACAAACCTTATTTGGTTATCTCCTCCACAACTATCAGTTTAAATTATCTATATCACTTCCTAACATCTATGTTATCATTTATGTTTCCAACATATCTATTAGATTTCATCCATGTCACACATACAGTAGATGAGAAATGTTTTATTTTGATATTAGAATAAAATAATAGTAATAATATTAATAAAGAAAATATAAATATATAAGATGATTACTGATTTAAAATTTAAGGTATTTATGGATTTTAAACCCTAGGTTGTTAAATAAGTATAGTGTAATAAAGCATGAAATAGCTATGCATTAAATACAACCACTAATTTGTGTAATAATTGACCTAATATAATATTTCTAAAAATAGAAATGAATGTCACAAATTAGGGTTTTACTGAAAATTGACTGAAATAGATGATATGAAGGACAAAAAATGGTGTAAAAGCTGATCTAAGTGGGATAAGTAGGATATAAGTCTTAAAAATTATCTTAGACAATAGTGTGATACCTCAGAAAATAGTTGAGTATCTTAGTATCCTCCCTCCCATGATAGTGTCCCTTACGCAGAGTCTATGTGATCTTCTATGTAAACCTTTTGTTGAGTTTGATTTATCAGTACCTATGTCGGTGAGCCCTGGTTCACTATATGTGAATTATTTTTGATTGATTTATAATAAAAACCTAGGCTTCCATATTGTTAGTTTATTTTAAGAGCACAAGTATAAAACATATGATTTTAGCTAGGTAGGTTGGATGTCTTTATCACCTTATTATGTTGAGAATTTCTTATGTACAATTACCTTGAGAGGGGATCAATCTCAATGTAGTTCTCCCAATCCAAATATTGGTATAAGTGAAAGTGAATGATTGTATGGGTGTCAACTTGAGTTCTTTTAATAAGGATTTAGATTCAAAATCTATGTAATCTAAACTCAGGATGGTTGTAGATGACTATATAGAAAAGTTGGATAGAATAGGTACTAATGACGTTGAATGTGTACTATTTTTTAAAAATATTTGTTATGTGTATTTTCATCTAATTTCCATCTAGTATATTATACTAATCTATTGATTGTGTAGAGTGTTAAATAGGTCTAAGATGACTACATCTATCTTAGGAATTGAAAATATATCCATTGGGGTAAACATCATGTGAGGGACACTAAAGCAAACCCTTGGTCACTAACGTAATATAATAGTCTCCAAATAAGTGTGATAATGTCTAGGTGGCATATCCTAGATCACTATAGGCTTGGATCCCTAGGGGAAGGCTTGGGACTAATTTTAGGAGGTGCAATACCCACATGAAAGCTAGATAAGGGTTGAAAGAAGTGCTAATATAGGTCTTGGGCTAAGCTAGGGTTAGGTTGGTGTCAAGTAACACTCATTGCACTCAAGTGAAATTATATATGACTAAAATTCCCCCACTTTTATTATAAAAATGTAAATAAATTAAATTACTAGGATAAAGGAAAAATAAGCATGCATGATCTTATCTAAGAGGTGATGTCCTTGAATTTGGGTCTGAGTATGTGAACAATGCTCCATTTATTATTCTACAAAATGAAACATGGATGAATAATTCCATACTTAAGGGATATTAAAATTAAAGACAAAAATGAGTAAATTGATAAGGGAGAGGAAAGGAATGAATGCACCTCATTAGGTATGTGAACCAATGAAAAAACTTGGTGACAGCCTATGTGTGTAACTAGTGATCAAATAATGAATAGTTTGGATTGATCTAATGGCTTGATCAATCCCCATGTGTGGGTGGTTCAAGTATTGATCCATAAAGTGACACTAAATATGTGACAAAATGTTTGTGAATGGATTCTCCTTGTCAAACATTCATTTTTTTGAAATTCTCAAATTAATTATAATAATGTCTGAGCTTTAAAAATGTGTTTATCTAAAAACTTGAAGTATTTTAAAATATTTATTAATTGCCATTATGATTAAATTTTTCATTCAAAATTATTAAATAAATAATCAAATGTAGAAAATAAAATGCAAAAGTTAACTCATGACAAATAATTTGATAACAGAGTTCACCCACTGCTTGGGCTACATCTCTGGGTCCGCTTAGAACATGAACTGATCCATTTCCATGAATTTTAATTACATGTCCAAAGCCTACAATTGTCAAATGGATAGTATAAGATTACAAAAATAAATAATAGCTTTTCAAAAAGTCCAAAAATGTATGGATGGACCTTCCACCTTTCTGTCACGAAAGCAATCTCACATTCCTGAAGTTATTTGCCAAAATTCTTACTTCAAGACTTTAGAAAGTGGCACAAGAAAATTCAAAATTAGGAAAATAAAATATCATCAAAATCGTCTCAGAGTCTAGAATAAATCTTTAGTTTATGTCAAAGTTTGAAAATTCTTGTGGATGTCTAAAAATAGAGGAACAATAAAAATGGGTCCTTATGTCTTAGCACAATCGGCTAAGGACCAAAACTTAAAATTATTTTAAGTCACTCAAAAATTCATCCTAGGCTTAACTTTGTCAAAGAGATACTCTCAAACCAAAATACATATCTTGAGGCCTTTCAAAAATCTTTTTATGAGTAAAAATATATGTAATACTAATCTTAGTTCACCAAACCCTTTAATATTAAGTTTTGTCTCCAAAAACCCTGCTTAGAAATAATACCTCTCCCACTTTATATAATGCTGGGGCTTGCAGGTAAAATGGTGAAACACTTATCATTTTGCCCAATTAGGGTAGTTTTGAACCCTGTGGCATAGATTTTTATTTTATCCCATATCCAAATATCCCACATAGATAAGAATATAAATTGTATTTGATTTTATTAGCACAGGTTTGTGGGTTTTTCATTGCCTATGCATAGGCATACATGTTTCATTCAAAATTTATGGCATTTGTGTGTGGCTTGGCATGCCATTCTTGTCCCATCATTCTCCATGTTGGTCATGCTAGCCATGTTGATTAAGCTCATGTCATGGCATGTATTCTAAGAACCCAAGGTGGATGTTAGAAATCTTGAACTCTATTGACTGTTGGAACATTGAATGATCTTGGAATGGGTTTCTCAAGCTTGACTTGGTGAGATGGCATCTGACTTGTCTCTACTGACTCAAATTGGTTTCAAATATGAGTTGGTACTTGAGCCCCTTACACATGCTGAGTAAATATATAGGAATATAACCAATATTTGACTATGAATTATTATAAAGGTAATAATACCCAATTCAACCATGGAAATAAATTTAAAAATAATTAAGTGGTGGTAATCCACATGGTAGGCTGAGGACCCACCACATAGATGACTTCCAATTTGACACATGTCGACATTAAATTATATGCTCTATTAACTCCATCGGTGATAAGGTCCTCCTTCTAGACAAAAATGGACTCCACTAACTATAGTCTCCATATCCAGCCTTTTATGCCATCTACATACACCTATCAAAGATGAAATCAAACAAATCTACTTTCTTACTTGAACTAGCTATCATTGCATCATTAGTCCACTTGGCATGCTCAAATTATGCCACATCAACCTATGTCACCATTTTTGCCTTATTGATCTTAACTTCAGTGTGTAATATCTTGTGCATATAGAATCAAAATTGATCTATTCAAAATGCACTAGAAATCTCTCATTGAGATCTATGTTGTGCCAATGATCAATTTGGTTTTGATGACTTAAATTTTGGAGTAAATATGGATCCTCTTGGATAAATCTTCCCCACTAGTAAGGATTTTGGTCTACCAAAAGATGGTACCCAACTTGATCCTCTAAAATGCCAGTTAGTTCTAAAGATACTATGATGGCTCTTATCAATTTGCTCAAGTTTTGCAACTATGCCTATAATGCTTATAACAATCAACTGATTACACCTTCTATAATTCCCCTGCTACTGCATAGCCATGAATTGCCTCTACATATAACTAGGACTAATAATGTGATGACTTCCTCTACTACATAGCTTCACAAGAGCCTTTATACATAAGTTTAGTGATCTTCTCTATTGCACACCCTCAATGAGCATCTAAATAGAAATCTAGTGATCTCCTTGAAAATTCTACATGGTTCTCTACAACACATAAAAGTATAAAACCCATATGATAAAATATGATTCATAACTTCAAATTGTTAAAGGCCTAAAATAAGGCCTGAGTTACACCGAATCTTACAATTTCTAATAAGGTCACAATTTATCAAACTATCTACCCACTATCACATCATATAAGAGGTGAACTACCAAACACTATAACAATCACCAATGAAATTATAGAATAAGTTTTTTAATGTAAATAAAATACATTAATTATTATGACTATGTCATAATATATTTCCCAAACATGGGTCTTAGTATGCTAAAGAGCTATGGAAAGAACAAGTAGTGTATAGTGTCTATCATTTCAAGCATTGCTCAATAGGTTCTTACATATGCATCCAAATATACACATGCCAAAAATAGATGCATTACAAAATAAAAGTTATTCTAAAACAAGTATTGTAGGAAAACTATATCTTATCTAACAACGTGTGCAACTGCTGACAAATCCCTCAAGCTAATTAATGAGTTAAATTCCTTAAAAATTCAATAGGAACTCATAAAACTAACAATGGAGACTGTAAAAATAGATCTTTCCAAAACAAAAGTGTGTGAATCAAAAACTTCACATGATGAACCTACCTTGAAGTGTTCTCACAATATCTCTAAAAATGCATATATCAAAGTGAGGAAAATTTCCTTTTTCAACTTACAATATAAATCCCAACAATGCTTTGAAACATTAATCCACTAATCATGAGATCATGAAATCATGAAATTTAGAAATTGTTTACTAACCCTCTTAATTAGACTCTCTTGTTTAGGTTGTTTAATTTCCTTAGCAAATTTATTGACATCTGCATGGGTTGATTGAACAAAAACTTCATTAATTACCTTATCAATAGTTTTATAAACCATCTTCTTCTTACCATTACCATGATGGTAGGATGGTTGAAGTTTCCAACACTTCTCAACTCAATGTCCACTCACATGACAATGACTGCAAACATCCCTCTTCTTAGGTGAGGTCACCCATTTACCATTTCTCACTTTGCCAATATGAGAATGGTATTTAGCACCTATAAGCTACTTTAGTAAAGTTTGTCCTTTCCAAAAATATGTGGCACAATGGTTATTTAATCTGCAAAATGTACAAGGAAAAGAATGCATCATCTTCTAAATATCAAAACCAAATTTCTTAAATGGTGGAAGTGAATCAAAAGTCTTAGAATTCACATTCCTATTGGTAATTTTTAAAGTGTAAGAATGAGGAGGTGGAATATCAATACCTCTTTTACCTGATTTCTTACACTACTCATCATTCCATTGTAGGGAAGAATTTTTCTCTACCAGTGACCTCAGATCTTGTCTATCAAAAGCTTGTCCTATTTTAACAATGGAAGAACTATCTCCAACATCCACATTCTCACTGGCATAATTCAATCTTGCATGAACAGATATATGCTCTACCTATATTGGGTTAGTAATACCTTGGCCATTCTTATCAAGGCCCTTTTCATTAAATTCCATTTTCAATAGTAGTTTAGATCCAATGCCCTAAGTGTGTTTTTCAAAGATACAAAAATTGATATTTAAAATATCTAAAACTAAAGGGACAATAGTACTACATGATGAACAAGTTACAATGTAATCATTTATCATAGTAGTTACATTTGAAGTGGAAGGCATATGCTTCAATCCTTCACCAATCTACATTTGTGCTAAGAGCTCATCTTTGGCCTATAATGTAGATTTCAAATGGGTAATCTCCTCATCTAAGGATTAGAAACAAGCCATCAATAAAGCTTTTATTTCCTGGATCTACTCATTAATTTATTTAAGCTCATCAATCTTGTATTTGTGTGACAACTTGCCCACTATACCTATCCAATCACAAAATTGAAATAATAGCTAGAAATGGAATCAAAATCCTTGCAATGCTAACTGCTAATCACAACAAATCAAATCTAAGCACTAATTAGGAATTAATAATGCTCTGATACCAAACCCGATCCATAAATTAACACTAAATACATGCCAAAACATTTAACAATGGATTCTTTTTGTCCAACATTCATTTTACCAAAATACTCAAAAGAATTACAACAATGATTGAGCTTTAAAAACATGTTTATCTCAAAACTTGAAGTATTTCTAAATCTCTATTAATTGCCATTATGATTAACTTTTGCATTCGAAATAACTAATTAAATAATAATATTTGGAAAATAAAACACAAAATTCAACTCACAACAACTAATTTGATAACAGAGTTCACCCATTTCTCAGGATATGTCTCCAAGTCTGCTTAGAAAATGAATTGATCCATTTTCATGAATTATAAGTACATGACCAAAAGATTAAAATTGTCAAATGGACACTCTAAGACTTTAAAACTTAGAAACATCCCTTCAAAAATTCCTCAAACCCACGGATGAACCTCCCACCTTTTTATTGTAAAAATAATCTCATGTTCCTGAAGTTCTTCACCAAAAGAATTACTTTGAGACTTTATAATGTGACTCAATCAAACTCAAAATTAGGAAAACAATATATCATTATAATTATCTCAAATTCTAGAACAACTCTCTAGTTTACTCTAAAGTTTGAAAAAGTATGTGGATGCCTCAAAATGGAGGAAGAGTAAAAATGGGTCCTTATGCCTTAGCACAATCAGCTATGGACCAAAACTTACAGTTCTGTAAAATCACTCAAAACTTCATCCTGGACTTAAATTAGATGAAGAGATACTCTCAAACTGAAATACATAGCTTGAGGCTTTAAAAAATCTCTTTATGACTCAAAACATCCATAATACTAAGCTTAGTTCACCAAATCTTTTAATATTAAGCTTTGTCTCCAAAAACCATGCTTAGAAATAATACCTTTCCCACTTTATATTACGCTTGAGCACATAGGTGCAATGCTGAAATTATTATCCTATGTCATAGGTTTTTGTTTTAACCCATATCCAAATATCAGGTTAGGTTTGAACCCTATGTCATAGGTTTTTGTTTTAACCCATAGCCAAATATCCCACATGCATAAGAATACAAATTGGATTTGCTTTTATTAGCATGGGTTTTACATTACCTAAGCATAGGTATATACATTTCACTCAATTTTCATGTAATTTATGTGTGGCTTGGCATGCCAATCTTGGACCATCATTATACATGTCAGTTGTGCAATACATGTTGATTGAGCTTGTGTCATGGCATGTATTCTCAAAACCTTAGGTGGATGTTGGAAATCTTCGAACTCTGGTGACTATTAGAACATTACATGAGCTTGGCACAGGTTTCTCAAGCTCAACTTGGTGAGATGGCATCTAATTTAGCTTTACTAACTTAACTCAATTTAAAATATGAGTTGTTACTTGGGCCCCATTCACATGTTGAGTAAATATATAGGAATATAGCCAATATTTGACTATGAATGATTACAAAGGTAATATTACCCAAATTTGACCATGGAAATAAATTGAAAAATAATTAAGTGGTGGCAGGCCATGTGGTGGGCTGAGGACCCACCACATGGACCACTCCCAGTTTGACACATGTCAACATTAAATTAGATGCTCCACTAAATCTATTAGTGTCCCTTCTAAGACAAAAGTGGATTCCACTGGCTATGGTCTTCATATCTAGCCTTTTGATTGAAATGGCTATCACTACATCATTGGTCCACTTGGGGTGCCTAAAGTATGTCACATCAACCTATGTCACCATTTTTTCCCTATTGATCTTAAACTTTAGCATGCAATATTTTGCATATATGGAATTAAAATTGATCAATTTAAAATGTGCTCAAAGCTCTTGTTGAGATCTACATTATGCTAATGATTGATTTGAATTTTTATGTCTTCATTTTTAGAGATAATATGGATCCTCCTAGATCAAGAACTCAACTAGGATATGACTCCATCATTGTATACACATGTGTAGTAGATGCATTTATGACCTAAACTATATGATGTAACTAAAATTGTGTAGGATGCTTCTAGGGCCACTCATAAATTACGAAATGTAAAATGGCCAAAGGTCCCCTTGGGAATATAGTTTCAGATCTAAGCAAAAATGATAGCCACTGTAGACATAATAAGGCATAAATCTAGTGTGAAACCTAGTGTAAATGGTGTCTAAAGTATACAATGTGGAGAATGACATGGACTTATCTTGTCATCTAAGATAAGCTAATACAAAACTAATCATGCAAAAACAATGCATCGTGTACATGCCCCCAATTATGATATATGTGCATATGGATTCTAGACATAATTATATCAATCTGTATCTGTGTATATCTAAAACTGATATGGGAATGATCATGCCACACATGATGCCCCCAATTTGAGCAAACTTGATATGATTATGTGAGAAACTAAGCATAAACTGATCAAATTTGATAACTATGGCTAAAATTATGCAAATATAATTTATGACTATTGCGTTCTTATGTTAAATCTATATTTTCCTATTTCTTGGCTTATTGGATAGTATCTCACTACACTAGTGTCATTTATTCTATGCTAGTGTCCTTTGGGCTATTTTTTGAACAAATTTACTATTGTCTTTTTTTAACTATTATTTTACCATGTTTTCCCAATTCTAAGCTTTGTAACTTGTGTCTATGTGCTATAAACTATATCTATGTGCACTTATATGTCTTGATCTTAATGAAAAACCATTTTGAATTCTATTGACTTGTGAAATAATTGTCCTCAAAATAGAAGCTTTGTATCATGTGTGTTATCTTGAGAACATATGATATATATGTAATAAATGAATATAAGATATATATACATGACATCATAATGTAACATAATCTAAGAAAAAAAAATTAATGTATGATTTATGTTAGATGTAGCATTCATAAGGTTTTCAATATAAATATATAAATTCATACATGTGTATGAACTACATAATCTGAGAATAGTCTATGTAAACTACATGGGGGGATGAGGCATGATGTCACTCATGACACCCAAGAAAAAAAGAAAGGGAGATGCATGAGAAAACTCATGGAATAACAAATTAAGTGTGTAAAAAACAATTAAGATACAAGTCTCATGTCCATGACACACACATGAAGGAAAACATATAACATACACAAGGAATGCAAAGTACACCAATGGGACATAATATAAGGGACATGGGTACATGTTACTAAATCAACACATATAAGGACATGATAAAATGTCCAAATAAACAAATATCAATAAGGTTGTCTTAGATCCACATAGAAGGACATGTTATAATGTCTTCATACACAATAAAGAAGGCACACATAAGGATGGGCACATGTTCAAAGCATACAAACAATGAAAGGAACTAGCATAGAGTCATAAAGTAATGGCATATTCAACTACCCTCAAATAGATGTGAAAAAAGGGAAACACAATCAAGTCTAAATTAAGAAAGATAGAATTGAAAGTATGCATTAACATGAGGTACAAATCTTTATAAGGTAAAATATGTACATAAACTAAGTCTATAGTAGCATTAGTCTAAAATAAGTCTAAGTGATATAGAATGATATAACCTAGTAAAGCAGAAGTTGGGTATAGGATGCCCCCAATGGACACATGTATCAATGCTAAATTATTTTAGCTATCTATGTGCCAAAATATGTAGACAATAGCAAATATGGATCTATGTACCAGACCTGACTCTTGTAAAAATTTGTGAACATTCGACAAGAACATGAAAAACATGTATGTATGATAAAAATAACTATATTAAGATAGATATAATATGTAGTACCTATAAATTATAAATATTGTAAACATGGATATGCAAACAATATAAATTTGTTATTTTGTACGAAATATTTTATTGTTTTTTTAATATTTTAAACATATTATATGATTTTTGTGTTTTATGAGTATAAGTTATGTACAAGGAATCATGAAAATAAAATAATATACAAGTGTAATGTGAGTTGTTTATGTATAAAATCTCCTTAGATGCATGACCTTCAAATGGTTCTTGATAACCTTACCATCGACTGAAGCTAGATGGTATAACTTTGCACTAAATTTTTTTATTATTAACTAGGGGAAAAGACAATTTGGTTTCAACTCGCCTTTTGCCTTTTATTTAATGTTAAAATTTATTATATTTTCTATAAGGATGAGATCATTAACTTCTATCTCTTTATCATGAACATAGTTATTTTAGGCCCACTATATTAATTGATGGTATGCTCGGATATGTTCTACGGGTTAGATGTGTGTTTGATCCAACCATTTTAATTCTTGGAGATGTCTTTCTCTATAGTGATCATCTATAATAATCCCTTAAAATGATAATTATAAGGATGGGATCTATAATTGTAGTACGACAACTTATCTTATGCCATATACTAGTGAATAAGGAATATCTCTTTTTGGTGTGCAAATACTGGTGCAGTAGGCCCATAATGCATAAAAAAGTTGATTGTGCCAATCATCGACAAAATTGGTAATCATTGTACTAAGGATATTGTTAATTATCTTGTTTGTAGCTTCTTCTTTGCCATTACCCTATGGGTATGATGAGTAGATAATGTGTGTTGGATATTATCTTTTACATAAGACTTCTATGTTGTCTTGTTATTAAAACAAGTTAAATTATCTATAATTACGTCCACTAGGAGGTCAAAATGAGAAATAATGTTAGTCATAATAAAATGATATGTATCTTATCCTTTTATGGATTATAATGAAATGGCTTCCAACCATTTTTTAAAGTATTTTGTAGATGTAATGATGAATTTGTGACTTCCTATGGATTGTATATTTACCTTACCAATTATATCAAAGCCCCATAACATGAATGGCCATGGGGATATCATGGGTTACAATTGTTGTGAAGGGACATGGTGTAGGTTACCATGTCATTGACATTTATCACATAATTTAGCATATTATTTGAAATCTTATTCTATATTTGGCCAACAATACCCATATCAAATTAATTTATGTGACATTGTTTTACCACTTAAATATCCACCACATTCATTGTTTTGGACTTAGATAATTGCAAACATAGACTCCTTGATTATCATAAATCAAAGTAAGTGTCCCAAAAAATATCATTGGAATTATTCCCCACTGATAATGACGTAGTGGAGGTAATTTCTCTATAATTTATGGTTATCACTCTTGGTGAAAGTATCTAGTGTAATATATTTATATAGAAAATTGTATATATCTAAAAACCATTTGGATGTTTCTGTTCTTAGGATCAAAAAGTGCATAATCCTAAGATGTGAAATAATCAAATGTGGGAATAAAAAAATATTTCTTTAAAAACATAAATAGGAGATACAAACCATTACAAAAGATATATGTGGAAACCTTGCTAAACTAGATAGGGAAAAAACATAGGGAAAAAGCATCATCTAGATTTCATATTTCCATCAACAACTCTGTTCTACAATAGGTCCTCTTAACAACTACTTTATATTTTTTACAAGTAATCAAGTAAATCAAGCTTGAAACTAAGATTTACAAGCTCCAACCTCCAAAATTATGATTCTAATACCATAGCATCTAATGGAGCTCCAAGCTTATACCTCTTTTTCTAAGGATCCATACCATGCTTCTTATACACTAGGTGATCCATGCTCTCTAAGACTTATAGGATCTAACTACCTAAGCATGATGATGATAAAAACCCAAGAAACTAGGTGACTTAGGAATATAAGCCTTCTAAACTCCAACCTTCTATCATGCAAGTTCAAACTTATAAGCATACAAGTGATATACTAAATAGATAATCAAAATATAAAGAAGAGTAATCTTTTTATAGCATTTTGCAACATGAGAGAGAGGGGGTAGAATTAATAGTTTCCAAAATAAATTTTACTCATATATGAAAGGGTTGTCATGTCATATTTTCAAGGTTTCTCACCTTGTGTAAAATCATCTCCACTTGATACAAGACCATGTGCCACATCCATGTGGCTCCAAAATTGGTTCCTAAACATTGAATATTTTTCTTCTTATATTCATCTTCAAGGGTAAACAATGTAGATGATCTAGTTTATGAAAGATATAAGCCACCCTATGTGAGTCTAAGAATTTTTCCTCACTCACACATGTGTTGTGAATCTACAATAGTGCATCCTTGTCTTCATCATCACATGTCATCATAAGAGTCTATAAGGTATTTCAATCACCTTTTAAACTTATCTACACATATGAAACATGCATCATCTTAAAAATTTGACTCATGCATGACCCTTTGTATTTTTCACCATGCCAAAAACCACATGTGACTCACTAAGGATAAAACCCATGTCCTTTAATGGGAGTACTACACCCCACACCTATCACATCATACTGATCACATCTTAGGACTCACCATGGGGCCATACCACATCACCATCCTATCACATGACCTACATGCCATGTCAACTTCATGCCAATTTATCTTCACACCTACCATCCATATCACCTACATTCCATATCACCATGAATAATGACTATGAATAGTGAATTCCAACCCTAATAATCTCCAACTTGTAATCATATACATGAGATTTTCAAACATCTTTATATTCTACCAACCAATTTCCATCCAACTATCAACAATGTTAATTCCCATTGTTACTCCATAACAACCCAAATATATCTCTATGAAGGTATTCATGTACTACACCAACATGCATTTTGGAACCTATACAATATTAAATTATTCAAACCAACAACTCTTTAAGTCATACACATATCCTACTAGCTACTCCATATCATTACAATATCACCATGTAGGAATTATGTGTTTTCATCCCATTACTCCAGCCATGAACAATAGTAACGGCACATAGAAATCTTGATAGGAATTATCAACATGAGAGAAAAAATCATAGAATTCAATCACATGACTCCTCTATATGTATAATAATTCTACCCATCATGATCAACATCGTACCCATCCATAGTTCTTTGGAAGTCATTGCAATACTCAATGCATTATTGCACCTACTAAGTTTATAAGACTCAAAGACACAATCAAATTACATCCTAATCTACTACATATCACACACATGACCTTCTCCTTCTATGGAACCTTAGGTATCTTGTTATTCTCCATCCATATTATGCTCCTTTAAAAATAGGAAGAACACATGAAAGTCAATACCTAACTTCTACATGTAGCAAACTACTACCCACCATGCTCAACATGGTACCCATCCTTAGTTCTTGGGAAGTCATTGTAGTCTTCAATTAATTATTGCACCTACCAAGTTTTTGAGCCCCAAATATATAATCAAGATGCATCCTACTCTACCTCATGTCTCACACACATGGTCTTTTACTTCCATAGAACCTTGAGTAATATTTATGCTTCTCAATCCATTAGTATAATAGGTATAGATTCATATTTCTAGTACCTCTTTTACATGGAATTTATTCATCATCTTGGCTCACACATTATGGTAGTAAGATCTCACAACTTATATCCCTATCTTCAATTGAAAAACTCCATCTACACCAATGGATTCCAACTTGCTCCTCAAGTTGTATGGTTATTTCTTCAATAGGAACACTATTGGTACTGATCCATATGGTAAAGATTATTTAACTTCTCCTCCATTTCTCCATCTATCACCAAGATAGAAATACCTACCATGCAAAATTATTTTTTCTTTTTTTATTTATATCTTGGTCTCTCCATCTATAATTCCCACTAGCATAAACCATCCAAAAACCATGGCTATGATACATCTTGTTAGGATAAAAAATGGCCAAATCATAACATGTGAAAGAATCAAATGTGGAAATAAAATAATATACAATAAAAACATAAATGGTAGAGATAAAACATACACAAGATATATGTGGAAACCCTACTAAACTAGCTAGGAAGAAACCATGGGGCAAATACAATATCTAAACTTAATATTTCCATCAACAACTCTCTTCTACAATATATCCTCTTAGAAAATCCTTTCTAATTCTTAAAAGAAATTAGGTGAATGAAGATTGCAACCAAGCCTTACAAGCTACAACCTATAACATCATGATGCTAATACCATAACATCCAAAGGAGCTCCAAGCTTTTACCTCTTTCTTCAAGGAGCCATACCATGACTCTGATAAATTAGGTGACCCTTGCTCTTTAAGACTTATCTAAATACATAATGATGATTCCTACAACCTAAACATCTAGGTGAGTTATTCTTATAATCCTTCCAAACTCTAATGTTCTATTATGAAATTTCAATCCTGAAAGGATCCAAGTGATCCACTAAATGGATAATCAAAATACAAAAAGGAGTAATGAATTTATAGCATTTTATAACATGTGTGAGAGAGAGGGGGGTAGAGAATGAATAGTGTCCCAAAATAATTAGATCCATAGATAAGTGGGGTGTCATGTGATCTATTTAAGCTTTTTCACCATGTGCAAAAGCATATCTACTTTAAGACAAGACCATGTGCCACATCCATGTGGATCCAAGACTTTTTCCCCATTTCCACAAGTGAGTCTAAACACTAAATAGTGGTTTTCTTATCCTCATATCCAAGGGTAAAAATACTAGATGCTATACTTTAGATAATATCCTAGCCACCCCATGTGAATCCAATAATTTTGCCCCACTCACACATGTGAGGTCAATTTGAAATAGTGCATTGTTGGCTTCATCTTCACATGTGATCAAAAGAGTCCCAAAGGTGTTGCAGTCACCTTTTGACATTGTGTACACATATGAATCATGGGTACCATTACAAATGTGACCCATTCAAGACCTTTTATTTTTTTTACCATGTGACAACATGCATGCGACTCACTAAGGACAAACCCCTGTCCTATAGTGTAGTAATATGCCCCACACCTATCACATCATCTTGATCATATCCTAGGACCCACCATGGGCATATGCCACATCACCATCTTGCCACATTGCCTACATGCATGTCACCTACATTCTAAATCAACTCTATACCTACATGCCACATCACCCAAATGAGATGTCATCATGAATGGTGACTATGAATAGTTTCTTCACAACTAACAATTATACTGCACATGGTGGCTAAAAGCGTTAGATCTATGAGGTCAACATGGGATACTGATGGTGAATGTAATTTTTTAATAGTGAAGATGTCTTGGTCATATTTAATGTCAATTGGGATCAATGATGTTGCACTAGCCATTGCATCAGTGTGAAGATTATATTTGCAAAGAATGTTTTCAATAGAGACGTATTCAAATTGAACATATAGATATTAAACAATTTATCATCCTTGATTTTATGGAGATTAGAGTAAGTCATACACATTAAATTATGAGGCATTTGAACATGCCACTTATTTATCATCTCCTTGGACCATTGCCTTTTGACATACTTTTGAATTTTGATGTGTATGTTCTTGATTTGCTTGGTGAAATTATATTGTTACTATCTATATGTTTCCATGATATCTATCATGCATCTTAGGACTTGATGTGATCAGACTCTATGATTCAATTATACATTTACTTAGACATATTATCCTCTATGATACATGGTTCATTCATATTTTTTGGTTATCTTATCCTTTTGAGGTGAGGTAACTACTATTTTACATTTTATCTCACCTTAAAAGAGGGGCATATCAATGGGCGAATATCAAAGAATCATGACTTTCCAACATAATATTCACATATTCAATGGGGTAAATTGATAGAAACATGGCTTCCATATATTCATAGTTTTATATATATAGAGGGGGAATATTTTAGAAACATATTCTCTACACTTATTCAATATTAAGTGCATTCAGATTACAGTGGGGTCATGTTTTAGAAACATGTCCTCAATATTTTCACTAATATTAGTTTTTATATTTATTTATATATATTGGGGACATTCTTTGAAATCATGTTTTCCACACTTACATAGTTCCCAAATTAGCTAAAACATACAGTTACATGATTTTGATACATGTTCATGGAAAAATTATATACATTTGTACCATTTTATACATAGTTTCAACATGTGACTTATCTATGGTGCATATGTTATGCATTGTGTGCCTAAAATCTTAAAATCCAAATCAGTTTCAAATTCAAAACACTTTCAATAATTATCACCACTTACCAGTTTGGACTTTTATGAAATATATTGAGTTAATCCACTATAGTAGTTGGTTTGATTTTTGGTATGGTTGAAATGATTAAATCAATCAATCTTACAAAACTTATAGGTTGGACTTCATTAAAACATCCAACCTGAATAGTTTGATAGTGTGATTTGGCTTGGCTTACTCCCACTCACTAGGTTATAAGTATGATTGGGTTACATGGTTGAGCTTATCAATTTCTAGGTTGTAATTCCAATATGTTCTAAGGTTTGAGGCATGTGCCTTCCAATATTTGTCTCTCTATCTCATTAGATATATGGACTTTATATATTTATCCTAATATCAATTTTAGTGATTCAGAATGATACATATTTCAAATCAAATGGAAAATAAGTAAAGTAGTTGCATTGATACACATTCATCAAAAAATCACTCAAGATGGACACAAACAAAGACACAGTGTGTTATACACACATATGTACACATTAATTTACTTTAAACTAGTAATTTCATTATTAGATCAAAGGGGGTGTGGAATGCAGACATTATTTATGAACTATATAACAACTTATTCTTGTACACTTGGTAAACATAGACCTTGATTATTCCTATCAATTCTAGTATTTTCTACTTCTAGGAGTTTTGAATATGCTCTCTTATGCTCCTTGGCATATCTCTTAGTCTGACTAGTTTTATGTTGATGACACATGCCTTATATATTTACTAGAATGATTAAAATTTCTTATCTTCCACCTCTATAAGTTTTGAGCACTACCTATTTTCCTACTCATTGGATGCTTATGTTTTAAATAGACACCTATGTCAATGTAGATGTCCTTCTCTAACACAAGTGTCTAGTGACTTAAAATCATCCAATTTTCAAATGAAATATATCCTAATGGTTGGCCTAGGTTATTTAATGAGATTTATTCTAGAAATGGATTGGCATAAATACTAGATCAACCACCATTCATTTATCACCTAGCACAGACCAAGGTAAATTATCAAAAATATTCAATAAAGCAAAGTTTTCCTATTTTATCCTATTCTCATATTTGTCATAGGAACAACATATACACATCTGATGTACTAAAGGAATATCCCAAGAGATATATTTTCTTGGTTACAAGATAGGTCCCTATTGTAATGTATTATCACATATTTCATGATTTGCATGCAAGTCAATACATAAGGGATAATTACATAATTTTGAGGCATTATTCAAAGTATTTGTTGTAGACACATAAAATTAGACACTTTGTGTTGATTTTTACCTTGTTTTCACTAAATACCTAATCATCTCTAATATTTTTTAATCATTTTTAGGTTTTCCTAATCACTATTCAACATCACTATTATTCATCATTATTCACAATTCACTATTCATCATTCATCATTCACTATTCACTATTTATTATTCGTCGTTCACTTGTTTCTTATCCCTCAATTAATTCAATGTTAATTAACTAATGTTTCTCTCATTTAAAATTCCATGGATTTTGAAAATTCGTAATTTTCATAAATCTAAAAAATTAAAATTATCCTCACATCCACCTTTATTCTCATTGTCTTCCATGATTTGACTTAATAATCCACCTTTATTCCCATTATCTTCCATGATCTAATTTTATTTAATTTAATAATCCACCTCACACCCACTTACTAATTTTATATCATATCTTCCACCCAAACTAATTTTATATTCATTTTTGAGTCCCAAATGTTCTCCACTCTACTTTTTAATTTAAAATTCCCATTATGAATTAAAAATCACTTTTTATTCTCATCCCTTGATCTTCATCTTAAGATGGACAGTTCACATCCATTTACAAATTATATAAATAGGAGGTTCTTCCTCAAATTTGGCAAAGATCATTCACTCCAAAATTATTATGTTAGAATATCTAGAAAAGCTTCTTCATTCTGAAGTTATTCTTATATTATATCTCCAATATTTTTCATTAAAGGTTTATCATTCTAATATTATAAGGGATTGCATACCACCATGTTCCTCATTTGCCCTTGTGTTGGAAGAGTCATAAACCACAATTCGAAGAGACCAAATCAAATTAACATCACAATAGAGGAAGCTTAATTTTATGCTAATGATTAATCTTTTTCTGTTTGTTTATTTTGTAGCTCTATCATAGGTTGAGTTAGTTTACATTAATATTTAATTTAATTTCTTAGCTTATTTGCATTTTGATATTTCCTTAATACATTTTTTCACACCCAATGGGACATTTCCTCATTGCCATAGTTACATTTAGATTTACATTTCAATTTATTTTTGTTGTTTTCTCTTATATTTGTATTTTGTTCTTACTTTGTTGTAGTTTTTCTTGACTAAAAAATACTCTTTAACAAATTATTTGTAGAATCCTTATCAAAGAAACTCTGAAAAGGGGCTAAACAAAAATCAGTTTATTTTCTTTTTCTACTAAAACTTTAAATTCATTTTTTCAAAATTTCTATTAATTACATCACATTTGGTTTAGAGTTTATTATTTCTTTTTAAGCATTCTATTTGTAATTGTGGAATTGTGTATACTCTTCCCTTGACATCACATTGGTGATGATACTCGAGAATAAAAAATAATTTTATAATTTTTTATGTTGCCCAAGTGACATTTACATATGCTCTTTTCTTGGTGTCATATTGGTGATTATACTTGGAAATCAGAATAAAATACTTACTTTTTATTTATTTTTCTAAGGACTCTATTTATTGTGGATTTCACCACCATGTAGTAGGCCAAATACAATGTACCAATGGGGTATATAAATAGATATCCAATTATTTCAATTATCTAAGTGATTATTTATTTTAAGCACACCATGATATGAGGGGATTCTGCATTCCAATACCTAGGGTTTCAATAGTTGTCTCAAAATAGGATATCATTGATTGTCAACACACTAAAATTACTACAGCTATGTTTAGCTCTTTTGGATAAGATCTAATAGTGTGCATATATTTTATCTATTTACTCCATGCTTTCAGGGCTCAATGTACCTCAAGGTATCTTGAAGGACTCCCCTTCGATAATATTTTTTAATATTTAAGTCTATGAAATCCTTTTTTGTCATTCAACTTTGGTGCATCAATTAGTAATTAATGTAGAGAAGTTACCTTACATACACCCTAAAAACTAGAATTAGTGGGCCATGGGAATGGTATGATACACCATGGTTAATCTCTTGAAATATTAGGCTGTAATTGAGAACATGAATGGGTATGTGACATCAGAAGGTAGCAAACATTTTTCACAACCCATATCCTAATCTTTCAAATTTTATGTGTAATTACTTTATTGTTTAAAGCATGAATTTATTTTTTAATTCCTTTTCATCTACCATGTGATTAAATATATTTACATGAAAGAAAATTTCTTTGGAGTCATTAAAAACATATACCAATAACCTTACACTTAAACTCAAAAGTATTTACTCGTTAATCAAGTGTTTAGATACGTTGATATTTTTTAATTTTTATAGTCGAGTGTCAAGTATTTTTTTCTTAATCATTTATTTTATTTTAATAAATATCACCTATCACTAGACAAATGGCTTTGTGGATTTATCATTTGATAAATCCAGTCATATATCCAAATCCAAACAATCCTAATCTTAACCTAAGGATCAATCCAATCAATTTTTATTCAAATGAATATTTGACTCAACATTAAATCAATCATCCAATAAATATAAATCCAAGAAATAATTAGAATTCAACCTCATCCATCAATAAATCATGTCCAAACATAAACCAATTCATTCCAAACCTAAATAGTTATTCATGTTTACCAATCAATCATCTAATAAATCCAAATCTGAGTTTGAATGTGCATTCAAACTTACCCATTAATCATTTAAATCCAAATTTGAATACTTATTCATTTTTAATAATATATCAATAAGATCCAAATTTGAATGCTTATTCAAGTTTATCCATCTACCAATTGAACCCAAACATGAATAGCGATTCAAGTTTACCCATCAATCAATCATATCCAAAATCAACCAATGAAATCCAAACTTGATTATTTATTCAAATTTATCAATCAATAAATCAATCAATCCAATCCAAACCTCAATAAATTAAATTTATACTTGAACCAAACCCCATTCGTAAGTCAACTCCCAACCCAATCAAATCCAAACACAACCTTCAATATAAATCTAACCTTTAATTTTAACACCCATCAAAACCAACCATTTAGAATCCATCAAAATCAATTATTTCATTCTACATATAATTCATTCCCAAACATGAATCAAACTACATCAAATCCACTTTTGTCCACAAATCCCTCTAACTTCACAAGTCTACCTGATCCTGATACTTTTACCTTTAACACAAATTTGTCAAATCCATCCTTCAATCCAACAAATCCAACAAGTCCATCCTTTAACACAAGTCAATACATCAACACTCCAACCTATAATCCACATTAAAAAATCACTAAGTATGTCAAATCAAATTAAAAAGGGGTCATGATATAAGCTTTAATTCTAGGATCTATGTTTCTTCCTCATTTTGAAACCCAACCTCCCAACAACATTATCATTCCTAGTGGTCAACCTAGCTGAGAAAATTACAAACACAAATTCACTACTTTTAGACAACCCTATGATTTTTCCTTTCAAAATTTTCTTGCTACAAACTTAGTCATATTTCCAAACACCAAAAAATTTGATTAAAACATCCCAAAACCTGAGTGGGGTATAGAGATAATGAATATTGTGACTATCACAAAATAGAAGGTCCCACAAATCATTGTATGAGACTAAAACATTATATCTAATATTTCATTGACAAAGGTTAAATTATTGTAGATAAAGTTTATCCAGACTCAAAAATATAGCTTAGGGTATGCCAACATTTCTTTCCTAAGCCTAATCATGGCACTCCTTTCATCAATACTAGAAATCCTTCCTTACATATTATAATTACATCTTCCACACCCATTGATTGGGACCACTAGTCTTACTTACCATTATTTTAGTCCCACAATGATAATCAAATAATCGCAGAATTCTTGGTTGGCCTTTAGTTAGAAGAGAATCATGAAATATCTACATATTGTGAGGATCAATAAGATTTCCTTGATCAATATAAATTTTATGATCAAAATATGAAATCATTATCCCTTACTTAAAACTTATTTAGGGCACTATCAAATAATCCAAATCAAAATATGAAAAATCACAAATATGAGTCTTTTACTGAGAACCTATTTGGGGCATTATTGGACAATCCAAAACTACATGCCAATAAAAAAAATCAAGAAGAATCCATTGGTGAAAAACTTTCTAAGGCACCAATGGATGAAGAAAAATAATTTACCCTTGCATCAACACAGTTGTAGGGTAGATCTCTATCACATATTGAAGACAACATTGATCCAAAAGTGCATCCCCAAATCATTTAATTTGAAACCACTCCTATTCTTGTTATACATGAGATTGTTGGTCCCAATCACATTTCACATCATGAAAACTATACTTATCCCCACTATAATTTCATCCCTAAAAATATTTTATGCACTCAATAGACATCCTTCATCCAACATACATTCTGATTCACCCTATTTGGTATCCCCCTCTATCATAGGGCTATGATGGTATCTTGGTTAATTTGGAAGAATCTAACATAGAAATCAAATAAAGTATTTAATACATATCTATAGGACATAACTAGATTATTAATTATGGGTAAATAATGCATCTCAAACCCTTATATAATTGAGATGCCAAAAATAAAAGAAACATCAAAAATAAAAGAATTATGCACCTCATGATTTCCCATTGGGTTTAGATGCCAATAAAACCAAAAAAATTATAAAATAATAAGTTTTTGTCTACAAGTATTTGACACTTGGGGGCAGCGTATTTAAAATTACATTTCACATTGCCCATATTGCATTGCATTTTCTATTATTTACATTCTATCTTGCATATCAGATGTCATGTTTGGTGATTATTTAGTTGTTAGTTCACATAATAAAAACTTTAAAAATTCAACTTATCATGGCATTTCACTTTTCATATCACCCTCTTATCACATGGAAAACATTCTCAAAATTAGCATTACATTGGTTTTACATTAGTTCTTAAGAGTAAAGTACATATTGTTTCCATACATTTTCTTATAAGACTTAGATGATACTAGCCTATGGCTTAGTCTATAAGCTTGTCCATAATAGAGTCTCTTCTTATAGTTCCCTATATTCAAAAACCTATATCATGCTACAAAATAAAAATGGTAACTTTACTTTCCTATCTTGGTCTTAAGTGATGATCCCTTGCATTCTCCTAGTTGCATGAGGCCAAGACATGGGGATAAATTAATTTTAAATTTTATGACACCCTTATGTGATTCTTATGCAACATCACATTAAAATTCCACATCTATCTCCCTTTGATGATTTTCAGTGTTGATCCCTCACATCTCACTAGTTGTATGGTATTAGCATTGGGGAGAGATGCCATTACTCATCCATGTATAGTCTTTGGTGATGATCCCATGTGTTTTATTATTCATATAAGCCTCTAAGTAAGGGGTCACAAAAAATTGTATTACATATTAAATCAAAAGGTGTCCAAATAAAAAGTTCTTAAAAAAGCTTGTCTATATGTCTATGCTAAAAATGGTAACTTTATCCCATTTACTGAATCTATTAGGGCTAGTTCTCTCTAAACACAACTAATAAAGTTAGTATTTTTTGAGTTTATCAAGAAGCCCATTTTTTTCCCCTTTGATCATAAGGATTAATTCACCTTATTTTTTCATAAAATATTTTGATTTTTGGTTTCCACCTTCACCGTTTCATACATATTCTATTCCTTCTTTCATTCCTTTATTGTAAATTGAAAGTCATATGTTGTGTAAACAAAATATCTGGGTCATCACTTGAAAAAAACCTATTATCATATTCATAAAGTTTCATGTATATCTATCATGTTACATTTATTTGATACATGTTTGTTCTCACATATATAATCATTTTCCATAACATTATCCTAAAAACATAGAGAGATATGGTTATCATTAATGTCTAGTCCTCTAATATTGATTTTGTATAATAATTCTCTAGTAAAATACATATTTTTAGAGGGCATGTGAGTTAAACATCTCAAAAGAAAATAAAATCAATAAAATAAAAAAATAAGAAAAAGAGAAAAGAAATAAAAAAATAGTTCATCCACAAGTGAAAACCAATAAACAATTGCTTTCAAAAAATGTCATGGTGAAAACAAAGAAAATTTCCCCATTCATCCCATAATACCTCTCTCTTTTACCCATACATATATAATCCATGTTATGATTAATCATCATTAATCCATGTCATCACTTAACTTATTTGTTTATATTTACACACCAATCATCCACAATAATTTCTTACTATTTCCACTTAATCTCCCATACCTATTGGTTGGGACTGACTAAATCATAATATCCAACCTTTCCTCATTAGTAATTAAATTATTCACCTAATTTGAGCTTGAAGATTTTTAATGCTATATATCATTCCCACATCCAGTCCTCTGAACCTTGATTCATGGGGCACCTCAAAGCGTGTAGCTTATCCTTGGAGATATCACTCCTAGTCCACTCCTTCCATATATCATTTCTTGGGGGTAAAAATATTTATCATATAAAATAATAATAATGTGAAATTATTAAATTAAGTGGGTTAGTGACATCTATGGGTCAATCTTAATGCTTCATCCATCAACCTTTTTTCTTATTACTTCCCCTATGGGAGAACTACATTGGTCTAAGGTCTTTTTGGACTATGTAGGCAACACTCAATTTTCTAAGGTCAGATTGGCCACTCTCTCCATCATATCCATAAATCCAAAATATTACTTCACTTACTCTAAGTTTTATATGAAAACACATGGTTACCTCAGGTCTTCTTCATCCATAATGTCATTTTCTTCTTTTTTGATGTCGATTGATTTAATTTTTATTTTCACCTATGTTTTTTTGTGATTATATTGAACTTATTTTCATTAAATTTTTTTACTCTTTATTTTCTTGTCATGTGTCTTGCATTTACTTCTTTTATCTTACACTGGTCATTTTTTTTACATTCATTTTCTTTCCACTTGTTTGTTTTCATTTATTTTTATCATGTTTTCAGTCAAGATTCTTTTATGTATTACACTATAGTGTGAATATTATTTTCCCATATCATGATGCACTCTATTTTGCACAAATTATAATTATTTTAATCTTTATACATCAATCACCTATATTCATCATGGTTATTTCATATCATTGGTGATTATTATTTTATGATAAATTAAAACTTAGGTTGCTCAACTCTTACTCACCTATTCATGTTGGATTTCCAAAGCAAGGAAAAAATAAACACAAGGTAGTTGTCTAATCATGCACACAATCTCCATCCATTGACACTTTCTTATTCATCTGCACTCTTTAGCCTATCCCCTCCCATTCTAATATTTTCCTCTTAAACACATAATATTTATATTTTACAACCATTTTTCTCCATAATTTTAGGGCCCAATTAATTGAAATGCTATCAATCTTTATCATCTACTTGTAACTATCAATTATGTTAAATTTTGCTTTTAGATTGGAAAATATATATTTTTAGTTTTTAGGCCTATAATTTACTAGGATATATCATTCCCACCTCTTCTCATGTGACCCTTGAGTCCTAAACACCATCCAAGTGTACATCTTACAAGCAATAAATATTCTTTTTCTTATATATTCACTATGTATTTGTAGGGGAAATCATTTTACATAAAATTTAATCTTGTAAGTATGATATTGCTTTATAGTTCCTCAACTTATTGATTACTTTTATTATCACCACTTCGTCATTTTTCCTCCTACATCATTTTGAGTGTTCCTCCACTTTGCCACATGAACAGTCAAGGGGGCATCATCATGGGTCCCTCATTTTATTCCAATCATTATTTAATTATTTTATCCAAACTCCTTCACCTATCGATTAGAAATGATAAAATTATAATGTCCATTATTTCTTCATTAAGTTTGTTTCCCATATTTTCATTTACTTTTTCATTCTTTGAAAATTCATTACGTTGACAATGTCTCACAATGACTTCTCAAAGAGAGGCAAAATATAGATACTTAAATTTAGACACTTTGTGTTGATTTTATCCTTCTTTGCACTAAATACCTAATCATCTCTAATCATCTTTAAACATACTTAATTTTTCCTAATCATATTCATCATCACTATTCACTTTTCACTCTTCACTATTCACTATTCACTACTTTAATCTAAAGTTAATTAAGTAATCTTTTCCTAATTAAAAATTCCATGAATTTTGGAAATTCATAATTTATCATAAATCTAAAAAATCAATATTAAATTCACATCCACCATTATTCCCATTGTCTTTCATACTCTAATTTAATAATTCACCTTTATTCCCATTATCTTCCATGATCTAATTTTCTCTAATTTAATAATCCACCTCACATCCACTTACTAATTTTATATCATATATTCCTCCAAAATTAATTTTATATTCATCTGTGAGTCTTACTTGTTCTCCACTCTAATTTTTAATTCAAAATTTTCATTATAAATTAAAAATTAGCTTTTATTCTCATCCCTTGATCTTCATCTTAAGATGGATGATTCACATCCATTTTCAAATTCTCTAATTTCGAGGTTCTTCCTCCAATTTAGTGAAGCTTATTCATTCTAAATTTATTCTATTGGTATATCTACAAAATCTTCTTTATTCCAAAGTTATTTTGTTATTATATCTCCAAGATTCTTCATTACAGGTTTATCATGTTAAGATTATAAGAGATTGCATACCACCACATTACCCATTTGCATTTATGTTGGAAGAGTGAGCAACCACAATTCAAAGAGACAAAATCAAACTAACATTATAATAGAGGAAGATTCATATAGTGTTAAGGTATATATTTTTTTTGTTTGTTTCATTTCTAGCTCTATCATAGGTTGAGTTAGTTAGATTAATATTTCATTTTATTTATAGATTTCCTTAATACATTTGTTATGCAAGAATCACTCATTGATAGAGGGGTCTTTGGGGTAGCTTGACACTATATTTCCAATAACATATTTTTTTCCCATCAACTATGACGAGGAAGAGTTAGGGTATTCCTATTTGATAAAGAGTGATAGTCCATGACCTAAATTTTATTGCATTAGAACAAAGGTGATTAAAAACCTAGAGGAATTTAATGGTCGCATCTATTTCTAATAAGTATTATATAAATTGTAGTTATAACTAACCTATACACTAGTGTCAATGTAACTGTCCAAGGATAACACAAGTGTTTGAGTCTATAAAGGCATTAAATCTATAATTTGAAGACTATTCTAAAATATTCTCTCAGTATGCTTCCTACCTATTCTAGATCTAGATCTATATTAATATCAAAACTAGATAAGTATATTATTCATTTGTCATTACCATATCTATAATTTTTATTTTTATCATATCTCAACATAATAAATTGAGTGTATGTTCTATTTAAATTTTGTAATTAAATAGCATACTATATATTTATTTATCATGTTTGTGCTTATTCATTTATATATTCTTAACTGTAGATCCTCCACATCTAAACTTTTAGGGTTAAACACCATCTTATTGATGAACATATTATATATTTTTTACAACACCACATATCTTAGATTGTAATGTCCCCATTGGATTTTATCCATTTATAGTTTTAACCGAAGTAACTTAGTGTTTGATGAGGGGAACTCCAAGGTTCTTGGAGTATGCAGGTTTTGTTCGATAGGAATTTTTGCTATGTAAAGTGAGATAATTTGGTATTGATGACTCTTATGAAATTTTTTGAAGTGAATTATAGCTTATTGTGTGTTCTCCAATATTATTGGAGAGAGTGCCTTTTTTTATATAAATTCACTTGATCGATTTTGTTATCATCATTCATTAACAATATCGTTTTAGTATAATCAAATTTTGATTATTATGATGTTTGACACTTTATGGAACTCGGGTGAATTATTGATATTTCATTTAATTATCTCACTATTGTTGCTTAATTTTATAAAATAATTTAAAAATTAACATAGTATAATAGCTCATTGCAAAGCGAATTAAAAGTTATAAATCATGGATGCTTGAAAAAACGATCTTGCATATCAAATATAATAATTGTTTTAGAAAATGGGTCTTTTTGAGCACAAAAAGGGTTATTTTATGAAAAAATATATTTAAAATATATATTTTCTAGAAAGTTCCATGGAAAAAGTATAAAAGGATATTTAGAGAGCTCATTTGGATAGGCAAATTATTTGTATTTATTATTGTAAAACCCTTTTAGTTCTATGGGGTTGAACCTAGATCATCTCAACCTTCTTGAGTAAAAACCCCCTCTTGGAGAAGATTATCCATAGTGGTGAAAGATCCTTCCTAATTAATACTATGTGATTCATTCAGTGTCATGGTTTATGCAAGAAAGATTTACTGGAGGATTTACTTCAAAATATATGATTGTGTTGAATGCTAAAGATTTTGAGAAATTTCATATAGATATTTCCTATGTGATGAATGTTGTTAGCTAGAAGGATTGATGGTAACAATCTCTTCTCACAACTTAAATAAATATAATGAGATTTGTGTGAAATATTATATTTGTTAGTGCATATTGGAAGAAGATTTATAAGTGTGTTTAAATTATTGATTTATTCCTATTTTAGAAATCAATGCCATAAGGGAAATGATAAAATTAAGCCTATTTGAATGCTAAATCAATTTACACTCCTTAATTGAGTCACATTTTGATTAAAGGAAGACTAATTGCTTGTTTTGAATTCTTATTGTTGAAAGCTTTGAGTTAGGTGGTATAAAAGTATCACATGGGTATCAAGAGTAGATTTAGATTATAACATTGAGATTGTTGAAGTTAAAAAGGGTGAAATATAGTTGTAACTAGACTCCAACCACTTAATTTTGTAAAAAGAGTTCAAGTCATAACAATAAAATTTATTATTAAGTACAAATTTAAAATAGTTTGGAGTGGATCTCAGGTATATTTTTAAGTATAATCAGTTACAGGTTAAATTTTACCATGTTATAGCTGAGTCATTTGTATGATAACAATCATCATTGAATAAGTTATGTTATTTTGAAAAAATATTTTGATACACAATTATAGTCTCTCTTTAATACATCCAATGAAGTCTTCTAGGTTAGATTGATAAGCTATCTATATTGTAACCTCATGCTTATGACAACTAAGTGTATTGTTAATGAATTTTTATGCATGCAAATTATTCATTGAAATTCCTATGATATATGTATGCATTATGGATTTACTTGTTGAACCAATATTGTCACAAATTACACTTTGAAAGATCCCATTCCAAAATAAATTGAAACTACATTGAACTTCAATTAAATATAATTTTTTGACAAAATGCCTATTCACATCAAGTGATGAAATTGAAAAAATTTGGTCAAGGAAAATTTCTTGGGATATTACACATATATTATTTAGACTACCAACAAAATTGTTAAACTCCATGAGATTATTAATGGGATGTTGAGGGCATAAATGTTCCAATTTAATGATAGGATCTTTAGTAAAAATTTATATATTATGTCTTATGTGGTGGACACAATCATGGAAACATTATACAAGACTCATGAGTAACCCTAGTAACCATCTAATCAATAAAATAATAATAGGGTTTGTTATGATTAATCAATACTGCATGATTATAGGTTTATAGGTGAAATAAAAATATTTTCAAAATATATTTATCCACAAGTCTACCAAACCATCTATGAGCATCAGATTATTTTAATTTTTAATAATTAAAAAACTATAGATAAAAGAAATATTATTGGCTCTATGTTAATTGCACCATAATAAAGATAAAGGGAACTAGCACACATCCCCTTTATTTGCCTCATCATGTCCCTGATAATGTGGTAGAATAGGTAATAACACATAAAATATACAAAATCATGGATGAAAATCTTAGTGATAAACATTATGTGTAATACCATAAAACCCCTATAAGCATAGGTCAAATTCAATACTTAGTGAGGAAGCACCACTATTTAATCAGTAGATTTAGGGCCCATTATGGTTTAGATGAATCATAATACATATAATGGGACCCTAAGGGAAATGTTAAACAATATCTCAATGACCTCATGAGGAAGGGAGTTTATATTACTTATGGACATAAATGTTTTGAGCATAATGATATTTTTATCAATCCTCTAGATGTATCAATTTTACATTTGGATGAATAAACACAACATGCTAATGGTGGTGGCAAAAAAGATTTAGTATAATGCTTTAATTATTTAGGAGGAGGCACACAAAATTATAGATGGGATGGATAGAGATCAAAGTTATTAATGGCCTCAATAGTAGGCTCAATAACCTCTAGAACAAGAAAACCCTCCCTCTCATTAACAAGAAGAAGCTGGACTGGTGGAAGAATATGCCACTCAAAGGGAATCAGATCCCCATATTAGAAAGAATATTCTTAAGGTACTCCTAAGACCTCAACCATCAACCGAAGTGAAAAATTTTACAATAAATACAAGGGAATCATATCCTATAGATGCAAAAGCATTATAAATCTCTTTGAAAGATTTGAATCCTCTTATTAAAGTTCAACAAGTGATCCTTATTGAATTTATCTAATGTTTGTTTGTATCAATGCCATCCATAATGCCCTCATTACCCCCAACATGTCCACTTGTGGAACCTATAATTTCAATTCCTTCACCTCCATCTACCATGACTCTCCCATTCATTTCCACTCCACCTAAATCTATTGAAACACCCATTTCTATTAAATCAATCATTGCTACTTACCAAAATAATCTCAAAAATCTCTAGTCTCTATTGGGATTGTCCAAGAAGAGGAAAAACTTACAAAAGTTTTATTTAATCAAGCAGGTACTCTTTATGAGGAAGATTAATAATAGGAAGAATAAATATCATTGGTAGTTTATATTAATAATGAAGATGAGGAGGAACCAAAAACTATGGAGGAAGAATAATAAGAGGTTAAATTTATAATAATTGATATACCAAAGGATACAAGGCCCAAATAAATTGAGGATGAATAAGACATACTAACCTCTACACAAGGATATAATATTCTTACTGAAGAGTAAAAATAGGACCATTAAAAGGTAATGTCTTCTTTCACCTCCTACTTTACAATTGTAAATAATAATTTTGCCAATTTGGCAATCTACTAGTCTAGTTGCTACACCTCTCTCTCCATAAGAGTCATTATATAAATATTGTTTAAAAACTAATCCATTGCATGTTCATGCCATTATTGAGGGAAGCATGCCAAAAACTTCTAGTTATTCTAATTCTTTAATTATTTCAATCACAACTTCAATAATGGCCAAACCCTAAGCCCCTAGAGTAAGTGTCCATTTTGAGAAATTGGTGATTATTTCCATTTTTTACCCTTGATTACCACCTACACACATGACGACATATACCGAATTAGACTTATATATTCCTCAGTCCACTAAAATCAAGTCTTTCATAATGACAATCCCAAAGACTCTAGGACATACAAGATATGTGGTACAAACTACACCTCAAAGAGATATCTCTAAAAGAAATAGGTTTGATCATCCACCTCTTAAATTTCCCATATAAATAAGTGCCTCAATGCTTCCATTAGGATCTATTCCACCTTACACATCTATAGAGGATAGTTAGCTTAAATAACAAAGACAACTCATTGTTCCTTCTTGAGTAAAAGAGTTCGAAGAGTGAAATAAAGATAGACTGGGATCAATCCTCATAAAATTGCCAAAAATAAGCACACACTTTGATAAGCAAACCAACACTATTCATAGGGTGAGGAAAAGGAAGGTAGTAGACATGAGAGAGGAGGAAAAAGTATTGGAGTAAAGGGAGAACTTATTACCCTTGGCAAAGAAACTAATAAAGAACCCCGATGATCCTAATGAGTATGAAGAGGATTTGAATGCTTTTTTGAACTCAACAGGGGAGGGTATGAAAGAAATGTACAAGAGCTAATACTAAGATAGAAAAATATTTTATAGAGATAGATTAATTAAGATATAAATAAAATAGTGGATAATGTTAGGAGTGAAATGAATAAATTATATAATATCCTCAACATAATAAGGACTTCAAAGGGTGAGTCCCAATCTCATTAGGGAAGGATATTAACCTTTTGGAACCAATTTAAGGAATCATAGAAAAGTCTTGAATTTTTATTATGCATGCAATAAATAATGCCTATAATTATTTTAACATAATCACCCAGGAAGTTATGTGGGCCTTAAATTATGTGATTTCTAAAGAGATAGTGACTTTAATTGGCACTAATAGGTAAATGTTTTGATAACATAGTTTGTGATTTGAAAAAGAGAGGCCATATAAATAATGAAGGATATGAGGAATATAGGTGTGATTAATTCTATAAGAAAATTCTTAAATAGGCCCAATTATGAAGGATTACTCAAATCCATTTTTTAAAACTTCAAAGTTGAAGTAGAAGGCACAATATATAAGATCAATGAAGATATTTTATAGCTAATCAATTTTTCAAAGGACAAGATAAACAAGGTAGAGACCCTTAGAGGTGAATTGGGAGCCTCAAAATTTAAGCATAAGGGGGAAAAATAAGTGAATTCACATGAATTTTTAATCCATCCATTATCAATTTTGTCATGATTAATTTTTAGTTTGAAATTACATATGCGTTGTATGAACAATTCAAGATTGCTAAGGAGGTTATTAATATAAAAAAATTACATTATCAATTCCTCCTTCAAGAACTCAACCTTAAATTCTATTTCGATCACTTACGCATATCCTTACTGACCTCAATCTTATTAACTCTTCACATGCAAAACCCCAATCTAGTTTATACAACTATATCGAACATACAACTGTCAACCTCTTCTAATAGTGGCATGTTGGCATTATGGATATATGTGTATACATCTATGGTGATATAATGATACATGGGTATATGTTTAATTCTATTAATAGATATGAATTTATATTGTAATCATGTAATCTTAGCCAACTACTTTTTTAAGATCCTATACATGCATATTATCTATGAATTGTGACTTTGGAGTCTATAATCAAAAAATTAAAATTATACATAGTTTGGAGGATGAGATGACCCTTCCCCGAATTTTTATATTTTTTAACCTATCTAATCCAAAGGTATGAGAATTTTGGATATTAGGGTGAATAATAAATTTTACATATTGTTCTACAAATTTGTCTTGATGTGCATTCTTTATTATTTTCCAACCTTGAGATTCATTGAAGATGTTCCATAATTATTATATTATCAATCTTTAGGTTGTGTAATAGTATTTTTTGATAAAATTATTCTTATTATGAAGTATCTAATTGGAATGATTTTGTATTTAATAATCATAATCTCCCTTTGAAGGTGTGTAATTCAAATCATGTGTCAGCAACAACCTCTTACTATGAACATTAAAGTTTATTGTATTTATTTCCTTAGTTTCCTAATTGTTTTTTCTTTGTTGTGTGTTGATAGTAACTTGTAACAAACCTTAGTTCCATACCACTTGTTCAATCCATATTGAAAGTTTTAGTTTGGAATGGTTTCATCTATCTTTGGTTCACAAACCTTCTTTCCTACCCTACCCTTCCCATCTTTTTGTGTTTCTTTTAATCACATGCACCCTAGATTAAATTTTACCTAGACATCTCAAGTAGACTTTGATTTATTTTAGAATCCATACATCTCAACCATCTGAGTTAAATAGCTAATTACTCATGTTATTCTATCACAAAGTTATTTATAAAACCAAATTCCTTACAACTCTTTATTTGGAGAGAATACTATCACCAATCCTAAAATATTAGGAACTATCTCATAAAAGTTTATAGTGTGCATAGAACCCACATCCACATGCATGCCATGAAATATTTAAAGTGATGTTGGGTGTAAATTTAATGTGTGATTGTCCCTACATATGAAATATATCAATTTGAGAGTTTGGATTAATTAGTTTTCATGTTTGCATATTAGGTTGTTTCAAAAAGTTTAAGACTATTTCATTTAGGAGATTGTTGAGGCAATTTTGAGTTTTCAATTGTTCTAATTGAAGATTTGTTTTAGAAGATTTTATTAGTCATTAAATCTTGTGTATTTGTGTAGTTATTATTGAAATATATGAAGGTATGTAGTATCTAAATATAATCACCCGAATAGTCTTGCATCGCCACTCAAGGGTCCTCTATCTATCAAATACCCATTTTTAAATCAAACTAAAGTCATATAGTGTATTTGTTGTTCAATTATGACTATATATTTCATGCACCAACATACCATAACAAAATATACATGCCTCTAAACCAAGATCTATTTATTTTTATATCCACATTAGCAACTACCAATTTTGTTAGGTGATGAGAATTTTTAGGTTTGAATAGTTTGAGCAAAGGATGAGCAATATTATTGACATATTGGTTGCAAGGTTCATTTAGAAATTTTGTCCCTAGAATCTAGAAGCATTTAACTAAAGTTTAACTAAAAATAATCATAGACTTTGGTTTATGAAAATAATATTTAGAGTTCTCCAACATATCTAATCTTATATCATTTATTACATCGTATAACTATGAATGTCCATTCCTTGCCTACCACTCTAAAATATATGTTCTCCACCTTTCCTATGAGTTTTGCTTATCTTATTATTAGTTTAAACTTATGTGATTATATAATTCACAAGTTCTATTTTAGTAATATTGATAGTTACTTCTATTATCTTTACCTTGTGTCTTGTCTTTTCCTGTCCTTATGAAAAGGAAGTTTTAAATTTTTATTTTTTTAATTGAATCAATTCTATTAAGATTTAACTTTAGACGTGATCATTAGATATTCTAGTGTCCATCTAAGATTTTTGAATTAGTAGTTTAGAAAAAAAAAATATTTTTATTATTTAATTTAATGTTATTGCATGCCAAGTTTCTAACAATTTGTCATAAGGTATCATTCATATTTTTCTAGGGTAATATAGGGATAAAGTAATTATGTGTTGTGTTTTAAAACACAAAGTAAAATTTACTCTTTGTAAGTGAACTTATTTTTGTGCAAATTTTATATTTAATTTGGAATTAATATGTCAATATTATGTGAGGGGTGGTAGGAGGGGCCACACAAGATAGAGTATTCTCATAAAAATGATATATGATTAGGTTTCAAGTTCAATCTAGTTGTCTAAGTTAAACATATTGAAATACATAAGTAACATAGATAGAAGGCCACCTAAATTTTGTTTCTAAGAATGGGTTATATATTATATAGTGTCACAATCAAACAACACCAAAATGACTAATCTCCAAGGGTGATTTCCAATGTTAGTGGTCATCACCTATGCTATTAATGATCAAGTGGAAGTGATTATACATAGTGGCTAAAAATGTAGAAAAATATAACATATTTTTTATTTTTGATTTTTAGTGTGGTTTGTGAATTTTTTATTTTTTTAATCAATATCAATTTAATTCCCCCTTAGTGATGATAAAATTGAAATACTATATGATAAAACTATAAAAATCATATTCTTAACAAGTTTTGTTGGTTTGCACGTATCATGGATTAGTTGATGAGTTCCCATGAGATGGTTCATGTTGACATCCTTGAATAAAACAATTTCATGCTCTAATGTAACAAGTATGTGTACAAGCTTCAATGTGTATGTGTCAAGTTTATGTACAAGCTCCATAGTGGAACACTCCATTTTTTGAGTGTGGCTCATTGCCCCATATTGACACTAATGTGAGGAATATTGAATATTTCATATATTATTGCATCACATTAAAATTATATAAAAAGGTACAAGTGTGTACAAGTGTGATTTTTCATAAAAAATAATCATTAAATATGTTTTAAGAGAGTGGTTATAGGTATATTGATAATGCATTGCTCCTTGATATTAAGAGATCAAGAGGCTATATATGTAACTATCTATCAATAAATAATTTAATGAAGTTCATTTTATGTGAACATAGTCCAAATTTTATAGTTGAAAACAATATGTTGTGTGCATTGTAATTCCTTATTGAAAATTAAATAATATCATATAATATTTCCTTAATTTCGCTTGTGGACTACATGTAAGTCATGTGTTTAATTCTTAGGTTACATGGTCTAAGGTTATTTTTTAATCCAACTCCCTAACCATGATTACATCATTAATCCATGCATTGAAACTTATTATATAGATAAATAAGAAGGTTTATTTTTTTTAAGGAATATATATCTTTTATAAAATCTTATCAAATGTTAAGAATTTAAATAGCGATAAAATACTACATTAATATTGATTCAATATGATATTACATCAAATGCAAACATTTGGTTACATTGTTATATTACAAATAACCTTTAATAAACTTTTAAAATATACTAAACTCAATATCTTATGGATCCAGCTAATTGAACCAACCTATCAACATTAATTACCAATAACATTACTTTAAGCTAGGGATATCACTAGGATATACATTCCTAATTTATGATAGCAACAACTTATAAATATAAAAGTAGACCATAGATTACTAAATCCAACTAACCCCCTTGATCCATATGGGGTCAAAAAATGATCTATAACAAATGATTTTGAAGTAATCCAACAATAGCTATCAGAACCTACAAAATTTTCATATATACATCTAACATTGATCAACCTACATGGACACATATTTTAGAACCACAATCTAACCTTCATGTGATTTGTGTCCTATGACACTATCTATCATGAAGATGACCCTCATTATAATCATACCCTCTAAATAAATCATATTGATCTCTATCTCAAAGATAATTTTTTACCTCATGTATGGTGCAATAAATCTAACAATTTTACAAATATTAATAGTGGTTACAAACCTTGGCATATCTAAAATCACTTAAAACTAATTAGAAACTAAATATATGTCTTCCACTATCCCTATTTCGTCGAGCCACCCAACCCTAAGAAGGATACAACCAAATAATTTATCTTATCATGATTATAAAAAATCATTAATAACAAAAAAAAACTACTAAGAAACATAAAAACTATTTTTTTTTTTGGAAAAACTAAAATTTTCACTACATCACTTTCCCTATCATTAGACTACAAACAAACTCAAGATGAGTGGGTGTCTAGTTATTTTAACTTGATTGATCAAAATGAGCTTGTAGATCATATTATACTATGTTGAAAACTTAAATGTTACTATAAGTAGAATAGTATGAGATTACATCAATTTTTGTCACACAAAATTTATCCTTTTCAAATCAAACGTAAGAACCAATTTTTAAATATAATTAAAATGTACTTGTTTTACATTAATATGCCTTATTTATCAATCTTTTAATATATTTTCCAATAAATTTTGAAAAGAGACTCCAAACCATCCAACTAACTATTTTAATAGATTTAGGAGAGGTAAAATCCTATAAATCAAATGGTTATACATCTATTTCCTTTGTGAAAATAAAAACGTCAACATTAATTTTTTTTTTTTTTTTTTTTAAATTAATACCTTTTCACTCTATTTGTACACTTTTATTTTATGTTTATAACTATCATCAAAATCTATAAAAATGTAACTCTTTTTGAACTACATTTTCAAAATCTAATAATACAAAGAGAGGTGGGATTTTAACCACTTACCTCTAAGTGTTGAAAGACGTAACCACAATGTTATAACCAACTCGTATCACTATCTATTATGAAAAAGAAAATAAAAGTCTACACATACCCTATCTATTAATTTTTTATTGTAAAAAAATATTTGCATACCCAAAAATCATTTTAAATCCTGTGCCTAACAATTCAAATAAAGGGAAATGGTAAATATTTCACAACATTCTGAAAAATAAGAATAAAATTATGATGGGATCAATACTATTAATATTTAATACAACCTTTTCTAAATAGAGAAACATTTGGCCTATTTATCATGTCTCTGAAAGATTAAATGATAGAATCAAGTTTTTAACACTTTTTAAACTACTTTGTAGCTATTTCCATCTCTATTGATAAATAAATAAATCAATAATATTTAACCCTCTTTCTACATCTATATGTCATATCAAACATTTGATAAAAATGCCAATGAACATTTTTCAAAACTTTATAATAAATTGACAGTTTCTTGGCACAAGCCTCCAATGCCCCCTTTTTTTAACATGATCAATAATATAGCTATTTTTTATTTGTCATTCTTTGAGTTTGAACATGGAATAGGAGAGAGGGGAATTAAGCATGGTATATGAGAAAGGGGCCACTTATTGGGTTGGGTACTATTAGTTTTGAAGATGGTCGAGCATAATCTTTGACTTAAAAAAAGAATATAATTTAAGAAGTATAATACAATTTTCTTTTTAAATAATTATAATGCATAATCACTTTCACTCTTATCATTTTTAAGGTAAAACTTGTATATAAATCTAATGTATTTATTTTAAAAATTAATATTTCACTATTCAAAATCTAGTTAACTTATTTTATAATTAAATGTTATTATAGTAAAAACTCTTTTAGTAAATATACTTTCTAACATTTAAATAGATAATAACTAAAGTCTTTAAATTGTTGAATAAAATGAAATAATTTATTTATGTATAAATGTACTCAATTATTTTATTATTGGTAGATAATATGAATTATTTATTAAAAAAATAATGGTTCAAACTAAACATATGTATTTTTTAATATTGTTACACCCTCTCAAATTATACATATAATAATATAGTATTTATATTTTAAAACCAATTACTAATATTCACTCCACAAAAAATACTTTACAATTCATCCAATCTATAACTTACAATAATAGTATTTCTAACTTCAAATACCGAAGCAATATATCTTATTACAACTACAATCAATTACTATTAAAGTATAAAAATATATATATTACAATCAAATTTCCTTCAAATATTCATCCTTAATACAATAAATAGATACCAAGCTCTCTAGAGCTCGAGTCAAAACAACTAAAAGTGTTAACAAATAATCTATTACATTGTCTTTATTCCAAGAATCACACTTTGAGAATGGTTGATAGGTTCATTGACCATTCATTGGTTTAAAACACATTATTTGGATTTAATGATTTTGTACACTTTATCCATGCTCATTATCATTGCTTAGAAATCCTCTACCAAAGTACAAACATCTCATAGCATTAGTTTACTCCCTACACAACTCTGCTTGCTTTTTACCCAGTCCTTGTAACCTTTTCTAAGGCATTTATTAATTTTAAAAATGATTACAAAGGGATATGGGAAAACCAATCATCAATTTATATACCCTTTATTTTATTTTATCTATTCACAAATTTTTATGCTTTGTCTTGTACTGTAGACCATTCTTCTAGGTTCTTTTCACTCACTGTTTAAGCTTTTTGAACTCTATTTCACTCATAGTCATCTCCATTCATACCAACATGTATGAAAATAAGATAAAAACTCAAAAATATTTTTGTATACATATAAATTCACTAAATCACAAAGTTTTGGAATATTTTTATAGTTATAAAGCTTTAAAATCTAATTTGGACACACAAACCCTAGCATAGGGTTTTCTTAGTCTTCTATAGTCCTAAGGAGGTTTAATTATTGTTTTCAGTCATTTTTAAATGCCTAAAATCCACATAAGCATTTTTATAGGTCTATAAAATTGTCCAAAACCTTATATAATTGTTCAACAACCCTAAAACAACCTAGGTTCACATTTTCTATTGAGCTTTTGATTCCACTATGTATACAGACTAAGTCTACAGAGTCTATGGAGACCGTCTTAAAGGTTTAGGTATCTAAATAGGTTTTACAACTTATGTTATGGTTTATTAGTATATAAATATGATTTTTTCATCTTTTGAAAACAAAAATCTCTCTAAGAGACCTCTACTACACCATTCTTATTCTTTCTTTATTCATTGCCTGTATGTGCATACTCTATAGGTTTGCATAGGTCTTAATGCAATGTAACATGAAGAGAAAACATATGAATAATTATATCACATTAAAAAATTAGGAAATAGACTAAAAAATTAGCATGAAACTTCAAAACAAAGACTTTTTTACATCCTTCGTCGTAAAGCAAACATTACATAGTCAATAAATAGGGAAATATGCAAGGTCATGTTTTAAGCTCTTCAATAAAAGATCATTAATACAATAAATATCAATATATAATGTATATTCAAATATTTTTAAATAATTTTAACAACTCATCACATATTCTAAACATGCACCAACTGTATCTTCCTTTATAAAAAATACACTTTTTTAGTTTGCTTATCTCAATAGACAGGTATGACCACATGTGAAAAATTAACTTTAAACTCAAAGAATTATTTCTAGGATTATCATAATAATTATTTGACTTACATGTTCTAAATATCTATGCTTTCAATTTATAATGCTTACCCTATTTCACTATTCAAAACAAGTTATATCATATAGGGTGTGTAGATCTAAAGCACAAATTACAGAATAATGAATATGCCAGTTCCTCTAACTAAAAAAGAATCATGTGACCATTATATTAATCACAACATACATTCCTACTAAATTCACTATAATTGCCTAGATTTTTGAAACTAATTACATGTATCAAAATAATGCATACACCAGTTTATAATCCACTCTATGAATCAGTTTCAAAAACATAGAATAAAGAAATAGAATAGGGTCTGAGAATGAATTAACAAAATCAATTACCACTTACGTTGTGGTTTTATCATCATTACATCTTTGAATCTACCCCCAATTCATTTCTCCTACCTTCAATGACTCGCTTCACCCAAAAATTATAAATTTATAACCTTTTGAAAGAAAACCTATAACCACATTTTGATAACTACTTCTCATGTAAATTGAGGATGCTAACTAACAAAATGCCTCAAAACATGATCCATGTATGTTAACCTTGATATGATTATAACCTCAAACTATTTATAATATTGATACCTCTTTATATATGGTTTCTAATACCATAGTAATACCAATAAGTTTGAATTTTCAAATAAGGAAATTGGTGGGAAAACATTACATAGAATCTAATTTGTATTTTAAGACTACCTAAGGACTTTAACCTATAAAAACACACTCTAAATGACTCCTACCAGCTATATTGACTTAAAATGTGAAAATAGACTAATATTTACAAGGATGTAGTGATTCTCCTACATCATACTATCGAGGATCAAAATGAAACCTTCCCTAAAAGTTATAACTATTTTGGCTTTGAGATTCTTGTTCAAATTGTCTTGTTCAATAGAATCTCCTCCTAGATCCTAAGGTCTATTTTAAATACATAGACCTTTTTGGTGTTTGTGTATGTTGGTTACTCCTTGATGTCTCTCTTTTATTATTCCTTCTTTGAGGTCATATTCTTGTGTTTTGGTCTCCAAATGGATCATCTTCAGCACTTGCTTATGCTCCTACAACCAACCTACACATGAAACACACAAGTCAATGAAAATGATATCTTGATTGTCTTCTTGTTAATCTCCCTCTTTTTCTTTCATACTTGGTTTGTCAATGCTTGGGTCTTTTGTTTGTTACTTTTCTACTGATGGTTCTAATTTCTCTTCTATAATGCCTTCAATCTCATGAGTCTTCCCTTGCTGCTGTGCACTCTCTAAATTATCATTAACTTCTCCCTCCATAGCCAATGCTCTATACATGCCCACCTTCTCAACAAAGTGGTCTAGATTCTCTGTACCTTGAATGAATGACAAGTGATATGAAAAACATGCAAACAATCCTTTTCCCTAATCATATGAAAGTATTCCATCTCTATCTTCTTCTCGTAGTCGGTCTTTTGTTTTAGGTATTTATACGCTCTTAAGAATGTTTTTTCCCCTTGCTCCATCTTAATCAAGTATATTGCACCTTGTTCCATTTGTTATCCAAGCTATCTATTTGGATAAATTTATTTTATCAATTAATTTTCTCTCTCCATGTGATCTTATTTAGCTCCTTATCTCTTCTGAAGCCTCTCTTGGATTTCAACTTTCTTGACCAACTACATGCAGTCTTCTTTAGTAGTCTTTTCAAAAAATCTTCATTGTATATTCAATAAATTAATCAAAATCACAAAATGAAAATAGAGAAAATTATACCTTTTCTTCATGCAAATATTATTCATAGAATCTTTCTCATTTTGATACCAAAAATGATGCAAAGGGTTACCAAATAATTTATCTCATTGTTTTTGTTCCAAGAATCACACTTTAAGAATAGTTGATAGGTTCATTGAACATTCATTAGTTTGATACAAATTGTTTAGATTCAATGGTTTTAGACACTTTCTTCATGCTCATTATATCCCTTTAGAACTCCTATACTAAATTATAAACATCTCATAGCATCAGTTTACTCCCTACACAACTCTTTTTGGCTTCTACCCAATCTTTATAGCCTTTTTAGTGAATTTCTTGTTTTTAAAAAAGAGTATGGAATGATATAGGAAAACCAATCATCAATTTAGATACTCTTTATTATTTTTTATCTATTTATAAAGTTCCATGCTTTATCTTGTATTCTAGACCATTCTTATAGGTTTTATTCACTCACTATTTAGGCCTTTTGAAACCTATTTCACTCTGAGTCTTCTCCACACATACCAACATTCATAAAATGTTATTCAAATAGGAGACTAAAAATTTAAGGTAATACGCATAAGTAAAATGCATTCCAATACAATATTTTCCATCAAATCACTAAATCTCTTGTTAGGGTGTGGAGCTAAAAGCTTCACCAAGGAGCATTCATTATTAGGTTCGGGTCTACACAGACACTGGCATCGGTCATGAGCGACTGACATCGGTCATAGGAAGTTACAGAGATGCCGACGTCGATAGAGGGTCGGCCGACGGCGGTCACAAACAAGCAGCATGAATCGACGTCGGTTACCTGCGTGTCCAGAAAGCTATTTCCATGGACAGAAGCGAGTGTTTGCATGATAAGTTTGAGTTGAAGTCTCAAGCTCGCGTCTCTATTGTTAGCAATACTATTTTTAGAGCCCTTGTTCAAGTGGCTTAACTGCTTGTTGGTTGTACATGCTCAAGTCTCCTAATTCTATATGTAGAATTAGATCTTCCTAGCTTATTGTAGTTTTGTAGTAGATTATTGTAGTTGGGTGAATTATTGTAATTTATTGTGTGTGAAGAACAGTATAGAATTAAATCAATCCAGGCTTGTTGGAGTTGATTGTTCTTGAGAGAGAGAGCTCTTGAGGAATAGAGATCTATTGAGAGATCTATACATCTAGGAGAGGTGTGGAAGAAAGAAGCTTTCTTCAATTGTATTCCTTTTGTAAAGAGTTTGTTAATACAAGTTTTCAGGGTGTTTTCTTGTATCTCTTGTTCTTGCTATTATCATTCTAATTACTTGTCAATCTGGTTTAATTCTGTGTTTATTGCTGTCACAATTGTAATCTATTATTGGATTGATCCCCCAATAAGTGGTATCAGAGCTTTGGTTACAGGTTCAGAGCTTGATAATTGGTATCAAAGTTCAGGTTCACTAACAGGTGGTTCAGATCTATGTAGTGTGTATTGATTACAGGTTCTCACAGGAGTTTCTGCAGGGATTTCTATTTGAGTGGGAGAAGCAATGGCAGATGAAAGTAAATTGAGAATGGAAAAGTTCAATGGCAAAAATTACCAACACTAGAGAATGCAGATAGAGGATTATCTGTATCAGAAAGATATCTACTTACCGTTAGGAGGTGTTGCAAAGAAGCCCAAAGACATGGAGGATGAAGAATGGGAAGTTCTTGACAGAAAAGCTCTGGGGTCTATAAGACTGAGTCTAGCATCCACTGTGATATCCAATTTATCACAGGCAAAGTCTATGGTAGAGTTGATGACTATGTTAGCAAATCTGTATGAAAAACCCTCAGCTTCTAATAAGGTATATCTTATGAAGCAGTTATTTAATTTGCATATGAATGAAGGTGGATCTGTTTCTACTCATTTGAATGACTTCAATGAAATTTTGAATCAGTTAAGTTTAGTGAATATAGTGTTTGATGATGAAATAAAAGCTCTTTTGATATTATGTTCTTTGCTTGAAAGCTGGCATGGCTTAGTAATGGCAGTAAGTAATATTGCATCTGCATCAAATATTTTGAAAGTAGAGGATGTTGTTAGTGTCATCTTAAATGAGGAAATACGCAGGAAAAGCATAGAAGAGGCATCCGGGAATGCTTTAAGTTTTGAGAGCAGGGGAAGGCAAAAAGAGTAGAGCAAGAAAGGCAGATCAAGATCCAAATCAAAGGGGAAAGGCAGATCTAAATCCAGAAATGGCAGGAAGCCACAATGCTGGAATTGTGGAAAGATGGGGCACATAAGCAGAGATTGTTGGTCAAAACCTAAGGAGGACAATCAGCATGAAGGAAAAGAAGAAGCCAAGATTGCAGGTATTGCACAAGATGCTTTAATTTTCTCTCTGCATAATAATATAGAATCTTGGGTATTAGATTCTGGTGCATCTTTTCATGCTACTCCTAACAGGGAATATTTCAGTGACTATATCCATGGAGATTTTGGAATAGTGTATCTAGGGGATGATGAGCCCTGTAAAATAATTGGCAAAGGTAAAGTGCAGTTGAAGATGTAGAATAGCAACACATGGGTGTTGAGAGATGTGATGCATGTTCCTAGCTTGAAGAGAAATTTGATTTCTGCAAGAAAGTTAGGGGATGAGGGTTGTACAGTAACTCTCACAGTAGAATCTTGGAAGGTGACCAAGGGTGCACTTGTTATGGCCAGAGGTAAGAGAGAAGGTACTCTCTATTTGTGTAATTGTGTTACTAACAAATCTCCTTCTGTATTATCTACTTCAGATGTGGACGCTAAATTGTGGCACTCAAGGCTTGGCCACATGAGTGAGAAGGGGATGTCAATTCTTAAGTCCAAAGGTATGCTTTCAGATTTAAAAGGCATAGATCTAGAGTTTTGTGAGCACTGTGTATTTGCAAAATGGAAAAGGGTTAGCTTTCTCAAAATTGGGTCTACTAAGAAGAGGCACAAGTTGGAGCTTGTTCACACAGACGTGTGGGGACTGGCTCAGGTTGCTTCCATTGGAGGATCACAGTACTATGTATCTTTCATAGATGATGCTACAAGGAAGGTATGGATCTATTGTATTAGAAAGAAATCTGATGTATTTGAGACTTTTAAAGTTTGGAAAGCTATGGTTGAGAATGAAACAGATAAAAAATTAAAGTGCCTGAGATCAGACAATGGCAGTGAGTTCTGCAGTCATAAGTTTAGAGATTATTGTTACATGGATGGAATCCGTAAGCAAAGGATGGTTCCAAGGACACCTCAGCAGAATGGTATTGCTGAAAGGATGAATAGGACAATAATGGAGCGTGCAAGATGTATGAGATTGCATGCTGGTTTGCCCTTACAATTTTGGGCACAAGCTGTTGATACTACAGTGTACTTGATTAACAAAGGAACCTCTACAGCTCTGGATGGTGGTATTCCAGAAGAGGCATGGACAGGTAAAAAGGTTGATCTCTCATATCTCAAAGTTTTTGGTTGTGAAGCCTTTGTGCATATATATAAGGAAAATAGAAAGAAGGTTGATGCTAAGTCTATGAGATGCACGTTTATTGGCTATGGCTCAGATGATTTTGGTTACAAATTATGGAATCTAGAAACTAATAAGGTAATCAAGAGCCGTGATGTTGTTTTCAATGAAAGAGTGATGTATTGTGATCAGCTAAGGAAGTTGAATCAGTCTGAGCAGAGCAATGGTGAATTGGATGAGGTAAAAGTCCAAGATGAGCTCGCGGGAAAAAGAAATAATCACTTGCAGGAAAACACAGAGACCGACGTCAACAGAGTAGGAACCGGCGTCGGCAGGACAAAAACCGGCGTCGGCCATATAGAGACCGACGTCGGCCATACAGGTACTGAGGTCGGTCAGGCAGAACCGACGTCGGCCAGTAATAGGTCTGCAGGTGACCGAGGTCGGTCACTGTCAGAGAATTTGGGTGGACAGCGTGTTGTGGACGAGTCTCAGACACCCATTAGGAGGTCAAAAAGGGTGAGTAAGCCTCCAATTAGATATTCTCCTTCTTTATTTTATTTATTGCTAATTGATGGTGGAGAACCAGAGAGTTTTGAAGAAGCAATACAGGTGGAGTCCAAGAGTGAGTGGGAGCGTGGCATGGTTGAAGAGTTGGAGTCCTTAAGAGAGAACCAAACATGGGATTTGGCTAAATTGCCAGCTAGTAAGAGAACACTTAAGAACAGATGGACCTACAGGTTGAAGGAAGGCGAGAATGGACAGATGAGATACAAGGCCAGATTAGTGGTAAAAGGATTTGCACAAAAGCTAGGTATCCACTTTGGTGAGATTTTATCTCCAGTTGTTAAAATGACTTCAATAAGGGTTGTATTGTCTTTGGTTGCTTTTGAGGATTTGCATCTTGAGCAGCTAGATGTTAAGACAGCATTTCTTCATGGAGATTTGGATGAGGAAATTTATATGGAACAGCTAGAAGGATTCGAGGTCAAGGGTAAGGAGAAGTTTGTGTGCAGGTTGAAGAAAAGCTTGTATGGCCTCAAGCAAGCTCCTAGGCAATGGTACTTAAAATTTGACAGGTTTATGACTGAGCATGGCTACAGTAGGTGTCAATCAGACCATTGTGTGTATTTCAAGAGATTTGATAATGGTAGATATATTATTCTATTGTTGTATGTAGATGATATGTTGGTTGCAGGATCTCACATGTAGGATATCTCTGAGCTTAAGGTGAAATTAGCTCAAACGTTTGCTATGAAGGATTTGGGAGCAGCAAATAAAATCCTTGGCATGAGCATTAAGAGAGACAGGAAAAATCACAGGTTGATATTGTCTCAAGAAGATTATGTGGACAAGGTGTTGAAACGGTTCAATATGCAGGATGCTAAACCGGTAAGCACACCTTTGGCTGGACATTTTAAGTTGAGTAAAGAACAATGTCCTAATTCATATGATGAGGTAGAGTACATGAGTAAGGTTCCATATTCTTTCGCAGTAGGGAGTTTGATGTATGCAATGGTGTGTACTAGACCGAATATTGCCCAAGCAGTGGGAGTGGTAAGTAAGTATATGGCCAATCCAGGTAAGGAACATTGGAAAGCAGTTCAGTGGATCCTTAGATATCTGAGAGGAACCAGTAGTAGGCACTTATGGTATGGAGGTTCAAATACTTCTCTACATGGCTATGTACATTCAGATATGGCAGGTGATTTGGATGGCAGGAGGAGCACTACAGGTTATGTTTTTACTGTAGGTGGAACGGCGGTTAGCTAGATATCTAAGTTGCAGAAGGTTGTTGCCTTGTCAACTATAGAAGCAGAGTATATTGTAGCCACAGAAGCTAGCAAGGAGATGATATGGATGGCATGGTTCATGGATGAGCTTGGTAGGGAGCATGAGAGTTGTAGATTGTATAGTGATAGTCAGAGTGCAATCCATTTGGCTAAGAATTCAGCCTTTCATTCAAGAACAAAGCCCATACAGCTAAGGTATCACTTCATACGACAGGTATTGGAAGATCGTGAGTTGAAGCTGGAGAAGATCCATACAGATAGGAATCTTGCTGATATGTTAACAAAGCTGATAATAAAAGAGAAGTTGAATCTTCATTCAACTTCTGTTGGTCTTCATGATTGAGTTGAAGATGGAGGAGCTAGAAGATGTTGCTGTACAGGTACTGGTGCAGCTGTTTATCTCCAAGTGGGAGATTGTTAGGGTGTGGAGCTAAAAGCTTCACCAAGGAGCATTCATTATTAGGTTTGGGTCTACACAGACACCGGCGTCGGTCATGAGCGACCGACGTCAGTCATAGGCAGTTATAGAGATGCCGACGTCGGAGAGGGTCGGCCGACGGCGGTCACAAACAAGCAGCAGGAACCAACATCTGTTACCTGCGTGTCCAGAAAGCTATTTCCGTGGACAGAAGCGAGTGTTTGCATGATAAGTTTGAGTTGAAGTCTCAAGCTCGTGTCTCTATTGTTAGCAATACTATTTTTAGAGCCCTTGTTCAAGTGTCTTAACTGCTTGTTGGTTGTACATGCTCAAGTCTCCTAATTCTATATGTAGAATTAGATCTTCCTAGCTTATTGTAGTTTTGTAGTGGATTATTGTAGTTGGGTGAATTATTGTAATTCATTGTGTGTGAAGAACAGTATAGAATTGAATCAATCCAGGCTTGTTGGAGTTGATTGTTCTTGAGAGAGAGAGCTCTTGAGGAATAGAGATCTATTGAGAGATCTATACATCTAGGAGAGGTGTGGAAGAAAGAAGCTTTCTTCAATTGTATTCCTTTTGTAAAGAGTTTGTTAATACAAGTTTTCAGGGTGTTTTCTTTTATCTCTTGTTCTTGCTATTATCATTCTAATTACTTGTCAATCTGGTTTAATTCCACGTTTATTGTTGTCACAATTGTAATCTATTGTTGGATTGATCCCCCAACATCTCTTTAGTTCTTTATAGAAAGGCAATAATTTAGTTCATGTATGAACTATAGTTAAGAAATTAAATAGTTATGTCATCCTTATTAAAATGGAGTGTCTATGTCATAGATAAATATTACTTGGTCTTTAAAATAATAAAATATTTCATCAAAAGCTAAATTTCATTTAGAAGTTTATGATGTCATCTAAATTATAACACTATCAATAAATGTTCCTTCAGTTTACAATTTTTTAAATGGATCGCTTGAATTAGTAAGGAATAAATTCTCTTTTTAAATCTAAACATAGTCCATTGCATATAATTCACTACAATATTATTAAAAATCATTCCATTATTATAAAATGCTTCCCACATATATTATTCATAGTCTACAAATTGAAATGCAGGTCTCTAGCATCAAATGTAGTCTCTAATTTTGAGACTCAGTCACTAATATGAAACCTAATTATAATAACTAAAGCAATCTCAATAATATATATTAACTTTGGTGTTGCCTATGCATACCTAAATTTACATTGGTAAATATATAGTCTTTATTTTTAAGTTGGCTGCTAAAAACGCTTACTAATTAAATTGAATAAGATTTGGACCATTAGTATATAACTTAGTCAAAAAGAAAGGTTGAATAATATAACTGGGAAATTATTTAAATTGGATGTTACTAATAAGGATCTATCAATTCTCTTTAGATGCTATCTAAATCATTTATATTAAAATATGATTTTGGATTCAAAAGCTAAGCATAGTTTTTAACAAAATAGGGATATAAATAAATTCATAACCATATTACACACAAAAATGTAAATTATAGAACTAACCTTGTATAGAATTTCTTTTGAAGATGCTAGATGAAGAATACACTTATCTCCTCCAAATTCTCCTACCTCTTCTATCTCCTAAATTCCCCTCTTTTTCTCTTTTCGTTCATCTCCTAAATTTTAATCATCCTTTATTTATAAAACTTTGTTATCCTTCATTATGTTGTGTGCATTTACTTTTCTTTTTGTTGCTATCCATGCATGGTATTTTTTCTCCCTTGTCAACTTTGTTATTTTGAAGTTCTCTCTATCTCTCTCCAAGGTTGTAGTATATCTAACCTTTAATTTTCTTAAATCATATTAAAACATGTAATTTTATTAATATAAATCTCTACATCCTATTACCCATGTTATCTCAACATAAATTTAGGTTGACTAATTAAAATAATAATATTCGATTTCTAGATTCCAATATAATTTAATGCATATCTTACTAAGATTAAGTTTATTTTTTCTTAACTCTAAGATAGAATTTTAGGATGTTGAAATGCCATGAAATCAATTAAAACAAATATAGTTATTTATTTAGTTAATATATATTATGTCAATAATTTATTTTTAATTGCAAGATAACCATATCTCCAATAATGTGTGTGTGTGTGTGTGTGTGTGTGTGTGTGTGTGTGTGTGTGTGTGTGTGTGTGTGTGTGTGTGTGTGTGTGTGTGTATTATTGAATATCAATATTTAATGAGCTAAACATTTAAATATGCTTTAAAGACATTATAAAATTTTATACATATAATATAAATTAAATATATACTTTCTTTATTTATTCTCAAAAATCTAAACAACTATAAGTAAAGTAATCTTATGTAGTCTTATGCATTTCAATAACTAAATCTACATATAAAATATAATCACAAACAAAAAATTTATAATACATAGCAACATTTAAAATATGTTACATATAAAACATTTTAAATCTATTGTGTGTGTGTGTGTATGGTCACTATCAATTCCTCTATCATCTCCCAACCATCCCATATATTCCATCCTCTTTGATGATGCTCTCCCTCATCATGCTCTAAAAATAACATCAATCATGCATCTACTTCATAATAAATAATTAGTTAGTATGAGTCATCATATATATCAACTAATGATATAAAATTGATAATTATACATCTTTAGTGTATAGAATAATAAAATATAATTATTACATCTTATATACTAATCAACAATATTACTATCTCATAACAATATATGACAGTATCTCAAATCAAAGTAATAATAATAAGATAATAACCATACTAATTCATGGATTCAAAGGTTATAAATCATAGGGTGAAATTGAGATGTAATGTCCTCCCTCCCAAAATTTGGTCATCATTCTGATGATACTTATTCAATCAATAGTTTTTAATATCAAAAGATTTTAAAAAAACTAAAAATAGAGTATCAAGTATCAAATCATCCAAACAAATATAGAAACAACATGTAGAATTCATCATGGTCTTCCCAATTAGCACTATCTTTAGAATATTGGTCCTACAAGACCTTACACTATGACACCTCTTTATTTCACAAATGAATTTTGTGAGTGTTAATTACTCTAATTAGTTCTAATATGACCACCTCAAGATATAGAACCTATAAAGTATTACAACCCAAAATATGTGAATGGTAACCTATGTATTTCTTAAGATAAGATAAATGGACAATATTATGTAAAAGAGCTAGGACTGGTGGCAATGTAAACCTATAAACTCTAGGATTGACCACTTATAGCACTTTTAAGGTTTCCACATATCTTGGTGATAGTTTGGCTTACTTCTCAAATTTAATCAAGCTCTTCTGAAGCTTAACTAGCAAGAATACTTTATCACCAACAAAAAACTATTTATCCTCTTTATATCAGAATAACTCTTTTGTCTATCATTGGCCTCATCTAATATCTATTTAATTAATCTAACTTGATCCTCCATTTAAAAAATCATCTCAAGCCCAAAGACTACCTTGTCCTCTAACTTGTCCCAATAAATTAGTGTCCAACACCTCCTTCCGTATAGTGCCTCAAATGGTACCATCTTCAAGTTGAATGGTATAATTTATTATATGAAAAATCAACCAATGGAATATAATCTTTCCATTTATATTATTTATCCATGCAACACATACATAGAAGATCCTCTAAAACCTGATTTACTTCCATCTTTTGACCATCAGTCTTTGGGTGATATATGATGTTGAAATTTAGTTGAGTACCCAAAGTTGAGTTTATATTTATCCAAAACCTCTAAGTCATCTTTGGATCATCATATAAAATTATATTATTTGGGAATCCATGCAACCTATAAACTTCCTTTACAAACCTCTTTGCATGGGTAGGTGCATCATCTGTCAAATTACTTGGTATAAAATGAACTACCTTGGTTAGTTTATTCATAACTACCAAGATCATATAATGCCTACTCTGTGACATTATTAAACTTTGGAAAAAAATTGATACTAATCACCTACCACTTTGACTCTAATATATCTTGTGGATATAACAATCCTAGTAGGTATACATGTTATGTTTCACTTGCTAACATTTCAGATAATGTGACATAAAATCTACCACATCTTTCTTGATTCCATTCTAAAAGTACAAAGATCTAAGCTCTACCACAAGATTGGTTACTCTTGGATGTCCTAAATATGGGGAATTATGTAATCCTTCAAAATTATACTCTACATATTCTCTCGATCTAGCACATACATCCTCTTTTTAAAACATAGAAGACCATCATTCTCAAAACTGAATCCTTTACACCAAAGATTCTAGGTATTATCAGATAATACTTTTTTGACCTGATCATAATATTCATCTCTTGGTGAAAACTTAGCCACATGATCCTTTAAATTACTCCTGATAGTAGCTATAGCTACTATGTAACTTCTACCACTCAAAGCGTCAACTAATCTATTATCTTTACCTTTGATGTAATTGATATCAAAGAAACTTCAACCAATGTCTTTGATGGGCATTCAAAGTTGGTTGGGTGAGGATATATTTGAGTTCTATGTTACCTTTAAAGACATTATAACAGTTTATACATATAATATAAATTAAATATCTATTTTCCTAGTTTATTCTCAAAAATTTAAACAACTATAAGTAAAGAAATCTTATTTAGTCTTATACATGTCAAAAAATAAAACTAAATACAAAATATAATCACAAACAAAAAATTTATAATACGTAATAACATTTAAAATATGTTATGCATATAGAATTTTAAATCTACTATGTGTGTGTGTAGGGTCACTAGTAGTTCCTCTATCATCTCATAATTATCCCATCTATTCCATCCTCTTTGATAATGCTCTCTCTCATCATTCTCTAAAGGTAGTATCAATCTTATATCTACCTTGCAAAAAATAGGTAGTTTTTTTAATTCATTATATGTATAACAACCAATAATATAAAACTAATAAAAATATATCTTCAATGTATAGAACCAAAAAGCATAGCTATTACATCATGTATACTAACCAACAATATCAATGTCCCATAATAGTATATGTCATTAAATTCAAATTAAATCAATATTAATCAAATAATAATCATACTAATCCATGGATTCAAAGGTTATAAGTAATATGGTAAAATTGGGATGTAACATCATCCCCTCTAAAATTAGGCATCATCCTGATGACACTTATTCAAACAATAGTTTTAAATATCAAAATATATTAATAAAATTAAAAACATAGTATCGAGTATCAATTCATGTAAATAAATATGGAAACAACCTGTAAAATTTATCATGGTCTTTCCAAGTAGCACTATCTTTAGATTATTGGTCCTATAAAACCTTACACTATGACACCTTTCTATTTTGAAAATGAATTTTGTGGGTGTCAATTACTCTTACTGGTTCTTCCATGACCACCCTAGAATCCATAATCTACAAATCATTCAAATACAAAATAAGTGAAGGATCAATTATATACTTCTTAAAATAAGATACATGAATAACATTATGTAATAGAGATAGGACTAGTGTTAATACAATCCTATATGCTATAAGGTTTACCACTTACAACACTTAGAAGGGTCCCACATATCTTGGTGACAATTTCGCTTACTTCCTAAATTTAATTGATCTCTTTTATAGTCTAACATGAAAAAATACTTTATCACTAATAAAAAGCACTTATCTATCCTCTTCAAATTAATGTAACTCTTATATCTATCATTGGCCTCATCCAATCTCTGCCTTATTAATCTAACTTGATCCTCCATTTCAAAAAAAATCTTAAGCTCGAAGACTACTTTCTCCTTTAGCCTATCCCAATTGATTGGTATCCTACACTTCCTTCCCTATAGTGCCACAAATGGAGCCATCTTAAAATCTAACTAAAATGAGTTATTAAATTCGAACTCAACCAATAAAAGTTAATCTTCTAATTTTTATTGTTGATACATGCAATACATACATAGAACATTCTCTAAGACTTGATTTACTTGCACCTTTTGACCATCAGTCTTTAGATGATATGTGATGCTAAAATTTAACTAAGTACACAAAGTTAAGTTTAGATTTATCCAAAACCTAAAATTCATCTTTGAATCATTATTTTAAATGATCTTCTATATGAATCTATGCAACCTATACACTTCCTTTACGAACCTCTTCACATGGGTAAGTGTATCATCTATCAAATTGCCTAGTACAAAATGAACTACTTGGGATAATTTATCCACAACTACCAAGATCATATTATGCCTACTTGGTGACATTAGTAAACCTTGGACAAAGTCCATAATGATCACCTTTCACTTCCACTCTAGTAAACCTTATGGATATATTAATCTAATTGGGTACACATGTTCAATTTTCACTTGCTAACATTCTAGATAACATGACACAAAATTTTCCATATTTATTTTTATTCCCTTCTAGAAGTATAAAGATCTAAGATATATAATAAGATTGGTTACTCTTGGTTGTCCTAAATATGGGGCATTGTGTAACTCTTTCAACACTATGATCTACATATTCTCTTGATCTGGCACATACATCCTCTGATTGAAATTCAAAAGACCATAATTATCAAAATTAAATCCTTTATACCATGGATTTTGAGCATTATAAGATAATAATTTTCTAACCTGATCATAGTATTCATCTCTTAGTGATAAATTAGCCACATGATCCCTTAAAGTACCCTTGATAGCAGCTATAACTGATATGTAACTTCTATGACTCAAAGCATTAGCTACTCTATTATTTTTACCTTTGATGTAATTAATATCAAAGTCATAGATGGAAAATAACTCTAACCAACTCTATGAAAAACTATCAAATTTGGTTGGGTGAAGATATATTTGAATCCCAAGTTATCAATATTGAGATCAAATTATTTTCCCAAAAAATCATGTTACCAAACTTGTAAAGCATGAATAATTACTACAAGTTCAAGATCATGAGGGGAATAATTCACCTCATGAGTTTTCATCTTCCTTGATTCAAAATCCATTATTTCACCATCTTGTATAAGGGCTCTACCTAAACTCTCTCTTGATGCATCTGTGATCACTAAAAACTAGATTTTGTGATCAAGAACTCTCAACAATGGTTCTGATGTAAGTCTTCTTTTCAACTCTGGAAAAAGCTACTTCACATTTCTCTTACTAGATAAATTTTTGGTTATGCTATTGCAAGGAGGTAATTGGATTAGCTATATTGAAAAAGTTTGAAATGAACTTTATCTAATAGCATGTTAATCCTATGAAACTCTTTATCTCATGCACATTTATCAATGTTATCCATTTCATAATGGATCTTATCTTAGCTAGATCTAAAAAAATAACGTTTGAAAAAATAATATGCATTAGATATTACACTCTCTCTTATAAAAATGCACACTTAGACAACTTTCCATATAGCTTATGTTTTTGGAACCACTACAGGACCAATTTCATATGTTTTAGGTGCTATTAGTAATTATTAAAATATATAAGAATGTCATCCAAAAATACCAACATAAAACTATCTAAATAATCTCTGAACACACCATTAATTAAGTTCATGAATGTTGTTGGTGCGTTAGTCAACCCAAATGGTAACATTATGAACTCATAATGCTCATAATGAGTTACGAAAGTTATTTTTAGAATATCCTCATCTTGAATCCTCAGCTAGTGATATCCCATTCTAATATATATCTTTTAAATGATCATTGCTCCATGAATTTGATCAAAAATATCATCTATCTAAGATAGTGGATACCTATTTTTAATAGTTTCCTTGTTTAGCATTTTTTAATCAATGTAGAGTCCAAGAGTACCATCGTTCTTCAAAAATATAACAGTTGCATCCCATGCTGACACACTAGGCCTAATCAATCCCTTAGACAATAGTTCTTAGATTTGAGCCTTCAATTCAACCAACTCAGTGGTTGTCATTCTATATGGTGCCTTAGACTATGGTTATGATCTAGGTATGATGTTCACAGAGAAATCAAACTCATGTTTAGGAGGAAAACCTAATAATTCTTTTGGAAATACATCATGAAAATATCTAATAAATGGATAATATTCTAGAGATGGTTCCATAGGTTACTCCGTTCAATTTATCTTGATGATAAATGTTTGGCACCCTTTTACTTCAGCTATCCTAAGTTTCATTACAAAAATATCCCTGAGCCATAACGCTCTCTTTTCACCTTGAATTTGTGTCTAATTTCAAAAATCATAAAGACAATCAAACTTCTTTAAATAGTAATCAACATTGGCCTTGTGTTTAGAAAGCGAGTTGACTCATATAATCACATCATATGACCCTAGTGGTACTACATACAAATCTACAATAGTTAAAAATTTAGGTAACTCAATTATTACTTAGACTAGACACTTATCAACCATGAATTTTGAGTCATTCCCATATTGTATCAACCATGAACTTGTAATATATCCATGTTTTCTAGGAAACTTGATAAGAATTATAGGATCTACAAAAAGTTTAGTAGCCCTTGTATATATTAAAATAGAAATTGGATGTTTAAACAAACAACTTAATAGCTCTATGGTTGATGATTGAAATTTAGCTTATCAACTATAAATTGTTGCATGAATATGCTACTAAACATTTCCCTACCAATAATTAGGACCTTTATTCTTTGACTTGTCCTAATTGCATTCATAAAGATAATGGTTTCCTCTATAATTGAAATAACCAATAGGTGGACTTTTAATATCAGTTTGTGGGTTTCCCTAAAAACTATTTTTGGATCCATTACTTATTTTCTTGTTGTTGGATCCAATGTTAAATTTAGCATTCTAGTTATTGGACTTCCCCTTGGATTATCGATTCCTTTTTTTCTAGTTATTATTCTTGAAAGCTATCTTAAAATTTCCAAAGTTTTCTTTAAGCTTTTCCCTAATCTAAGCAAGAGACTTCAAATTCTAATCCTACTTCACCACCTTCTCAAAGACCTAGTACATGGTTGAAGGTCCATGAACATATACTTCACCATCAATCTAGGGTTTTAATACCATGATAATCTTTTTAATTCTAAACCTCTCATCATCGTGGTACTAAGGTATGTACTTTAGCAGTTTGGTGAATTGATCTCAATACACATTCATTGATGAGTCTCCCTACTTTAGATTTTATAAATTTATGAGTTTCTTATAAAAATAAAATTTTTTTAGCCACCATGACCTCAAACAACATCACAAACTGCTCCCAAGTTATGGTGGTTGAGTTAAGGTTCATTTATGTCTTCTTATTGATGCACCAAGTAGCTATCTCACTAGCCAACTAGTAAGCTCCCCAAATTACTTTGGTGACTTTGGAGTAGTTTTAAATCTAAAAATAATTCTCCATCTCAATCATCCATGTTTTAGTTCCATCACCTAGAATAATTCCATTGAACTTAGGTGCACTCACATTTTTCATGTCCCTAAACAACTTTATAACTACCTAAGCTCTCATATTTTCCTAGTTTTCATATTCAATAGTATGCTCAATAGCTACTTCTTGATGTTTTTCCTCACCTTATCCATGAACATATTATTCTAGGGTTGTGTTTCAATCCTAGTATCATTCATGAATATGAAAATATGTTCTAACTTTGTTGAATGTTCTATGGAAATCAAGTTAGAATCATTGGGAGGGTTGTTGTCATTGACATTCGAAGGACCCTAACCCAATTCTCTCATTTACACCAATATTTTTTTAATATAAAAAGAATACAAAAATGTTAGTAGACTTAACAAGTCCTGGAGTTCGAGCTTAAACTCTGATACCACATATACTTAACATAATTTAGTAATTTAAAAAAAATTATTACTAATGTTCACTCTACATAAAAACTTTACAATTCATCCAATCTATAACATAGAATAATAGTAATTTTAAATTTAAATATTGAAAGAAATATATCTTATTACAATTATAAGGAAAATAAATACATCAGGACTCATCGATAGCTGGTCCAATAATTTAGCAACTAATGTTAAAGTATAAAAAAATTATATTTTCTTCAAGCATTGATCCTTAATACAATAAATAAATACTAAGCTCTCTGGAGCTCGAGCTGAATAAACTCATGTATCGCTAATAATTTTAAGTGTAGTCTCCAAAAAATTACTATAGTGGGGACGGATAGCATTATCTGAATACTTTTTTACATCAACCATGTACCATAAATCACTTGTACAATCCCTTATCATGGAATGGCCCTCCATTCATGGATAGGTAGATAAAATAGTGGTAGAATCTAGAGAGACATGCTAGTACCCTATGTGTTATAATATTTGTACTACATGACATGTATCATATAAAACAATTCTAACATGATATCTCATAATATACAAATCAAACATATGAAATGACAATATTTTTCTAACATTATTTGGGTCAAAGTTTTCAAATAACATACAATCACCTGAATTGTTTGATTTCATAACACACCACTTGATTGGATTATCTACATTCAACATTGATAGAGTTACCTACACTAGTGAAGTCCATCTCACTACCTAATTAACATCATCAATGTAGATTCTTATATAAAAATAAATAGCATAGTAAAAACTTAAACATCCAATCAGTTTTTTTCTATACTAGGAATGGAATAATCTTAATCATACATTTTATCCATCAAATTATGCATAATGAATCTAAAAATGTGTTATTAGTGTATATATAACAATATATTAAAAAATATTATATTCAAAATTCCTACCATCCAGATATGCTTCAAACAAGGATAATAATTCTTCTTTTAAAATATGTAACACACTTGTTTTACATAAGTTACAAATTTAGTTCTAATCATGACCAGTTTTATCATTTTTATTCTTCTAATCTAAGAACACATATGCCTAATTTATAATATATAGTTTTCTAAGTTAAAATAATGTATCAAAATGTTTAATTATTCATTTCTTGCAAGTTTTATCATAGACATAAATAAGGTCATAATTCAAACTAAGTTTACCTCAATGTTCTTAAAGTATCTTATTTGCATACTTTACGCATGCTAACTCAATACTCAAATGTAACCATAAACACTTTAAATATTCTTCCATTTATTAATTAAGACATAGTCCAATATAATATTTTCCATTATATTGGTAAATCTCTTTGGTTTTCTATAAAAAGGGTAGAATTTATTTTATGTTTAAAACATAGTCAATAAATTAGACATGTATGTCATTCTTATTAAAACTGAGTATTTATGTTAGATATAATTAAAACTTAGCCTCTAGAATAGTTAAAAATTTCATCAAAATCTAAATGCCATTCACAAGCTTATGATGTCATCTAAATTATAACACTTCATTTTTCAAATTTATAAATAGATCACTTGACTTGGTAAGGTATAAATTATCTTTTTAAATCTAAACGTAGTCCATTAAAAATAATATGCTATGATAATATTAAAACTCATTCTATTATTATAAAACACTACCCACATATATTATTTGTAGTCTATAAATTGAAATTTAGGTCTCTAATTTGAAGCACAGTATCTAATTTTGAGACTCAATCACCAATATGAAATGTAGTTATATAAACTAAAGCACTGTCAATAATATATATTAACTCTGATGCTACCTATGCATACCTAAATTGATCTTGAAAAAATATAATCTTTATTTTAAAGTTGGCTGCTAAAAACACTTGCTAATTAAATTTAATAAGACTCAGACCATTGGTATATAACTTAGTAAAAAATATAGGCTAAATACTTTAACTAGGATACTTTTTAAATTGGATGCTACCAATAAGGATCTATCAATTCTCTTTAGATGTTATCTAAATCACTTATATTAAAAGCTCATTTTGGATTCACAACCTAAACATAGTTTTTAACAAAATAGGGATATAAATAAATTTATAACCATAATACACACAAAAATATAAATTATAGAACCAACCTTATATAGAACTACTTGTGAAGATGCCTAGATGAAAAATATGCCTATCTTCTCCAAATTCTCCTACCTCTTATATCTCCTAAATTCACCTCTTTTTTCTATTTTCTCATGTCTCCTTAATTTTTATCATCCTATATTTATAAATCTCTCTTTTAATTTATTATGTTGCACCCATTACTTTGCATGTTCTTGCTATTCATGCACAACATCTTTTCTCCCTTCTTAATTTCACTATTCTAATGTTATCTCTCTCTCCAAGGTTTTAGTCTATATTACCTTTAATTTTATAAAATCATATTAAATAATGTAATTTTTTTAATATATAATTTTATGCTCTATTACCCATGTTATCTCAACATAAGCTTATATTGACCAATTAAAATAATAATATTTAATTTCTAGATTCCATCGTAATTTCATGTCTTACCAAGACTGAGTTTAGTTTGTCTTAACTTTAAGTTAGCATGTTAGGATGTTTAAATTCCATGAAACCAATTTTAAAAAGTATAATTATTTATTTAATTAAGATATATTAACTCAATTATTACTTTTTAATTGTAAGATAATCCTATCTCTAATATATATATATATATATATATATATATATATATATATATATATATATATATATATATAAACGTTCAAAGATGTTTTGAAGACATAATAATTTATACATATAATAAAAATTAACTATTTATTTTCTTTATTTATTCTTAAAAATCTAAACAATTATAAGTAAAGAAATCATATGTAGTCTTATGCATGTCAATAACTAAAACTACATATAAAATACAATCACAAACAAGATTTTTATAATACATACTAACATTTAAAGTATGTTATGCATATAAAATTTTAAATCTTTTATGCATGTGTGTAGGGTTACTAGAAATTATTCTATCATCCTTTAATCATCCCATCTATTCTATCCTCTTTGATTATACTCTCCCTCATCATGCTCTAAGAGTAGGATCCATCATGTATCCACCTCACAACAAAAAGGTAGTTAATCTGAGTTATTAAATATATCAACCAGTAGTGTAAAATTAATAAATATACGTTCAATGTATAGAACAAAAAATATAGTTATTTCATCATGTATATTAATCAACATTATTAATGTCCCATAACATTATATATCATTAAGCTCAAATCAAATCAATAATAATCAAATAATAACCATACTAATCCACATATTCAAAACTTATAAATTATAAGGTGAAATCAAGATGTAACAAATTTTAACCATGAAAAAAACTCTCTATTTTTAATTTTAAAGAGAATAAAAATTTCATGTTTAAATTTGGAGTTTTCTCATAGTTGTACACTAGCCAATACGACCCAAACTAGATATTGTAACACTCTATAATCCCAACAACAAGAAAATATTTCCTAATAACCTTGTAACACTTGAATATCTTCAACAAAAATGGTAAACACTCGTTACCACAACTCCTTGAAACATAACAAACCTTGTTTACTAAATATAACACTAAAAGAGATAAAGCATCTAAATAAGATAAATTAAACTCAAACACACTTATGAAAAACTTACAAATTATCTTCCCATGGGATATCATAAGTTTACCTTACTAAAAAGAAAGGATACCCTTTTTTTTAGATTTTCTTAAAAAAATAAAAAATAGATCCATGCCCATGGATGCCCTCTATTTTCCTCACCTATACTTCTCTCTCTTTGAAACTTATATTGTAATTTTACAATGGAAATGCCATCCTCTTTCAATCTCAAACTTAATATAAAAATATTTTTTAGAGAGGGTTGCTTGGATAAGGTGTTAAAAAATATGATGTGAACTCTTATTAATATCTTAAACTATTTTAGACCTACATTTCCATCGAATAAATTTTAGAGATAAATGAATGAAGAAGACATGGGTGCCCTAAAAGGGGAGATTCTAGAAGTTAATGGTAGAGCATAATATTTTTGGGAATACTTCTTAGGCTTATATTTTAGATAATATTCACTCCTCAAATGAAAAAAAAGATGAAAAAACAATTTCTAATATTCATTTAAATCAATCGGAGTGGTTATACAACATGTTTGTTAGATCCAGCCACCTGAAAAAAATGCTATAAGATTATTTTTTATATAATTATAATTGAATGAAATAAGCATTAAAATCAATGGTTGTGTGAATATAAAACACATCATTATTGTTCCAACCTTCATTAATGTATTTGAAGATGAAAGAGAAGAAAAAACCACACATGGAATGTAGGTTATAGGGGTTTTTGGTGACTATATGCGTAAGAATCTAAAACATTTAATGAAACTAAAAATAAAGCAGAAGATGATGAATCATGAACCCTTTTCATAAATGATACACAATTAAAATATATTTTTAATGTTAAATCATTTCTTTAAAAATTATATAATATAATATATTATTGAAAAATATATAAACCCAAAGTTGAGAATATTAATCCTACCCACAATCTCACCCAAATTGAAACTACTAACACTATCAATAATAAACTTTATAACTAAATGTAAACTTGAGAACTAAACCCTAATGCAATCAACATTGTACAAGAAAACCTAATTGGATTTTTTCTCCATCAAAACCCATAAATGAGACAAGCACCAACATTACTAAAAATCTAGGTCACCCCACAACTTATATTAACACAAATATTTCATCATTATCCATATTGTTATTATTAAAAGGCTTAGAGAATATTATTTCTTGTAGAACCATGAGAATTATTGAATCCTTCCTCCTCACATGCAACTACAATAAATTAATAAATTAATAATTAAAAATCTTAAAAAATAACTTAAAAGAGTTAAAATGATCCAAGACCAATATAAACTAAAAGCTACAAATTCACACAACCCAAATTTTCATTTCCAAATGGCAAAAACCATAAATAAAAAATAATTATAGTAGTTGCTCTATATTGAAACATAATGCACAAATTTCATGAAATTTAGTACTTTAATGAAATAAAAGGCACATCTTTTAAAGAATATTAGTGGCCCAAAAAGATAGTGGGTGCAATAATGATGTATCTTACAATATAATTTATCATCCTTATACAATGTAATTGATTTAGAAGGGGATAGTCAAAGGCATCAAAATTGTTAATTTGTGGGGATTTTGGCCATCAGTGTTGAGCTATCTTTATTTTCTACTTATTATTTAGTGCCAAAAAGGAACTATAAGAATCACTGAAAACAATATATTATAGTCAAAAATCAAATAAAATGTAAGAATATTTATCTAATATTGAACTTTCTAACATTTTTATTTAATTTCTATAATTTTTAGACCAAAAAAATTTCTGAAAATTATTTTTTTATCGTTCTATTGGTTGTCATGTTAATTTTTCATGTTCTCCTTCTACAAAATTATTCTAATTTTTAAAAAATAATAATAATGATGACATGTGTAATTGTTCACATTAAACAAGTTGTTTTTGGCTCTGTGCATTAATCATCAAATGAATTTTTTTAAATAAAATTTATAATAATAACATGTGTATAATAATATTAACTATTAGCATAAAATCAAAAAAAATTCTCACAAAATCATCAATATAATTTTTACTCAATCGTTAATTAAGGGCATTCGGTTATTAAATTATTGGAACTGACATCCTCCCTAAAAATTAGGAACTTAATAATTAGTAAAATATAATCCAACACTATCCACTAACATAAGACACATAGATAACATCAACCACTTTGGATTCTAGCTTAACTATCTAATAGATACAATTGCTAGATAACTATCTACCCACAATACAATAATAGTAAAAATGTATATATGCAATACTCTAAAACCATGCCTGGCATTTTATTATATATTCATGTCCAATTCATATCTTATTTTCATTCAAGGCTTATCTTTTAGCACTTATCATCCTTTTAAAAAAAATTATAATTTTATATAAATGAAAAAAATAGTTTTATAAGATATAAACGTAACACAAAGAAAATATTTCAATCCCATGATTTAATTCTCCATGCATGTTAGGTTTAATGTTATAAAACTTAATATTAACTTTTAATAATTAATTTTATTATACTATCTATTTATTTGTTTATTCAATATAGGAATAAAGAAACATGAAAAATTGAGTTTATCCTTTGTTTATATTCAACATTAATAGGACTTCTTAATATATCTCTAAAAATAGGTGAGGTAAAAGTAGTTTGTACTCATCAATGCAAGTTTTATTCCCATTGAGTATATGAGGACTCTTTCAACAAGTGGCCATATGGACACCTTTAGGTAGGGGTCTCACTTCTCCTTATGGATCAAGTAGAATACAATAGAGCATTTCCGATGTAAATCATTCGATGGATATTACGGATCCAGGCCCACCCACATGTTCCGCTTCAAGAAGGTGCTCCCCCATTACACCGGTTCATATCTCCAATATATCAAAAGATTTTATCCCAATATTTTTTTCCTTGTGGAGGTGACCAAATGGTAATGAAGGTGGGTTTTACCTATGAGGTCCTGCATTTGAGTCTTCCTTGCCATTGGTAATTGACTCTTTAGGTGACACTGCTTCACATGGGTCTAGAAGGTTCCCCCAAATCAAAAAAGAATCGGTTGCTAATATATATATATATATATATATATATATATATATATATATATATATATATATATATATATATATATATATATATATATATATATATATATATATATATATATATATATCCCTAATAATACTACTAAAACTACCTTGATATTATTAATGACTACAAAATCTACCAAATTAAATACACAACAATATCACATAATATTTTTTTATTGAATCATTCAATATACTATTTAATAGTATACTTTACTTTTGTTATAATCTTATATACAAAATCAATTTTAAACAATTCATAATATAAAAATAAGAACTAACTACTACACAGTCTTTATTTAATATAAATTGAAGTATAAATTATAAATATAATAACATACATATCTAAAATAAAGATGTGGATTAAGAAAAAAAATGAATTTTTCAAATGATGCATCTATAAGAATTTCTTGTAAGACTTTTAAGTTTCCTTACTTTGAATAATTCTTTGAGAAAGTTATTGCATCATGTCCCTAGCTGTTTAAATTTTCATAGGCCCTTTTTACTCTGAATCTTTGTTTCTCTGACGAGAATTCTCTCGCTTACCAGAACTTTAACCTCTTATCGATAGAATTTGGTAAATCTCATATGTATTCTATAGTAAAAATTCTTAATGAATCTAAATTAGATGGAATGTATGAACTTCCTCCTTTTATTCTTGAATACATATTTGAATGTCCTGACATTGAGATTATAGAAGAAAATCTTGAAAATAAAATAGCTTATATAAACCTCTGGCTATCAAGGCTTCACATGTCTATAAAAAATATGAGATTTTAAAGTCTAAATTTGTTTATAAGTCTACTTATTTATCTTTTATCAAACCGAGAATCAGATCTATTGAACTCATTTTGAGTTATAAGCCCAAAAGGAATTTCCAAACTAAATTGTTGTCTTTATTACCTAAAATTGAAATAAACTATATTCATTCACATAAAGATGTCAAATTTGTTCACTTTGGTCTTATCTGTGTCCATATTACTCCATTAATTCCTAGTAATATCAAACTTGTGATATATTTAGCTCTGTGTGATAGATGCCCAGTCAGCTTTAAACATGCTTGTCAAACATCAAGCCTTGGCCACTTAAATGATGAAGTTATTTGTTTTGAGTTTTGTCCAAACCTCTCTATCATAGTTTGTGATCGAGGATGTAAAGAAGTAATGTTTGGATCTTTAGATTGTTTGGGTTTTTTTACCTCTGTTTGGTTAAGAAATGTTTGACGAGTTCAAGTATGCCTCTATAAATATTTTTTATTCTCTATAGTATGACTAATACAAACCACCCCAAAATCCTAGAAAAATTGCCTTATGCATGCAAGCTTAGTGGAACTGTCCACTTACAAAAGGGACATATAGAGTCTATCGAAATCCCTTCAAATTGGAAAGTTGACTGGTTAAAAAATGTTTCTCCAAAAATGAAAAGTTAAGCTACTATGCATAAAAGTAATGGTAAAACCATCAGTATACTTCCCAGGTCTCTCTCTATTAATAATTCTTCTATTGTTTCTCTTTTTAGACCTTCTACCTCTTCTTCCAGGAGAGCTATCAAAATAGGTCACATTTTAATAGGAGATGAAGAGATTAATCAAGGACTTGATCCAAAATATCAGTTACCTTGTACTTTGATGAATCTTCCTTGAGAAGATAATTTATAATTCTATACAAAAAAAAGGTTAGTCTATATAGAGGTGGATGGTGGAATCCCCATAAAAGAATGTACAAGCATTCTGAAGGACTTGTTCAATATTTTTAGCTGCATTCCAAGGAGATACAGAACCTTCAAATGAGTTCAAGCATAGAAACTACATTGCTAGATTTAATTCTCATCTCTCTAAAAATATAGATGACCTTTACAAAGATGTCCTCTACATCAAACATAGTGTAGAAAAGCTAACTATTCTTGAAGACAATACCAACTAAGTTTGTACAAATATGTAACAACAGTTGTCTTCTATTGATACTAAATTAGTACCATTAGATGAAAACCTTGATTGGTTAGTCAAGCAAGATCAGCAAGTTGAAGCTCAAATTACAGCATTAACATATGAGGTTAATTTTGGTTCTAGTTTTAAACCTCATAAGAAACATCCCAGTACTTCTTTGATGTAAAGAATAGAAGAATTAAATGAGATATCTTCCTAGTGTAGCTCCATGAGGGTTATCATACTCAATGCTCATTTAGATCTAATATGTACCACTATCTTTGCTTTAAATGTTTTTTGGGGGATTGTTACCCAATGGTGGAACTCCATGATAGAAAATAAACAGCATGAGCATGTTCACCATTAGCTTGATTCTTTAGCTGCATTTTACCATTTATTAGTTAATGACTTTTCTCTTCTAGTTGGCAATAGAGAACTATAATCAAAGAAATAGCTTCTAAATATGAAGCTTTGTAATCTTAAACAATTTGATGATTTTGCCAAGCAATTTAGAGAATTCGCATATGAAAGTAAAAGCTTTGGATCTACCTAAATTAAGTTAAAATTTTTGCATGCCCTACCTTATAATCTCATGGATAAAGTCATTGATTATATAGACCATAAAAGTCTAACCATTAAAGATATATCATTTTCTGATGTTATTGACTTTGCTAAGCAATAGGCTATGCAATTAGTCTCTAAGACTAAAACTATCTAGAAGCTTACCAAGTATCAAGCCTCTCAAATAGCTCCTATTTTCCTAGAAATAGCCCCCTTTGGCTATTAACCATTTGTCCAACCTTGTAAGCAGCAAAAGTAGCATCGTAAGCACCTTTCTTTTAATTGTTGATCTTTTTCCTTCAAGCATTCCTATGCTTCTCCTCACCATTTCCTCAAGAAATGACGCACTGTCTGTCCAGGCAACCTATTTGCTATATTTACAAAAAACTTGGCCATATTGCCCCATAATGCCATTACAAAACCCTACTGTTGAAACCATTTTTACCTCCATTAAATTCACATGATGGGATATAGTCGACTCTAATAAAGATCTTTACCTCCAGGATGACATCTATGGACCAATTCTATATAATCTCCCCATTAAAGACTTTGAGGATGACAAAGATGTAGATGCTCTAACATTATTAGTTGATGATTTGGAGCAACTGCTTACCAATATACAATGGCCCTAGCATCATGATTATTCACAACTACCATATGAAGCACATGGCAATTGGTCTCATCACCACCAAGAAATACCAGAAAGAGACACCAAACCAAGGACCAGAGGATACAACAAAGGACAATGATCTACCATAGGGAGACATCCTTCTATGCCAAACATACCACCAACTTTGTAAGGCCCCAACAACCTCCTTTACAATTTTAGATCTCTTTCAAGCCCAGTGCCTCTTGGATGAAAAATAAATTCACCAGTATAGAACATCTGAGAGAAATTATAGCACTAATAATAGAGCCACAGTGGGATGTCTTGTTACCCATAGAAAAGGAAGATAAGGATGAAGAAGTAGAAATCTCTTTCTACTTAGACCAAGATTTTTGCCTAGGTGAATGCAGTAACTACCAAAAATAAGAAAAGAAAGAAGAAGCAAAAAAAATCATCTATTCTAAGTAAGCTACGATATAAGATCCAGGGAGACAAAAACTAGTATGTATTAGTATACCTCCCTTAGAAATTTCACAGCCAGCTTATCTTACCCAACTAATCAATTAAAATTTTACCTAGTTTATAACATTAAAAATAAATTGCAGACTAGTAGATGCACAAATAGATACTAGAGCTTCTCTCTCCTTTGAAAAATCTCAAATCATCCATGATTGAAAGACATTGGATGAAACTCTAGCTTATAAGAGCCTGGATGTTCAAGGGAATAATTTTGTCTATAATAAATATAAGCACCAACAAACCCTTAGGATCTAAGATAAAATCATTCAATGTGATTTCTTTACTTTAGATAAGATGCTTGTAGATATTCTAGTAGGTGGGGCTTTTATTGATAGATACTCACCTTATGGTTATACCACTAATAGTATCATGTTTACCATAGATAATGAAAGGCTCAAAACTCCTCGTCTCATATATGCAACTGAGTAATTCCCAAGTTTAATGGCCTAAATACCTGAACTAGTAATTCTTGTTGAAATACAAGTTATAAGAGTAAAGATTATAACCACTATCTATTCTAATAACCCTCAATAGTTTTGGTCAAAATATATGTCTGAGATGAACATTAAGCTCATCGAAGGAAAACATGGGAAAATTAGGAAAAAGATCCCAATACCATCATAGAATTACAATGATAAGAAACTATAGATCAAGGAATTCGAAAGTAAAGGCCTTATAAAAAAATTAATTTCTCCTTATTGTTGTTATGCTTTCATGGTAAAAAAGCATTCAAAATAAAATAGAGAAAAGAAAAAAATGGTCATCAATTATAGACCATTAAATGCCATTACTCAGCCTTTTCTATATCCAATTCCAGATAAAAGCTATCTACTGGAAAAAGTAGCAACATGTAAATATTTCTCTCAATTTAATTGCAAATCAGGGTTTTATCATATCAGGGTCAAAGAAGCTAATAAAGAAAAGATAGTGTTCAGCTATCCATTCAGCCATTATCAGTGGATTATTATGACATTTGGCTTAATGAATGCCCCAAATTTTTGTCAAGCCCATATGGATAACATTTTTAAAGGCACATCAACATTCTTGTGTGTGTATATTGATGATATTCTAATTTTTAGTAATTCTCTTACTGACCATTACTCTCACCTCACAACATTCTTTGAGATAGCTATAGATATAGGAATTGCCTTATCAGACCCAAAAATTTAGCTCTAAAAAATTAAATACATTTTTTTAGAATGATAATCCAAAATTCAAAACTATAAATCCAGCCACATATCAAAGAAAAAGTTATCAACTTTCCTGAAAAGTTAGACAAACTAAAGCTTCAAGCCTTTTTGGGATTATTGAATTATTTAAATAGATTTTATCCTAACTCTTGTTAAGACATGTTTATACTTCAAGAGCTTCTCCAAAAAAAATAAAGCTTTCCAATGGAAGGATGAACATATTGTTGCTATCTAAAAATTTAAATCAAAAGTAGCAGTACTTCCAGAACATCATATCTCAAAATGAAATAAAATTTTAATTTACATTGATGCCTCTAACATTGCATGGGGAGGAGTACTTGTTTGTCTATATGAAAATAAGGAATTTGCTTGTGAATTTTCAAGTGGAGTGTTCAGTACATATGTTCTCAAATGGATCTCTTTTGATAAAGAGATTTATGTTGTAAAAAAATATTTAGAGAAGTTTGTTTTAAAACTTTTGCATCTACCCCACTTTATTGTAAAAACTGATTGTACTAGATTTCTGACATTTAAGGAAAAATATTATAGTCAGAAAGATGGTCATGGTAAATATATTAGATGGTAGGCTTTATTTCATCAGTTTAACTTCTTTTAAGAACATATTAAAGGTACTGACAATATTACAATAAACTGGCTTAACCAAAATTTACCTGTTACATTAATGCATCAACCCATTCCTAGTTTTAATATAACTAGAATATACAACCAAGGATTTTCCTCCTCGAACATTCTTGTTCAAGAATAGATTCTCAGAGAAGGGTTGCATCCAAGGTATACCCATATTTCCTATGTAGCAAGATAAGATCTGCAGATGTCTTCTACAACATCTATTCAATCAAATCATCATCAAAATATTGGTGTTATTATTATAGAAATATTAAATAGTGAATTTATATTTTACTAGTTTACCAAGCTTCTAAAACATCCTTTATGGACATGGCTAGTAAAAATTAGGTCTCTACATAATAAACACCTATATAGATAGATATCAAGATACAGTCCACACTGTATCCATGAGGAAGAAGACCATGAACAAGACACAGTGGTTTATATGATCATACGAAGATAGTTAGAATGGGAATTATATTTCTACATCACTCTTTATTGTCATGCATGTGAAGCTAGACCCCAGCACTGGCATCTTTCTAGTACATTCCAGCTAAGGTGTCTTTTTCAGTTGATAAGTGAAGATAACTTGTTAACTGAAGTGGAAGCAATGTTGGACCCACCAAGCTAGACATCCTCATCCAGTGCATCCAATATCATATCACTTTAGATTACTTTTAAAGATATAAAGTATGATGGGACATGACACCACCTTGTCAAAGATTCCAGGCAAGACCTCCCAAATGCTATAAATAAGCCTCTCCTCTATAGAATTTGCATCAAAAAAATTTATGCATTTAGAAGTCTATTAGCTTTGTTCAAAGAGTATGCTCCTCTCTTGCCCTTTTTGAAGGATCCTAAGAACCATAAATTTGAAAAAAAATTGTATAAAAGAGTATAATAGATTTGAGTGATAATAGTGAAGTCGTAGCCATTCGCCCCCTACCTATTATCGCAAGTTTTCTTAGAAGAAATTGCTATCAGAAGAACCATCAAGATGAAGCAGTTATTGACGTAAAAAAAATCTACAGGCATCTTATCTAAACTAAATAGAGAGGTAAACAAACCCCAATAATCTAAAGATCCAAACTTTACTTCTTTACATCCTCAATCATAGATTGTGATAGAGAGGTTTGGACAAAACTCAAAATAAATAAATTCATCATTTAAGCAGCCAAGGCTTGATATTTGATAGAAATATTTAAAGTTGACTTGGAATCTATCACACAAAGCTAAATATATCATAGGCTTGATATTACCATGAATTAATAGAGTAATATGGACATGGATAAGACTAAAGTAAACAAATTTGACATCTTCAGGTGAATGAATATAGTTGATTTCAGTTTTAGGAAATAAAGATAAAAAATTAGTTTAGAAAATGTTTTTGAGCTTATAACTCAAAGTGAGTTCAACATATTTGATTCTTGGTTTGAGAAAAGATAAATAAGTAGACTTATAAATAAATTTATATGTTAAAAGCTCAGATTTCTTATATACATGTGAAACCTTGATAGCCAGAGGTTTATATAAGCTATTTTTCTTTTCAAAATTTTCTTCTGTAATCTCAATGTCAGGATATTCAAATATCTATTTAGAAATAAAAGGAGGAAGTTCATACATTCCTTCTAATTCAGATTCATTAAGAATTTATACTGTAGAAGACATCTGGGATTTACCAAATTCCATTGATAAGAGGTTAAGATTCTGGTAAGTGAGAGAATTTTGGTCAGAAAAATAAATATGCAGAGTAAGAGGGCCTATGATAATTTAAATGACTAGAGACTCGATGCAATAACTTTCTCAAATAATTCTTCAAAGCAAGAAAACTTAAAAGTCTTACAAGAAATTCTTACATATGCACACAATAAAAGATCATTATGGCTCTGATACCATTCTTTTTACGTCAATAGATGCTTCCTCTTGATGGTTCTTTTGATAGTAGTTTATTTTAAGAAAACACGTGATGGTAGGTAGGAGCTGAATGGCTACAGCTTCATTATTATCACTCAAAACTAATACACTCTTTTATACAAATTTTATTTGAATTTTTGGTTCTCAGGATCTTTCAAAAATTGCAAAAGAAGAGCATACTCTTTGAACAAAGCTACTAGACTTCTAAATGCATAGAATTTTTTTGATCCAAACTCTATAGAGGAGAGGCTTATTTATAGCATTTGGGAGGTCCTACCTATAATCTTTGTCAAGGCAGTGTAATGTCCCATCATACTTTACAGCTTTAAAAATAATCTATAGTGGTATGTTGTTAGATGCACTGGATGAAGATGTTTGGCTTGGTGGGTCTAACATTAATTTCACTTCAGTTAGCAAGTCATCTTCACTTTTCAGCTAAAAAACACTTTAGCTAGAATGTATTGGAAAGATGTCTATCCTAGGATCCATCTTCACATGAATGACAGTGAGGAGTGATGTAGAAATATGATTATCATTCTAGCTGTCTTCAAATAATCATATAAACCACTATGTCTTGCTCATGGTCTTCTTTCTCATGGATACGGTGTGGATCATATCTTGCTATCCACCTATATAGGTGTTCATTATGTGGAGACCTAATTTTTACCAGCCATGTTCATAAAGGATATTTTAGAAGCTCAGTAAACTAGTGAAATAAAAATTTACTATTTAATCTTTCTATAACAATAACACCAGTATTTTGATGACGATTTGCTTAAATAGATGATACAAAAGAAATTTGTAGATCTTGTCCTATTGCATATGAAATCCGAGTATCCCTTAGATGCAACCCTTCTCTAAGAATCTATTCTTGAAAAAGAATGTTCAAGGAGGCAAATCCTTGGTTGTAGATTCTTGTTAGATTAAAAATAGGGATGGGTTGATGCATTAATGTAATAGGTGGATTTCAGCTAAGTTAGTCTACTGTAATATTATCATTACCTTTAATATGTTCTATAGAGAAGTTAAACTGATAAAATAAAGTCTATCATCTAATATATTTACCGTGACCATTTTTTCGACCATGATCTTTTTATCTAAAGGTCAAAAATTTAGTACAACCAGTTTTTATAATAAAGTGGGACAGATGCAAAAGTTTTAAGATAAACTTCTCTAAACATTTCTTTATAACATAGATCTCTTTATCATAAAAGATCTATTTGAGAACATCTGTACTGAACACTCCACTAAAGAATTCACAAGCAAATTTCTTATTTTCATATAGACAAACAAGTACTCCTCCCCATTCAATGTCGAAGGCATCGGTGTAAACCAAAATTTTATCTAATTTTAAGATATGAAATTTTGGAAGTAGTGTTGCTTTTGATTTTATTTTTTGGATAGCATCAGTATGATCATCCTTCCATTGGAAAGATTTTTTTTGGAGAAGTTCTTGAAGTATAAACCTGTCTTCACCAGAGTTAGGAAAAGTTATTTAAATAATTCAATAATCTCAAAAAGGCTTGAAGCTTTGGTTTGTCTAACTTTTTTGAAAAGCCGATAACCTTTTCGTTGATATTTGACTGGATTTGCAGATTTGAATCTTGGATTATCATTTCAAAAAAATTGCATTTAGTTTTGTACAGCTAAATTTTTGTGTCTGATAAGACAATTCTTGCATCTTCTGCTATCTCAAAGAATGTTGTGAGGTGAGAGTAATGGTCAGTAAGATAATTAATAAAAATTAGAATATCATCAATATATACACACAAGAATGTTGATGTACCTTTAAAAATGTTATCCATATGGGCTTGATAAAATTTTGAGGGATTCACTAAGCCAAATGGCATAACAATCCACTGATAATGGCCAAATGGGAAGCTAAACATTATTTTTTCTCTATCAACTTCTTTAACTCTGATCTGATAAAAGCCTAATTTGTAATCAAATTAAGAGAAATATTTACATGTTGTTATTTTCTCTAATAGATAATTTTTATCTAAAATTGGATATAAAAAATATTGAATAATGGCATTTAATGGTCTGTAATTGATGACCACTCTTTTCTTTCCTTTTTTTGTTTCGAATGCTTATTTACCATGAAATCATAATAGCAATAAGGAAAAATTGATTTTTATATAAGGCCATTACTTTCTAATTCCTTGATCTATAGTTTCATATCATTGTAATCTTGTGCTGGTATTAGGATCTTTTTCCTAATTTTCATATGTTTTCCTTCAATGAGCTTAATGTTCATCTCAGGCATAGATTTTGACCAGAATTGCTAAAGGTTGTTAGAATAGATAGTGGTTCTAATTTTTTCTCCTGTAGGTTGTATTTTAACAAGAATTACTAGTTCAGGTATTTGGGCCGTTAAACTTGGGAATTACTCAATTGCATATATGAGGTGAGGAATTCTGAGTCTTTCATTATCTATGGTAAACATGATACTTTTAGTGGTAGAACCATAAGGTGAGTATTTATTAATAAAAGCACCACCTAGTAGAATATCTATAAGCATTCTATCTAAAGAAAAGAAATCACATTGGAATATTTTATCTTGGATCCTAAGGGTTTGCTGGTGCTTATATTTATTACAGATAAAACTATTCCCTTCGACATCTAGGTTCTTATAGGCTAGAGTTTCATCCAATTGTCTTCCAATCATGGATGATTTAAGATTTTTTAAAGGAGAGAGAAGCTCCAGTATCTATTTGTGCATCTACTATTCTACTATTTATTTTTAATATTATAAACTAGACAAACTTTCTATTGATTAGTTGGGTAAGATAAGCTACCTGTAGAATTTCTAAGGGAGGTATATTAGTACATACCAATTTTTGTCTCCCTAGATTTTGTATTGTAGCTTGCTCAAAATAAATGATTTCTTCTACTTCTTCTTCATGTTCTCCTTTTTGATAGTTACTGTATTCACCTGGATAGTAATCTTGGTCTGAGTAGAAAGAGCTTTCTACTTCTTCATCCTTATCTTCATTTTTTGTAGGTAACAAGACATCTCACTATGGCTCTATTATCGGTGCTAGAATTTCTCTTAGAGGTTTTATACTAGTGAATTTATTTTTCATCTAAGAGGCACTAGGCTTGAAAGAGCTTTAAAATTACAAAAGAGAATGTTGGGGCCTTTACAAAGTTGGTGGTATCTTTGGCATAGAGGGTTATCTCCCTCTGGTAGATCCTTATCCTCCGGTGTATCTTTTGGTCCTTGGTCTAGTGTCTCTTTTTGGTATTTATTAGTGGTGATAAGACCAATTTCCATGTGCTTCATATGGTAGCTGTGAATAATCATGATGCTAGGGCCATTGTATATTGGTAAGCAGTTGCTCTAAATCATTGGTTCATAATTTAAGAGCATCTGTATCTTCATCATCCTTGAAGTCTTTAGTGGGGAGATCATCTATAATTGGTTTATAGATGTCATCTTGGAGGTAAAGATATTCGTCAGAGTTGACTATATCCCACCACGTAGCTATGGTGGAGGTAAAAATGGCTTTAACAATAGGATTTTTACAATGGCATTATAGGGCAATATGGCCAGGTTTTCTACAAATATAACAAACAAGTTGCTTGGATGAGGGACGAGCAATGTGTCATTTCTTGAGGAAACGATGAGGAGGAGCGTTGGAATACTTATGAGAAAAAGAGTAGTATTTAAAAGAAAGGTGCTTGCGACACTACTTTTTCTACTTGTAAGGTTGGACAAATGGCCGACATCTAAAGGGAGATGCTTTTATGAAAATTGGAGCTATTTGAAAGGCTTGATGCTTAGTAAGCTTCTAGATAGTTTTAGTCTTAGAGACTAATTGCATAGCATGTTGCTTAGCAAAGTCAATAACATCCGAAAGAGATAGATCTTCAATGGTTAGACTTTTAAGATCTATATAAGAAATGACTTTATCTATGAGATTATAAGGCAGGGCATGCAAAAAATTTAACTTAATTTTGGTAGATCCAAATATTTTACTTTCATATGTCAATTCTCTAAATTACTTGGCAAAAGCATCAAATTATTTAAAATCATAGAGCTCTATCTTTATAAGTTATTTCTTTGATTCTAGTTCTTTGTTTCCAACTAGAGGAGCAAACTCATTCATTAATAAATGGTACAATGTAGCTAAAGAATCAAGCTGATGGTGAACACGCTCATATTATTAATTTTTTGTCATGGAGTCCCACCATTGCATAACAATCTTCTAAAATAATTTTGAAGCAAAGATAGTGGTACCTCCTAGATCTAAATGTGTATTGACTATGATAACTCTCATAGAATTACATCAGGAAGATATCTCATTTAATGGATTGAGCAGATCATCTACATTTAGATACCATCGCTGGAGTTGTATATAGGTTCTTTGCATCAAAGAAGTACTGGGATGTTTTTTATGAATTTTAAAAACTAGAACCAAAATTAACCTCATATGTTAATGCCAAAACTTGAGCTTCAACTTCTTGATCTTGCTTGACTAACTTAGTATCGACAGAAGACAATTGATGTTGCATATTTGTATAGACTTGGTTGGTATTGTCTTCAAAAATAGTTAACTTTTCTAAACTATATTTGATGTAGAGGACATTTTATAAAGGTCATCTAGATTTTCAAAGAGATGAGAATTAAATCTAGTAGTGTAGTATCTATGCTTGAACTCATTTGAAGGTTTTGCATCTCTTTGAAATGTAATAGAAAAATATTAAACAAGTCTTTCAGGTTGCTTGTACATTCCTTTAAGTGGAGGCCACTGTCCACCTCTATATAGACTAGCCTTATTTTTTGTATAGAATTATAAATTATCTTCTCATGGAAGATTCATCAAAGTACAGGGTAACTGATCTTTTGGATCAAGTCCTTAATCTCTTCATCTTCTATTAAAATATGACCTATTTTGACAGCTCTCCTGAAAGAAGAGGTAAAAGGTCTAGAAGGAGAAAGAATAGAAGAATTGTTAATAGGAAGAGACTTGAGAATAATACTGATGGTTTTACCATCACTTTTATGCATAGTAGCTTGACTTTTCATTTTTGGAGAAATATTTTTTAACTAGTCAAGTTTCCAATCTAGAGGGATTTTCACAGATTCTATATGTCCCTTTTGTAATTGGATAGTTCTACTAAGCTTGTGTGCATAAGGCAAATTTTCTAGGATTTTGGGGTGGTTTGTATTAGTCATACTATAGACAACATAAATATTTATAGAGGCTTACTTGAACTCACCAAATATTTTTCTAACAACCCTCAGTAGATCTGGTCAAAATTTATGCTTGAGATGAACATTAAGCTCATCGAAAGAAAACATATGAAAATTGGGAAAAAGATCCCTAATACCATCACAAAATTACAACGATATGGAACTACAGATCAAGGAATTAGAAAGTAATGGCCTTATAGAAAAATCAACTTCTCCTTATTGTTGTTATGCTTTCATGGTAAATAAGCATTCAAAACAAAAGAGAGGAAAGAAAAGAATGGTCATCAATTATAGACCATTAAATTCCATTACTCAGCATTTTCCATACTCAATTCTAGATAAAAGCTATCTATTAGAGAAAGTAGCAACATGTAAATATTTCTCTCAATTTAATTGCAAATCAAGGTTTTATCAGATCAAGGTCAAAAATGTTGACAGAGAAAAGACAGTGTTCAACTGCCCATTCGGTCATTATTAGTGGATTGTTATGCTATTTGGCTTAATGAATGTCCCAACATTTTATCAAGCCCATATGGATAATATTTTTAAAGGCACATCAACATTCTTGTGTGTATATATTGACTATACTCTATTTTTTAGTAATTTTCTTACTGACCATTACTCTCACCTCACAACATTCTTTGAGATAACAGAAGATGTAGGAATTGTCTTATCAGACACAAAAATTCAGCTCTTGAAAATTAAATGTAATTTTCTTGGAATGATAATCCAAGATTCAAAACTGCAAATCCAACCACATATCAAACAAAAGGTTATCAGCTTTCCAAAAAGTTAGACAAACCAAAGCTTCAATCTTTTTTGGGATTATTGAATTATTTAAATAGCTTTTATCCTAACTCTGGGGAAGACAAGTTTATATTTTTAAGAACTTCTCCAGAAAAAGAAAGTTTTCCAATGGAAGGATGAACATACCGCTGTTGTCCAAAAAATCAAATCAAAAGTAGCACTACTTCCAAAACTTCATATCCCAAAATCAAATAAAATTTTGATTTACATTGATGCCTCCGACATTGCATGGGGAGGAGTACTTGTTTGTCTATATGAAAATAAAGAATTCGCTTGTGAATTCTCTAGTGGAGTGTTCAGTACAGATGTTCTCAAATGGATCTCTTCTGATAAAGAGATTTATGCTATAATGAAATGTTTAGAGAAGTTTATTTTAAAACTTTTGCATTTCCCCACTTTATTGTAAAAACCGACTGTACTAAATTTCTGACCTTTAGAGAAAAAGATCATGGTCGGAAAGATGGTCACGATAAATATATTAGATGCTAAGTTTCTTTCATCAGTTTAACTTCTTTGTAGAACATATTAAAGGTACTGACAATATTACAACAAACTGGGTTAGCCGAAATCCCTCTATTACATTAATGCATCAACCCATTCCTGGTTTTAATCTAGCCAGAATCTACAACCAAAGATTTTAGATTTAACAATCAAATGAAATGATGTGATTGTACTTTTGCATCACTTATCCACTTTTAAAGGTAGAATGTTCAATCACTAGGCCCTATTCCCTATTTTTGAAAGAATTGTTCACTAAGTGAGATAGTATTTCCACAATCCATTGATTAGTTAGTGAATTATCAAAAAACTGTATTGTAATTTTCTGGAGTAAGCGCCATGATATGACCTTACAGAACCAGAATGTACAAATTTAAATTGTAATGTACAAACACACATCTACGTACTGGTTTAGGATTCTGGTTCCCTTATTTTTACCGAGGTGCTCGAACCAGTAGAAAGGGAGTCCGTGGTCAAGTGCACCTCACTGGACGACGATCTACCAACTGAGTCGCTATAAACAGCTACTGGAAAATTGAGTGCAACATATGTCAATTGGGGTTCCAACGTCGGAATGTGGAAAACGTCCCTCATTGTGGGTCTTGCTTTTGGATCTGGATGAGAACACGGCAATCCCACCAACACCAGACGCTCCATTTCCTCACCATTAAAATTTCCCCCAAATCTTTCGTCTGCATCCTCGAAAAGCTTTCCTTGTCCATACAAACCCCAAACCCATTCCACCAGTCTGCAATTAGGGTTACTTATGTTGCGGTCAACCGGCCGCCGTCCGCAGGCAATTTCCAAAGTCACCGCTCCAAAACTGAACACATCTGATTCTTGGCTGGCCTTTCCTGTCATCACACACTCTGGTGCCATATACCCCAATGTGCCCGCTCTCCTCGCTCTCCTCGCTCTCCTGCGCTGCCTGATTATCCTGCTTACTTTCTCTGGCTTTGAAATACCACCATCCGCAGAAAAACATGACAAAGTATATGCACAAGAAATATGCGAAGACAGGTATCAAGATAACTTTTACAGTGGTTACCTTGGAAGCTTTGTTTGGAGGGGCAGCAGTATAGATTTCCCATGAATATTTACAGGAAAAATTCCAAGCGTAGACTGTGTGGGTTTCTGTTGACTTTACAGTCGAAGCGAAGAGGCCAACCTTAATTTTCTCGGGAAGAAACTTACGCAGGTCTATGGTATAAGTAAAAATCAGGCTTACAGGTTCAGAAATATTATTCAAATTACTAGAAAATTTACCCAAAACAATTCCCTGAAGCTCCTTTATCCCACCATCGTATTTCTAGTTGTTTGTTTGAAAAGTCTATTTTGATGGATATAAAAATTTATAGTATAATGTTGGTTTTTAAAAAAAAGCTAAGTTACATTGGGTAGACAAATTAAGAATTATGAATCTAAAATTTTGAATTATGAATTAAGATTTTCCAATCTGATAAGGATTAACCTTTGTTTGAACTTCAAGAAACTTATGCTTCTTATGGATATTATTCGTTCAGAAAACTAAACTGAGATTTAAAATTGGAAAAAAAAATTCCGAATAGTGAATGTGAGATTTGGACATTATGAAAATTTCGTTGTGAAAATAATTGCTTACAATTTTACTTGTCGAGATGTTCACCTTAAAAATGATAGAAGTAATCCGCACGTCGCTGATACAATTTTATTTTCACAAAATAGTTTCTTCTATTATTTGGCTTTGTACATCTAAGATAAACTTTAATTCAATCCTTGTAATTGGTAATGATGACAATCTTGATAACTGTCTATAAACAGATTGCACAATAACTTTGTAGAATCAAACAGAAATTTCTTTCCATCAGCGTAATAAAACAAAGAAATTACTCAGCCGCCACGTCGGCCACCGTTTCCGCCAATGCTGCTGCCACCACCACCGTCGGCTCTGCCCTTGTAAATTGCGCCAGTGTTGTTGTTGCCTTTATCACTGATACCAATCTTAAATAATACAAAATAAAAAGATGAGACCAGAATCATGTCCCGAATGAATTTGGTGGATTGGATTCCCTTTAGTCCTTGGCAATAAGTCAATGACATATTTTCTATGCCTAATCCATGTAAAAAATAGAGTTTCAATAAATTAGAAAAAAAAGAAAAACTTTTAAAATAAACCAAATGAGAATTTTAGCACAAATTACTATTATATTTCTCCTACTTCTGTTATATTTTTACTCTTATAAAACACATGAGAACTTTTCTTATTTATAGATTCTCATAAAAGGTGAAGGTAATTTCAGAACAATTAATTATATTACACCATATTAAATAAAACTTACATAAAAGAAAGTGCATCAAAATCTCTTAGAGAAATATACTTGTATAATATCAAATGTTGAATATGACAATATTAAATATTGATGATTGAAATTACATATTCCAACACCACCTTTAATCATAACTATTTCTATATAGGATGCTTAAACAAATACTTATATTCTCGAAGATTTATTTTTTTGATGTCTTGGTGAACATGTCTACATACTTATATTTAGATCTATAGAACTCCAAATAAACCTATCCATTGTTTACTAATTCTTTGATGAAATAGTATCTAGTTTTTATATGATTACTCCTCTTGTAAAATGTGTGATTCTTGGATCATGTGAATTTTGAGTTGCTTTCACAGATAAGCTTTGTTGTCACTTCATGTTTGTGCTCAAATCTACTAATATTATTATAACCCAAATTGTTTCACACACTACTATTGTTTCTATATACTTTACTTCTGTCGATGAAAAGTCACAATGGATTGTTTCTTGGATGCCCATGATAGTCCACCTATTCCAAAATGAAAAACATAACTGGATGTACTTTCCCTATCATCCATGTTTCCTGAAAAATTAGTGTCTGTGTAGCCTATGATTTTTAACTCATCTGACATTGAATACAAAATTCCTTGATTTCTAGGTTCAATAAGGTTCACACTAAACATTATATTTAGCCTTGTTGTTATCAGGTACATCAGACTACCAATGATTACTTTATATAATGTGGGATTGACATTATAGCCCTTGTCATCCTTGCTTAAATTCAAACCTATTATAATTGGTATTAGTGTTGGCTTATAATTTAGCATATTGAACATTTTTCAAATATATTGGGCATATTTGACTTAAGATATAAATATACCATAATTCACCTCAATGCCAAAATAATATTTCATGAGACCCAAATCAGTCATCTCAAATTATTTCTTCAAAGCTCCCTTGAACAATTCATTGGATAAATAACCTATGAATATCAAATCATAAACATACTGACACACAATTAAAATTTATCCTGGTTATTTCACCTCTATATAGAATATGCACTCCTTGTTTCACCTATTGAATCCATTTTATAAAAGGTAGGAATCGATTTTGATATACCATGATCTAGGAGCTTGGTTGAGTCCATAGAGTGTTTTCTTGAGTCTATAGTCATCATCTTCATGACCTAGTATATAATATTCTGGTGGATTTTCCACATATACTTCTTTAACAAACCATTTAGAAATGAAGATTTTACTTCCATCTGTTATACTCACAACTTTGTTTGGAGTAAAAAAACACTACAAAAATTATGCAGTGTTATTATTGAACATATGTGTGACTCTTACTTTTTTGTACTTTGTATATGTTTTTATATGTATTCAGTACTTGAAATCATAACATTAGTATTCATAATGTGAAGAGTCTTCCATTTGGATGTAGTGAAAGGCTGGAATAAGAAACGATAGTGCATTGAAAAAACTCTATATATAGCACTTTGTTGTATTGTAAAATGGTTCCAATGTCATAAAGATTAATATATGTATTTATAAAATGGTTTTCACTATATATATTTTATCTTTGTTTTGTGCACATTGAATGCTTTTTTTCTTAAATCTATTAACCATACAGCTTATATTGAATATTATGTAAGTAATGAGTCTTGTATTTACTTCATTTCTATGTATATGTTATTTAATAAATATATGGGTTAAATTTGAATTGATGTCTATTGTATACTTTTGTCACTTATCATCTTAGTTATCCATGTATTAACATGTTCTTATGGGTTTTATAGGAACATCTGATAACAATAGTGTTGTGAGCATGGATGTTTTTTAAACATACTATGATGACCACCAGTGTAAATAGATGCAGAGAGATGGTTAGATGACAAAATTCATAACTTTTTGAAACAGGAATCAAATATAATTGAAAATACTATGAAATATGTTATTTATTAACATATATATGGAGAAAGATATGAAATATTTTGGTATGAGTTATGTAGACTATTAGGAGTGTGGTTATATAGATTGAAGTACTACATTTTTAGCCTAGAACGACATAATTTATAATTTGGATAAAAGAGAAACTAGATAGGCTATGAGCTTTAGATACTGACTTGACCCCTATGATAGATCATTAGAAAAATAATATGATCAAAAATATATCACAAACTTTGTTGTACAAGGATGTCTATCTTTTGAATCTGCACAAGTCTTATTTGTGATAGGAACTTGAGGAAGATTCCTTAAGCTAATACATACTTTGCTCAAGATGTTGGTTGTTGAAAAGGCCACGGTGCCTACCCTTGCCAACATGAAGTATTCACTTTAGGCATTATGGGGGTGAATGCAATGTAGGAATGAATGACGTAGAGCTAAACATAAGAACTTGAAACTGAACCTAGAATATGGAGGATGTAGAGAAGTAGAGTGAAAAGGAAATTATGGGATTGAAAATAGAGATGCAAGAATAAAGAAGGTGGATAAAAGAAGGTCATCTAAATTTAACTGTGACTAGGAATAGGAGTAAAAATAAGGATGTCTAAGAGAGAAGACCCCAGAAAGATGCTACATAAATTACCAAAATTAGAGACTGTAGATTATGTAGAGCAAGGAATTGAAGGGCTAGCGAAAGAAGAGGACAAAGATTAGGATATAGAGGATATATAATATATCAAAGAGAGATAGGAAATTAGACTAGTAATAGGGAAGTTAGAAGATAGGGATAAATTACAATTTTAAGGAAGCATATTATTTGTACTAGGGAAATAATATTCTCTGGAGGTAGTTATGCACAATCACAAAAGTATCATAGGTTCAAGGTCTCAGACATAAAAATTTCAAAACATAGATCATTCATTTCAAGAGTTCACAACCCTTAATCCCATTTTATGTTCAGAGAAGAGAAATAAAAGTGCAAAGGTCAAGACATGTATAAATTGGTTCGAGTCATTTACATATAAATTTGATAAACCTAGTAGAAAAATAAAAAATTGATAGATAAGAATAGGTTAGATTCTCTCTCAAAACTTGTTTTAAAACACCCACAAGAACTAGTTTGCATAATTTCATAGTAGAAGTTACAAGTGTGTCAAACATGGCATTGGATGTAGTAATGTTTATTTATTTAACACCATATGATGGGTCTTATGAACATGAACAACATTTATTACTCTATGATATGTAAAGGAAGGTTAAGGGAATAACCATTGAATCTATGAAGAAATATGAACTCACAAGAACCTTAACAAACTTTGGAGTTCATTTATAAAATGGATGTTAATCCCTAAGTATTAAATAGGTTAAGGACCAATTATCACAAAATTCAAGATGAAGAAGTGTTCAAGTCAGAACATTCATGATCATAAGGAGATTCAACAATAAAGTGGAGAATAGGTATGGGAATACGATTTCATATTTCTAGACATAACAAAAAAATGATTTTATCATGGAAGATAAATATAAGGCTACTTGGTTTGTGGAAGGTATGTGATCAAGGATTGTAATTTCCATTGTGTAGTCATAGTTTCTAATTAATTTTGATGCTTGAGTAACTATATTGGAAATTAATTTTGATGCTTGAGTAACTGTATTTTGTGTATTGAGGATTATTGAGATATTTATGGGAGCAATAAACCTTAGATCTAGATGGATGATATTTATGAGAGCAATAAACACAATTTAGGTCTAAGGTGTATTGAGTATGGTAATGAAGGACATCATAGGAATTACTATCCTAAAATTAAAAATAAATTCTATGACATATGCAAAGTAAAAGGACATACATCATCAAAGTGTCATTTACTGCAATAATACATTCAAAAACTATAGATCTTGTATTATTATTTTATAAAGTTGACTAATCATGACAAAAAGAGTTTTCATGGTTTATATAAAATAAAATAATATATCACCAAGAACATATTTAAATTACTGTCATAATAGACACTGTGAAGTAGAGATTTCTAGGCTTGGAGGTGTAAATGTCTAGCATAACACAAGGTGGTCTTGGGTAGATGAATTCATCACCATAATATCAACCCTAAGGTCTAGATGGATTTATGTATCATTTACATAGTATTATTATCAATCCTCATGAAACACAATGATTTCTCAGCCCCAAAAATCAAATTTGGCTCCATCATTACCTTAGTAACAGTATGGAGGATATGATGTAAAACAACAATAGTCAAGGGGATTTTATGGGAAATAATTGCAAGGTTATGGTTTTCAATAGAATATAGGAGGATAAAAAGGAGGTTACCATGGTGGATACTAGGGAAGTATATATAATGACAACCAGAAAGACCATCAATAAATTAAATGTTATCTATGAGGTGAATATAACCACTTCGCATGAAAATGCCCGACTAATCTTAAAAGACAAATGTACTTTTTATATTACATAGTTGTAAGACAACATCATCTACATATTGAACAATTTGTTAAAATAAGAGGAAAGGAAAACATTTGTGAAATTTAAATATTGTAAATCTACACTCGAAGGCGAATGTGTTCATACAAGCAGTCGCAAGATAACAACACACAAAGTAAGAATTTACCTCTTTAGAAATGACACTAGAATAAATAAGAAAGAAGGTTCAACAAGATAAGTATCATGAACCTACAAGGAAAGAATTCTTGATGTATCAGGCAACACAAGTCTTTCATAACATACAATAACATAATGTGTCGAAAGGTGATGCTACAAATATTGATACACAAATTTATGGGGTTTTTTGGCATATTGTGTTAGGAAGGAGTAGTGACTACATTGAAAGATCTATTGAAACTTTTTATCACTCTAAAAAATTAAATATCTCATAAAATATTATAAATATTTTGAATAATTTGCTCAAGTATGCACAATGAGGACAAAATCATACCGACAAGGTCATGTGGTATGTAAAAACTAAAAATACTTGGGACATTGATTCTTGAATGGATATTGGAATCACATGGTATGAGGTACCTAATGTTGTATTTGAATTTGTAATCATAGTAAATATGATATTTTTATATACATGGTAGACTATTAGCTGAAGATTGTTGAACTATAGTCATGTCACTCTCAATCTTGTAGATTATGAGAGAGAGTAAAACCAATTAGATTATTTTAAGATGTATAACTTAAAGTTATTGACTTAATCTTGCAATGAGATTTTGAGGTAACTTACATTAAAATAGATGAGACATATTATGTTGTTTTTATTGGTAAGAAATGAGCTTGTGATGGTTAAATGATTATCAATATAATGCAAAATCAATTGGAGTCATAGGCAGGAAATAAGATAATTGTGATGCCTTTGAACAAGTTTGAACATAATATATATGTTATTCCTATAGAACTAGAATAACCTTTTATTTATGAGGATAAAATTTAGTTCAAGGTAAATGTAGATAGAAAATAGAATGTTTTGTGAGTTACTAAATACTAGTTATTTAATCCATAACTAGAACATCAAATACATTCACATATAGTTGAACAATCTAGATATAGACCAATTAAGACAAAGTCAACGACAAATCAATTTCAAATTGAATAATTTAGGTCTCTATATATGATCATCAACTAGGTCTAAGGCAGATTTATTTTATAATATAGGTATGACAATTATGGATTATAAGAATTCTACTCCTAAAGTTACCTTACCTTGGCAAGAAACATACTCGATAAGAAGAGAATCTGGTACACATATGCTAAACTAGGTCTAGGGAGATCATGAGGTGTACCCTTTGTGAGTACTATTCTCCATTGAATTCCATCTAATGTAATACTTCATAATTGAGGATCTCAATTAGTTCATTTTCATATTAGATCATCATGTTCCTAATGATGATTGGAGAGATATTTCACTACACTCAATTATGCATTGAAGGGAACTATTGTTACATGATAGGTAGTTCATACAAAAACTCCATTATTATGGGACAAGGTGTGAAAATTGATACAATAATTTTTTAATATACCAACCATTATCAAAGCATATTATCCATTCTTTTAACAAAGACAATGTTTGGAGTTACATATTCACAAGTGCATAGGCATATGGTCTACATAAGATGTCTAACCTAAGTAATTTAGAACTACTTCTAATTGCTTAGTATATACATGAGAAGTGCAGATAGAAAACTAAGAATTGAGCATAGGTTCAACAAGACTTTATGATGTAGGATAATCTCAGAGTTTGTACAATCTTGCATCAATAAAAAATAGAATGTGGTGTGTTTTATTTAATTTTTTTGTTGTGGCCTTATTTGTATGAACTTTTTTATGCTTTTTAATTTATTTTGCTAAAGTATTCCTTTACTGCAGAAAGTGCAAAGACTTTTTGAATATTTATGATAGTTTGTAGATAATTTAAGTCATAGAAACTTACCTAAAAGGGTTATTCAAATTTGACAGGATTATTTGATGAAATTTTTTCAAGTCATATCATATCACACTTATAACATTTGTACTAATTTTTAGACGATTTCAAGTTATTACATAAATGTACCAACTATTACACTAGACAAAGGTTTCCTTAATTTTATAAATTATTTGAAATGGATTGGATGCTTAACCTTTGTGGGATAATATAACTTGTCACTTATAATCTCTATAAAAACATTTAGATCATTTTGAGTCACCGTAAAGACGTATCAGTTCTCACACTAGAATGAGGTTTACTTAAAACAGATTTTAATAATGAATTAGATGAAGAATTTTTTTATTTTCATATAATATGACACCTAAAAATATTTGTACCAAATTTTAGACAATTTGGATTTACCAAAGAGAAATTTTGACTGTTTGTTTAGTTTATGCTTAGATCACTAAGTAGAACATTCATGACCTTGAGATATATCTACATTAAGAATAAGTTTACCAAATTTTTATCGGTATCATAAAATGTAGTCTAAAATAATTTTATAAAATTTCATATTAATTATATAAGTGAGGAAAATGTTATTATAAAAAATTTGAACTGTCATTCTATTAGACAATGCATCTATGTAGTCAATAGAAGGCTACTGACATTGTGGTAGATCTTTGCTAATAATTAGAACTCAAAATTTTTATTAGTGATATTAAATGTATACTATAATGTGATTTATATTTATTTATCTCAATTAGATAAGTGGTGGAAATGGTATGATAGGTTTTGTGATTGTCACTCAACCTAAAAAATACATCTTTTTAGCCTAACATTTCATTACCTTGAGTTAGGCCTTAGGTAATAGTTAGATTAAGAAAATTAGGTGGTTTATATAAATTTTATTTATATTTAAATATTTAAAATTAAATATCATTTTTATGTATAAATTTAAATATGAATAATTTTTAGTAACTTTCTTTCTACCTAGAATTGGCATCTATGTAGTCTACGTAAATTAGTAAGGTTGTTCTTTACCTATAATATGTTGTAATTTGTGTTAATATTTATATGATGAAATTTATATGGTTGATTAAAAATTTTATATATGAGTTTTGGTTTAAAATTAATATTAATTGGATTAATGACATGGAAGTTATGCTAGTTTTTATAACTATTGTTTAACTTGAAACATCACTAGATAATTATTGATAGTTAATTGTTGATCTTGAAAATTGAACACCACTTGAATATTTTACATTATTTGGATCTCAAGGAAATATAAGAGACACTACACAAAGTTTGGTATGTTAATAGAAATACATGATAGAAATAAAATGGATTTTCCGAGAGGTTTGAGAGGGGAAAGAAACAAGTTGGTGAAGTATAACTCTCTAAGAGTAGAAAAGAGAGTTATGTCAATTCAAAAATGATTGTATGGGACTCTATAACTATTTAATTTATTTAAATTATAATTTATATCATGTGTGAGTGTGACTATGTTTTATAGATCATCATTTATATTCTACTATGCTAAATTCATTAATATAATATTTGTTGTGTGACACTCAATTTTTTCACAAAATGTGCAAGTGTGTCCATGGATGTTGAAACCCTTGCAACACGAGAGATAAATGAAAACCTAAAATAGTTTCCCTCTATTTTTTCTCAACCAAGTGGTATCAAATCAAGGTAGTTTCATTGTGGTTATGATAAACTCCTAAATTTGTGTTGTAGGTTATGAGAAATAAGTCTAAATAGAGATTACAAGTTGTTAAGGAGTTTGTATAAGTTCTTGTAGATGTGTGAAGTCCTAAAAAAGTGTGAGGTAGTTTATGAGAGATTAAATTTTGATTCTATTATAGGTTATGAAATAAAATACACTATATTTGTGGTAAGATATGACACACAAGAAAAGAACATGTGAGATGGGTGAGTTGACATATATGCTTAAAGTTTTCCAGGAGAGACATGATGTGATTGGAAAGACTACACATGGTGATGATGTTGTAACTACATGTGATGGTGATGATAAATATTTTATGGTGGGATTGTTGTCCTTATGAGAATGAATAGATGCTTTGGAAAGAGGCCAAACAACTAGAGTAAAATATGCCAAGAAATTGAAGAGACCAACCAAAGTTGTATTAGACAAAAAAGGTAAATATCTTAGTGATATTTTTATATTTTTTGGAAGATAAGTCCAAAATATATCATGAATTGGATAGTTGATCTTGAGTTATATTTTTATGATGTGAATTTGTTTTAACCCATGAGGCCAAAGTTGCATGTAATCAGTTGTGTGGTGTTTTATCTATGTAATGGAAAGATATCCAAGTGAAGAGACAAATTAAAAGTAAAAATAAGGTTTGTGAGTGGGAATATATAATTTAAAATATGTTGGGTCAATTTGTTCACCCAAAATTATAGATAGAATGGTTGAAAAATCTTTATGTGAAAATGATTGAGAGCATTGATGATATTAATATTACCAAAAGTGCTAATAATGATGGGGATTTTTCATGTGAATAGCCAAACACTAATTTTAGAAGTAGCATGGATGTGCATAGGTTCAAAAATAACATGTTATTATGGAATATGACATAGAGGTGAGGCTTTTATATGTAGAGACTAATTCTAATTTTCCTAATCAAAGGGTTCATGATATATGTGAGCTTCTCATAGGTGAATATATTTGCATGATAGATAAAGGAGAGGTGATACATTATTCATTCATATATGAAGACCCATTAGTGGGCAAATGCTAAATTATCCTTAGTTTGTGATGATAATGAGCCTGCCAATTTTCTCTTGGATGGCAAAAGGGTTGATGACAACTAGGGAATTATAAAGGTGAGTGAATATTTCAGCCATGTAGAGTTTCAAGTTGATGAAATTTTCAACCATTTAGAGTTACAAGAGAGTGAAGAAAGCATCAATAGAGAGTTTTAGGTTTCCATTGTGCAAGAATTAGATGTAGAGGTTGTGAAATCAAGTGTGCATAAGTATATGATTGTGAAGAATCAACCATGTGAAATAATTAAACCCAAACATGTTTAGGTGCAAAAAAATTCCATGAGTGTTGTTGAGATTGTGCCTTTGGCAATCCAAGAGTAGTGGATGAGTTTTTTTAGGGATATTTTGTTTATCCTAATGTACATTTTCATTATATATATATATATATATATATATATATATATATATATATATATGATAAATAAGAAGAGGATTAAGTGTGGTACAGTCCATCATGTTCATTTATATGAGAACTAGAGTGAAGAAGCTAAATAAGAGATTAATATGGAATTAGCTATTGGAGAGTTGGTTGGTGATGATATTCCAACATTGGGTGAGTGTCTTCAAGTTGATATGGAGACAAGAAAGAGTGATATATCATGGGAAAATGTTTTTTCTAAATATTATATGCATGTGGAGGCTCATTTACATCCAATTGAGGAAGCAGAGTTGTCCCAAGAATAGCCAAATGTTAGTGAAAGTTTTTAGAATCCTAATATTGGTGTGAAACAAGATTACAACATCATTATAGATGAATGAGTGAAACTGAGTTATATATCAACCATAGTATGTGTGGAGGAACCTTATATTTGAGGTATGGATAGTGATTTTCTTGATCTCAATAATTCAAAGGAGGAGTTTATAATGTTTATCAAATTCTTAACATGTGAAGAGGAAGCTAATTTTGTATCTAATATGGAGAGATTAATTTCCATATCAATGAACAAAACAAAAAATATGAAGGTAATAATTATCCTTGATGTTATGGGTTATCATTTTTATGCCCTAGTGTATGTTGATTCAATTATGTTAAGATTTGGGATGATAGATAAGATTATATCGATGAGTGAGTAGTTAAAAATAGGGATATGCATTTTTTTTTAGTGATACAATAGTTGGTTGGATAAGGTGTGAATACATCCAAGTGGGATTTAAGAGGACATGTTCAATTTATGGTGGGTTGGAACCCACACAAGAGAGTGAGATGCATGAAATAGCATCTTAGTTTTGGTGGATGGATGAGGGTGGGTTTCATCCCACATGTGAGTTAATTAGGAGATGGTTATTACTTTGGCAGAGGATGGTGGTGTATGGTGGGTCAAATCCCACAAAGGAGAGAGATTGTGGTGAGTCAAAAACCACATTAATAAGGAAAGAGAATAAATGTCAAGAGAATAGAAGGAAAAGTAGCACATAAGATTTGTAAATGGTGTGCAAAAAATAATAACAAAAAATTTATTTTACTAGTATTTTCGAATGGGATTCCATGATTACTTTGCCTCATGAACAAAAGAGTATCTTTGTTACTTATCCCATCCATGTGAGCAATAACTCAAATTTTATAAAACTTAGGTGTTTGATGTAGGAGCATCTTAGGGTTCATGCAGTCTTTGCATCAACCAAAAATAGATTGCATTTTTTTTGTGGGGGTTTTTTTGTGGCCTTGTTTGTGTGAGTTTGTTTACCTCTTTAAATGATGTTACAAAATTATTTCATTGTCATAGAGAGTGCATACACATTTTGACTATCTATGCCAGAATGCAGAGACTATTAAATCACATAAACTTATCAGAAATGGTTCTTCAACTTTATTATGAGTTAGTTGATGAAATTTTATGAGGTTATATCACTTGACACACAACATCTATACCAATTTTAGACCATTTAGAGCTATCATGGAAATATACTAACTATTACACTGGTAGGAGTTTTTCTTACTTATATAAATAATGTGTAAATAATTGGATGTTAAATGTTTTTGGATCATATAACCTAACACTTACAACCTCTACACAAAATTCTAGGTCATTTGAATTCACCATGGAGGTGTACAACCTATTACCATGGTAGGAGGTTTCTTTTCTTTTGGTAATGTTGAATAGGTAATTGGAAGATGAAATTTTTCGGGTTCATATAAAATGAAACCTAAAATATTTGTACCAAATTTCAGACCATTTACAATTACCATAAAAACATTGTTGTTGTTTATTTTAGGGCATGCTTACATCACTAGGCATAAGGTTCATGACCTTGTGGTATATTTGCAATAATAATTGGATTAAAAAATTTGGATCGGTATCCTAAATTTTATTCCATTTTTTTTTCAAATTTAATTTTAATTTTATAAGTGAGGCAAAATTTATGTTAGTTTTTCTAAACTATCATTCTACCAAACAATGCATCTATCTAATCAACAAAATATTTATGACCTTGAAATAGAGATGATTCAATAATTGAAATTATGAATTTTTTTTAGTTATATAAAATGTATCCTATAATATGTCTTCAAAATTTTAGAGCAATTGGATAAGTGGAGAAAATGTTATGATAGTTTTTATGAATTTTACTCAGCCAGAAAATGCATCTATTTAACCTAACAGTTAATTACTTTTCATTATAGTTGAGTTAATAATAAAGTTACAAAATTTAATGGGTTTCTATAAAATTTATTATTATTGACATTTTTAAAATTTAAAATCATTTGTATGCACATAGCTAAAATTACATAAGTCTTAGTAACTATCAATTTACCTATAATTATCATTTGTGTAGTTTGAGTCGATTTTACAAGGTTATTATTTTCCTGTGGTGACTCATGGTAATGTATTTTAAGTGTTATATGATTAAATTTTAATTTGTGATAAAAAAATATATATATTTTATTATCTATGGTTCAAATTTATTATCAATTGGGTTAATGACATGAAAGTTATGGTAGGGTTTGTAACTGTTGTTCAGCTTGAAACATCACCTGACAGTTATTGGCAACTACAGATAGTTAGGAGTTGATTTTGAAAACTAAAGAATGACTAAATAAATTAAAATTATGTGGATTTAAATAATTTTAATATAAACCCCATAAATATATGGATGTTAAGAGGAATATATTATATAAATAAAATAATTTTTTTAGAGGGGAGAAAAACAAGCTAGTGAAGAAACATAACTCTACATGAGCAAAACAAAGAGTTGTATCAGTTTAAAAAGGACTGTGATTTCATGTATTAAAAAATAATTTATATCATGTGTGATTTTTAATGTGTTTTTGATAGAATGATAAAAAAAATCACCGTGTGAAATTTATTAATATGATCTTTGTTGTGTGATAATAAATTGTTTGTCAAAATGTACATGTGTCCATGGAAGTTGAAACCCTTTTAGCATAATATATAAAGTTAGAACATAAATAATCCCTCTTTAATTTTTCTACATAAAATATTATCATAAAAATGTAGTGTCCTTGTGGTTTCAATAAACTCCTCAATGTGTGTTGTAGGCTATGAAAGAGAAGTATACATATAGATTGAAAGTTGTTGATAATCGTTCATAAGTGGTTTCATGTGTGTGAAGACTTTAAAAAGTGTGAGGGACTATGTGAGAGACTCTATTTGGAGTATATTTCATGTTATGAAATATTTTATAGTTGATTCTTGGTAAGAGGTGACACACACGAGACATGCACATGATATGGGTGTGTTAACAGAGATACTTAAAGTTTTCTATGAGAGACTAGATGTGATGGGAAATAATACACATGAGATGAAGGTGAAACTATATGTAATAGTGGAGAGGAAATGTTTATAGTGGTATAATTGTCCCTAAAATCATGAATAGATTCTTTGGAAAGAGGCCAAATAAATTGAGAAAATATACCAGCAGATGGAAGAGACAAACCAAGATTGTGGTGGAGGAAAAACGTAAATATCTTAGTGATACTTTTTATATTTTATGGGGAAAAAGGTCTAAAAATGCTCATGATTTTGATATTTGATCTTGAGTTCTATTTTTTGGATATGAATGTTGTTGACCCCATGAGGGTGAAGGCTACATGTAAATGGTTGTGTGGAGTTTTAGCCACATACTGGAAAGATATCCAAGTAAGGAGACAATGGAAAGGTAAGTGTAACATTTTTGAGTTAGAAAATATGGTTTCAAACATGTTGAATGAAAATTTCAAGCCAAAATTACATCTAGAATGGTTGAATAATCTTCATGTGAAGAGTCTTGTGAGCATTGGATAGAATAATATTTATAAAATAGGTAATAAGTTTGGGGAGCTACCATGTGAACATCCAAATACTATTTTTATAAGTAGCATGAATGTGCATAGGTGCATGAAAGAGTAGGTTGTTGTGGAAGACAACATGGAGGTGAGGCTTTTATATGTAGATCCTATTTATTATTTTTTGAATAAAAAGGAGTATGATATATGTGAGCATCCCATAGGTTAAAATATAAGCATTATGTATAAAGGAGAAGTGGTACATTGTTCATCAAAAGATGGAAACCCATTTTTTGATGATGAGAAACTGATTCTGAAGTCCCATGAGTGGTAAAATTATATTTTTTCCTTTTTTTTTATGACAATGAGATTTTGAATTTTATTCTAAATGGTAGAAATATTTAAGAAAACTAAGGGATTAAAGAGGTGAATCAATAATCTAGCCATGTAGAGTTGTAGGTTGATGAAAATTGTAGCCATGCAGAGTCGTACTAATGTGAATAAGGCATCCATATATAGTTGTAGGTTTACATGGTGAAATTAATGGATGTAGAGGTTATGCAAGAAATTGGACATAAAGAAATGATTGTGAAGTAACATCCATGTGAAATATCTAAATTTAGATATGTTTAGGTGAAGAAAATAGCGATGAGGGTTTTTTAGAATGGAGCTTTAGAAGACCATTATGAAAGTGAAAATATTGAGCCACATTATAGCATTGAATAGATGTCCTTGGGGCATGATGGAATAGTGGATGAGTTGTTTAAGGGAGCTTTTGTTGGTGTAGACATTTTTCCTACTAGGTTTTGGCTACACTATTGTATTAGATTGCTTAGGGATCCAGAGGTCATATTGGTTACTTGAGAATATTAATACCACATTCACTAGAATGTGTGGTATATTTCCCTTTCCAACCTATATATACACCTCTCTCCCTTTGTATTTAGAATTCAATGCGAGAGAGAGAGAGCTAGTTTTATTGTGTGTATTGTGGATTATTTGAGATACTTAGTTATGAGTTGTGAGAGTTGTGAGAGATGTGAATTTCATCTCTTTATATAAAAAATTCATCTCCATTCATGAATCTAATCTCTTTGTGAAATATTCTCACTTGATGGTTTCAATTATTTTCAACAGTGTGATGTTTGCTTGCTTGACTTACATGATCACTTCACCATAAATATTCATTAATATGGGGATCCTAGTAAATTCTTTTATGGTATCAGATCACCAATCCATGTTCATGGTTATCTGGTTTGTTATGTTGTAAGCTTTTTTTTAAGAAAATCTAGAGTTTATTTGCATATATAAGGCAATTTTTAGAGGATTTACAAAAATTTTGGGGTAGTTTTTCGAAATCTCAAAAACCTCAAGAATTTTTAAAATCCCTTGATCACCTAAAGTGATCAAAAAAATTGTAAGGATTCTTTTTGCAAAATCTATGGTATTGGTGGATCTTGTTTGCATTCGCTGCATGAGTTTAGTTGCATATATGCATGGAGTTTGACATTGAAATCTTGGATTTGGGAATTAGAGCTCAAGAGAGAGACCTTTCAACTTGATTCACCTTATGGAAGAGTTAATTTAGAGACTTGGAATTGATTGTGGATTGCTACATTGAACTTTTGACAAAAGTGCCATTTCAGATCTGCACACATTTGTTGTTGCATTGTCATTGATTTTACCTTGGTGTCAACTTAATTTCAGCCTAAAAGGAGTGAAATAGATCTGTGTAGAGAATGAGGCATTGTATATGATGTAAGACAAGTGGTGTTTGAAGATCTATCTAGGTATCTTCCTTCTCATTTCTAGATCTGATTGTTGCCCTGATTATTTATAGCTGGTGGGTAGAGGCATCTTTTCTATTTTGTATTCTCTAGTTCTTAAGGATAGAACTCTTTTAACAACACATTTCAAAATACATTTTGTAAAATACACCTTTTCAAAACTACCAAATACTCAATTGGAAGGAGATTGGTGAGGGGTAAAGCTTGGTGAAAGGCTATTCCAAGACCATGAGTGGAGTGATTGATTTACATATGATGGTTGATGTTTTGGTTTTTAGCTGTAAGTCTTCAACATACTTACCAAGTAAGATGTTCTTGCATAGTCACCAGGTGAGTGACACAAGCATCCAAGGTGGATAAGAAGTCTTTAGATTGATTATTTACCATCACCCTAGCTTAGAAAACTCAGCATCCTTTAATGGCCTTACTTGAACTTCAATGGCCTACTCCATATAATCAGTTATGAGCACTTATGATCCACATCTAGATACACCCTAATTTTTATGCTGGAATACAACCTAGTGTTTTGAAGTTTTTGCATCCCTTTCTATAGTCTTGGCATCCTTCTCTTCCACATTGAAGGTTTGGCCTTATTTTTGTTTTGTTTTTTCTTAATATAAATTCTAAACAATCCATCTACAATAGCTTGATCTACTTGCTAAAATATATGCTTCCTAAAATATTTCTTTTGGCATTGGAAAAAGGAGGTTAGCATTGTCATTTTACTTGTTGCTCCTGCATGGAAGGATCGAGGCATTGAAGGAGGTTAGATCTGAATTGGAAAACACTCTTGGAACCCATCTAAGCCAAAAACAATAGTAATCCACCACTTTCCTTCTTTTTTACATAGCTAAAAATTCATTTTTTGCTTTACTAGCTCTATTTTTTTCTTAAAGAGGAAGTCAAACTTGTCTACATGCATACCAAGGTAACTAAGAAAAAAAATTCAATTTCTATGACTTTTTTAAGTCCATGGAGAATTTATAGTTCCAACAAGTAGTTTTAAGGCATATTTTATCTTGGCCAAGGGTACTTTTTTTAACTTTCAAGTGCAAGTTTCTAATCAATAAGCTTATTTATAGGAAATTCATTATTAATATCTTTGAAATGGTAACTCAAAATTGACTACCGTATTTTGAAAAAGTGTTTTTTTTTTTTTTATTTCCCATATATTGGGTCAATTTTTATTATAAAATGCACTACTTTATAAAGTTCCAAAATTTGGGGGGCTTACTTGACATAGTTTTAGGGGGATTTGTTATGGGCCCTACATTCTCTCTTGTGCACATTCAATTTTTCATAACTATTACCTATGCCCAATTAGTGACTACTTGCATAAATTTCTCTTGTATTCTTATATGAATTATCAACATATCTTGATTTCTATTGAGTGTGCATTGTCACTTATGCAAAGACTGCTCTCATTTTTGGCATAGTTTGAAGTTCATCTCTAGAACATGCACTATTACTCCAGATGAGAAGAGTTGTTCTGACTCTAGTGATCCTTATTGGGAAGGATAATTACACTTTTTAGCATCCTTACATAGAACACTTTCTCACATGCGACAATCATATTTCATTTCTATATGGTTAGATTCTTGCACCCATTGATCCTGTTTAGTTTGATAAGTGGGTGAATACTTGTGACAAGATTGTTTCCACTATGTTACTACATATTTCCATGGATATTCATTTCCATGTGGAATATATAGAGTATCCATGCACTATTTGGATCATACTACATAGTCTTTTTGATAGTCTCATTGAGACTTACATCACTCCTACTCTTCTTATCATCTCTTTAGAGATAGTTGTAATCTCACCTCCTACTTATATGTCTTGTGATGATACATCCATAGTGGATAGTGTTCTTCATTCTATCAAGCCCCCATCACAGGATGAGATTCTACCAGACTTTAGTTATCTCATTATAGATTCTACATATGTTCCTATGTAGATTGTTGATCTTTTAGATCCTTCACAACCTTGCATTTTGAAGGATTCCAATGTTTACACTATGATTACACCTATTATGAGTATTGATGACTCATCTATTTTTATGGATTTTCTTTCTTCATTTAGTGAGTTATGCTCTGCTCCTCACATGGACATTCTTTCAACAAATGTTTCATCTCATTCTTCTAATTGGTTCACTTCAATTGTATTACTTTTAGATTATACACAGATTCTTACTATACCTATGACAAAAATATGATTTAGACCACATTTAGATATCTTCATATCAATGTCATCTTCCATTATGGAATGGGTAGACATTTAGTACACACATCAGGTTCTTCCTTTGCCAAAGGGAAGAAACATTATTTGATGTGGATGGATGTTTTATAGTCTTTAGACAAAAGATCTCATCATCAAACTTCATCATCTTGTTATTTATACTTGGAGTATTTATTGCTTCAACATCTTCTTCTATGGGGTCTTTTAGTCTCCTCTTCTTATTTTCTCTCTTTTGGGGGGATTTGTTTCCCACTGGGTTTTCTCCTTTTCTCTACATTATGAGAGATTACATTGTACATGAGTACCTCATCAAGGCTTGTTACTAGCACCCATTTTTTTGTATAATTGTTTACCTAAGTTATGCATATGGGGGTGTTAGTGAAGAAATTTTTTCTACTAGATTTTGTCTACATGATTATATTATCTTTCTTAAGGCTCTAGAGGTCTTGTTGGTTACTTGGGAAGATTAGTACCACATTCACTAGAATGTGTGGTATCTTTCCCTCTCCAACCTATAGATACACCTATCTCCCTTTATATTTCTAATTCAATGAGCCAGAGAGCTATTATTGTTCTGTGCATTATGGATTGTCTGAGCTACTTAGTTATGAGTTGTGATAGCTCTGAGAGCTATGAACTTTGTCTCTTTATATAAATAGTTCATTTTCATTCATGAATCCAATCTCTTTGTGCAATATTATCACTTGATGGTTTCAATTACTTTCAATAGTGTGATGTGTGCTTGCTTGACTTACACAATCATTTCAACATGACTATTCATTGATATAGATATCCTGGTAAATTCTTTTAGCTTTTATTTATCCCAGTGTGTTTGTGCAATGTTTAGGTCCAACTATGGATATAGTAGCTAAGAAGAGGAGTATGTTTAGTGCAATCTAATAATATCATTTATATAAGAAGTAGAGTGAATAAGTTGACTAAGAGATTTATAGTTTAGTAGCTATCAAAGAGTTAGTTGGTGATGATATTCTAGCCTTGGATGAAAGTATTATAATTTATTTGGAGTCAAAAGAGTGATATAGCAAGGAAACATGTTTTTTCTCAAGAGTATATGCATGTGGAAGCTTGGTTTCAGCCAATTAAGAAAGGATATTTTTCCAAATAACAAACAAATATTGGTAAAGGATTTAAGAAGCTTAATCTTGGTGTTGAACAATATTATAATATCATGATAGATAGATGACTGCATATGGTTTAGCTATCAGCCATAATATGTGTGGAGGAACTAGATGTTGTAGTTATAGAGAGTGAGTTTTTTGATCTCACTAATTTGAATGAGGAGTTGATAATGTGTATGGCATCCCTAGCATGTGAAGAAGAAGCTAATATTGTAGATGATATGGAGAGATTGATTTCTAAAGTAATGTAGAAAGTGAATAATATGAACGTAATAATTATCCTTAATGTGAATCTTGATGTTATGGGCTATCCTTTTGATTCCCTAGTATATGTTGATTTAATTATGTTGAGATTGGTGATGATAGATAAAATTTCCACCATGAGTGAGTAGTTACAAATAGGGATATGTGATGTTATGATTGATCCAATAGTTGGTTATACAAGGTGTGAACAAATCCAAGTGGTATTTAAGAGGAGGTGGTCAGTCTATGGTGATTTTGTGTCTACATGGGAAAGTTACATACATAACATAACCTCTTGGTGGTTGTGGACAGATAAGAGTGGGTTTCATCTCACATGTGAGTTGATTTGGAGATGCTTATTCCTTTGGTGGATGATGATGGTCTATTTTGGGTCAAGTCCTTCAAAGGAGAGAGATTATGGTTAGTCAAATACTACAAGAATAAGGAGAGAGAGATTAAAAAAAAATGTGAATAGAATAGAAAGAAAAATAACATGTAAGAGCTGAAAATGGCACACAAAAAGGAATAAAAAATAACTAATTTTAGTTATATGTTAGAAGGGGGGATGTTGAGGTAAATTTTCCTCATGACCAAAAGATTAGCTTTGCTACTTATCCCTTTCATGTGAGTAAAATATCATATTTTATAAAACTTAGGTGTCTGATCTAGGAACATCTCAATGTTTATCCACTCTTGTATCAACTAAATATATAATTTTGTGTGATTTATTTTGTTTTTTAGTTATGGCCTTGTTTGTGTCATCTTTTTAACCTCTTTTAATGATGTTTCACAAGTATTAATTTGTCTTGAAAAGTGTAGAGACCTTTTGACTATTTCTATTAGTTGACAGAGACTATTAAGTCACATAAACATTTAAGAAATGTTTCTTCAAATGTAGTATAAATTAATTGATGGAATTTTGTGAGGCCATATAAAATGACACTTACAACATTTGTACTAGTTTTTTAACCATTTTTAACTACCACTAAAATGTACCAATTATTACTCTAACAAGAGGTTTCCTTACTTTTGAAAATTATGTGGAAATAATTGGATGTTGAAATTTTTTGGGATCATATAACCTAACACTTACAACTTATACAAAATATTTTAAATAATTTAGAGTCACCATAGAGGCATACCAACTATTTAAATAACTTAAGGTTTCCTTCATTTCATTAATGATGCATAAGGAATTAGATGATGAAATTTTGTGGGTTCATATAATATGACACATAAAATATCTATAATAAATTTTTGACCATTTAGAGTGACCAAAAAAACTTTTCAGTTGTTTCTTTTAGGCTACGCTTGCATCACTAAGCAAAATATTTATGACCTCATGGTATATTTGCAATAATAATTGGATTACCAAATATGGATCATTATCTTAAATTTTAGTCTATTTTTTTAGCTCAATTTTATAAGTGAGGAAAATGTTATGATAATTTTTTTAAATTATCATTCTACCACACAATTCATCTATCTAATCACTAGAAGGTTAATGACCATACGGTAGAGATTAGTTAATAACTGGAACTACAAATATATATGGGTGATATTAAATGTATTATATGATTTATGATCCAAATTTAATACCAATTATATAAGTGGTGGAAAGGTTATGATATATTTTTTTATTATCACTCAGTTAGAAAAATGCATCTGTTTAGTCTAACATCTCATTACCTTTCGGTAGAGCTAAGGTAAGAATTAGATTAAAATATTTAGTGGTTTGCTATACAATGTAGTAAAATCACCAATTTTCAAAATTTAGATCATTTTTATGCACATATTTAATGTTATTAAAGTTTTAGTAACTACTATTCTACCTAAAATTGTCACATGTCTAGTCTATGTTAATTTTCAAGGTCATTCCTTACCCATAGTAAAGTGTGTTAATATTTAGATGATAAAGTTTAGAGGTGTGATGAAAAACCTAGTCTATGAGTTTTAGTTTAAATATAATATCAATTAGATTAACGACATGGAAGTTATGTATATTTTTCTAATTATCATTTAGTTGAGAACGTCATCTAGTAGTTATCGGTAACTACTAATAGTTAGCTGTTGATATTGAAAACATAAGTCCACCTAACTATTTTACATCATATGGAGGTAAAGTAAGTTGATTATACACACCATGAAGTTGTGTATGTTATGAGGAATACATGATAGAAAGAAAAGGCAGTTTTTGAAAGTTTTTGGATGGGAGAGAAATAAGTTGATAAAGGAGCAAAATAGAGAGTTGTATTAATTTAGAAAGGATTTTATTAGAGTATATAAATATTTCATATATTTAAATAATGATTTAGAGGCATGTGGTAGTGTGAGTATATGTTTGAGATCATAATGCATATTATATTGTGTGATATACATTAGTATATTCTTTGATGTGTGACAATCAATTATTTGACAAAATATGCTTATGTGTATGTGGATTTTGAAACCCCTTAGACATGGAAGATAAAGGAAAAATATAAATGGTTCCCCTATCTTTTTTCTTCCCCACTTTATCTAAAAGTTTATTTTTAAAGATGAAAATACTATAGTACATGGTGCTTTACAAAAATGAAAAATGTGTATATATCATGGGCTAGTGGAATCCTTAATTACTATGATAGACTCATCATCCTAATAATAAGTAAATTATGATTTGACTATAAATATATAAAAGTAAAATTTTAGTAAAAGGAAGGAATAATTTATTATCTAACCTTGTAAAATATTACATATTAGTTGTTAGACGATGTACAAGTATAGGTACAGGTGCAGCTATTTATCTCCAAGTGGGAGATTGTTATGTTGTGGAGCTAAAAGCTTCATAGATGCAAACATGGAGGAGGTTGTTGAGTTATAGAGAAACCAGCGTCAGTAGCGCAACTAATGTTGGTCATCTTTAGTGCACAGGGCAACTGACATCGGCAGGACTTAGCAGACATCGGTCACCTCTAGTCAGATAGCGATCGACGTTGGTCACCTATACGGTTCCAGAATTGTTAGTTTTCATGAACATTTTGTTTAATGAATTGATTGTTTGCTTGTAAAGACTATTTTGAGTCTTGAGTTTGCATGTCTAATTATTGTAAATTAGGAAGTCTAGTTATTGTTTGTTTGGGGTCTATTTATAGACCCATGGGCATGTATTGTAATTAAGGATTAAGGCAAGGAAGAAATCCTTCCAATTGTAAGAATAGGTTGATCTACATGTTGTGCAAGATCAGGTAGTAGTTCTACATGGTAAGTAAGATCATTTGAGTTACAGGTTGTTGCAAGTTCATGGGAGATCTACTTGAAGTACTTTGAGTACTTGTGTACTGGTAGTATTGTTATTGACTAGTTGGAGGTGAACAACAACTTTATGTTTGAGTTGATTTTTGTGACCATAATTGAGAGAGAGAACTCTTAATTGAGAATTACTGGGAGTCCTAGAGGTGTGGGAAGCCTCAAAGATGTGAGAAGAACTAGCATCTTCTTTATTGTATTTTCTTTCTAGATGAGTTGAATACAAGATTGTATTGTCTCTCAAATTCTGTGTTGTTATTGATTTCTTGTTACTTGTTACTTCTAGTTTAATTTCGTGTTTAGTTGCTTATACAAAGGTAATCATATGTACTCTTGAGGAGTAGGGATCCTTACAGTTGGTGTCAGAGCTAGGGTTGCAGGTTCGTAGAGCCTGGTTCGGAGTAGGTTTACTAACACCTTGGTTTCAGAGTGTGTTAAGTGTTTGTTGATTACAGGTCATTCTCAAGGGTTTCTGATTGAGTGGGAATATAGCAATGGCAGAAGAAAGTAAGCTTAGAATGGAGAATTTTAACAGCAAGAATTATCAATTATGGAGGAAGCAAATAGAAGATTATCTGTATCAGAAAGATTTGTACTTACCATTGGGTGGGGTTGCATGCAAGCCCATGAATATGAAAGATGAAGAATGGAAGGTTCTTGATCGAAAGGCTCTAGGATCTATAAGGTTGAGCCTTGCATCATCTATGATTTTCAACTTATCATAGGCAAAGTCAATGGTTGAGTTAATGAAATCTTTGGCAAATTTATATGAAAAACCCTCAGCTTCGAATAAGGTATTTCTTATGAAGCAATTATTTAATTTGCAAATATTGGAAGGTGGATCTGTACATAGTCATCTTAGTGATTTCCATGGTTTGGTAAACCAGTTAAATTTAGTTAATATTGTTTTTGATGATGAGATTAAGGCTCTCTTAATCTTATGCTCTTTACCTAAAAGTTGGGATAGCTTGGTAATGGCAGTAAGTAATATTGCGTCTGCTTCAAAAATCTTAAAAGTGGATTATGTTGTGAGTGTAATCTTGAATGAAGAAATTCATAGGAAAAGCAAAAGTGAATCATCAAGGAATGCTTTGAGTGTTGAAAGTAGGGGAAGGCAAAGAGAGAAGATCGAGCAAGGGAGATCAAGGTCCAAGATAGGTAGGAGATCCAAATCTAGGTATGGCAGAATATTCTGCTAGAAATGTGAAAAGCAAGGGCACATAAAGAAAGATTGCTGGGTGAATGAAGATCAGCATGAAGGAAATGAAGAAGCAGATGTTGCAAATATTGTTGCACAGGATGCTCTGGTATGTTCCTTGGATAAAGTAGAATCTTGGGTTTTAGATTCTGGTGCCTCTTTTCATGTTACCCCAAATAAGGAATTTTTCCATGAATATGTCCAAGGAGACTTTGGAGAAATTTATTTAGGGGATGGTAAGCCTTGTCAAATGGTTAGCAAAGGGAAAGTGAAGCTGAAATTGCAGACGGGCAACACATGGGTGTTGAAAGAGATCATGCATGTCCCAGTCCTGAAGTGGAATTTGATTTCTGTTAGAAAGTTAGGTGATGAGGGTTGCACAGTAACTCTCACAACAGACTCTTGGAAAGTTTCCAAGGGTGCACTTGTTTTATCAAGAGGTAAGAAAGTAGGTACTCTTTATCTATCTACTTGTATTATTGATTCTCCTTCTGGTTTATCTAATTCAGCTGTAGATTCAAAGATGTGGCCCAATAGGCTTGGGCACATGAATAAGAAGGAGATGCATGTTCTTGAGTCAAAAGGTATGCTTTCAAATTTGAAAAGCATGGATCGATATTTCTATATGCAAAAGAAGAAAGTGATGTTTCTTGAAATTGGGTTAACAAAGAAGGTGGTAGCTTCTGTTGGAGGATCATAGTATAGCAGAAGGAAGAAATCTGATGTTTGTGACAAGAATAGGAAAGCCTTGGTTTTCAAAGAGAATATGATAGATAGAGATCAGTTTAAGGGGCTGAAGAATTTCGAGCAGAGCAAGGTTGATTTGGACAAGGTTTTGATCCAAAAGGAGCTTACAGGTAAAAGTCATTCCTCACAAGTAAAACACAAAGACCGACGTCAGACAGGAAATTGATGTCAGCATCCAGACAAGAATTGACATCGGCTATGTACAGATTAACGTCGATGATGTTGAATAGGTAAACACCAGCGTCAGTTAGGGAATCAATGACGGTGATGAGGTCAGTTGCATGGAACCGACGTTGATTGGGTGTAGACTAGGAGATGACCAACATCGATCACTAAGATGGATTTTGGGCAGACAGCAAGATGTTAAGGAGTCTCAAATGCCTATGAGGAGGACTGAAAGGGTAATAAGCCTCAAATTTGTTATTCCCCTTCTTTAGATTACTTGTTGCTCACTGATGGTCAAGAACCAGGAAGTTTTAAAGAAGCAGAGTAGGTAAAATCCAGGAAACAGTGGGAGCATGGCATGAATGAGGAATGTGATTCCTTGGAGAAGAACCAAATAAGAGATTTGGTAGAGTTGGCAACTGGGATAAAAGCACTGAAAGATGAATGGATTTTCAGGATAAATAAGAGAGGGAATGGACATGTGAGACGGAAGGCCAGGGTATATGGTCTTGAGCAAGCTGCAAGATAATGGAGGTTTAACCATTGTGTTTTTTTTACCAAGTTGGATAATATTAGCTACATTATCCTGTAACTATATGTTGTGCTTGTTGCAGGGTCACACGTATAGGGAGTTGCTGAGCTAAAGGTAAAGTTAGTTCAGAGGTATGTCATGAGGAATCTAGGAGTAGCAAGATTCTTTGGCATGAGTTTTTCTAGAGACAGGGAAGATCATAGGTTGATGTTGTCTCAGGATGATTGTGTGAATAAGGTAGTGGTGAGGTTCAAGATGCGGGATGCAGAACTAGTTAGCACACCTATGGATGGACAATTCATAGAACAGTGTCCCAATTGACATAATGAGGTTAAGTGCAGGGTATATACTAGACCTGAGTTTGCCCAAGCAGTGGGTGTTGTCAAAAAGTTTGTGGTCAATCTAGGAAAGAAGCACTAGAAAGTTGTTTAGTGGATTCTCAGGTATCTGAGAGGGACCAGCAGTAGGTATACATGCTATGCATGGTCAAGCACTTCTCTACATGGGTATGTAGATTCAGATGTGGTAAGGGACTTGGATGACAGGCATTGCACCACAGGTTGTGTGGTGGTTGGTGTTCGATATTGAGCTTGAAGAGGGATACAAGCTAGGAAACAAAGATAGATGATGTATAGGTATACGTACAGGTGCAGCTATTTATCTCCAAGTGGGAGATTGTTAGGTTGTGGAGCTAAAAGCTTCACAGATGAAAACATGGAGGAGGTTGCTGAGTTACAGAGAAATCAGCGTCGGTAATGCAACCACTGTTAGTCATCTTCAGTGCATAGGGAAACTGACATCAGTAGGAGTCAGCTAACATCGATCACCTCTAGTCAGACAGCGACTAACGTCGATCACTTGTGTAGTTCCAGAATTGTTAGTTTCATGAATAGTTTGTTTAATGAACCAATTATTTGCATGTAAAGATTATTTCAAGTCTTGAGTCTGCGTGTATAATTATTATAAATTAGGAAGTCTAGTTATTGTTTGTATGGGATCTATTTATAGACCCATGGGCATGTATTGTAATTAAGGACTAAGGCAAGGAAGAAATCCTTCCAATTGTAAGAATAGGTTGATCTCCAGGTTGTGCAAGATCAGGTAGTAGTTCTACATGGTAAGTAAGATCATTTGAGTTGCAGGTTGTTGCAAGTTTATGGGAGATATACTTGAAGTACTTTGAGTACTTGTGTACTGGCAGTATTGTTACTGACTGGTTGGAGGTGAACAAAAACTCTATGTTTGAGTTGATTATTGTGACCGTAATTGAGAGAGAGAACTCTTAATTGAGAATTAATGGTAGTCCTAGAGGTGTGGGAAGCCTCAGAGGTGTGAGAAGAAGTGGCTTCTTCTTTATTGTATTTTCTTTCTAGATGAGTTGAATACAAGATTGTATTATCTCTCAAATTCTGTGTTGTTACTGATTTCTTGTTACTTGTTACTTCTGGTTTAATTCCGTGTTTAGTTTCTTATACAAAGGTAATCATATGTACTCTTGAGGAGTAGGTATCCTAACACAATAGTGATGAGTATATAGACTTGAATTAATTCTTTGAATTGGAATGAGAACTTGAACCATAGAAATTTCAAAAAATAGAGCAAATTGAGGATGAAAATCTAGGAAATTTCAATATTCTAGAACATGAGAAGAATAGAACTCTGTGATAATCTGTTCCTAGTGGATCTAAGAAGATATACCAAGAACCATGGAAGAAATTTATTGAGAATATTGGGATACATTTTGTATCAAAGGATGTGATTTTGGAATATTGCTAGACTCATAATTAAATTTTGGAAGGGTTGAAGTTGTTTAGGGATTATCAGGATGTTTTTCCCACTATGTTCATAGAGGTTAAAGGTGTAAATCCATCACTGAGGGAGATGTAAATTCAAATCAAAGAGTGTTAAGAACCTATAAAAAATCACCCATATAGATTTAATCCCAACATGAAGTTGAAGGTAAAGGTTGAGTTGGATCATATTTAGGAAGAATGTACCATTTATCCCATCAAAAAGGTATATTAGGTTAGTCCCCTGGTTGTGCACCCTAATAATTTAGGTGAGATCAAAGGATGTGGGGATTATCATGCATTGAATGATACTTTCATCAATTATTCATTTCCTATAACATTCACCAATGAGGTTCTAAAATCAATCTCAGGTCATGAATTATACTCATTCACCAATAGATTCAATTGTTATCATCAAGTTCCCATTGTAGAATAAGACCAAGTCAAAATAACATTTTTAACTCAATGTGGTTCTTTTATATATAAGGTAATGTCATTTAGTCTAAAGAATACTTCAATTGTATATTATAGGACTATGGTGATACTTTCAAGATATTTATTCATGATTTTATAGAGTTTTATTTAGATTATTTATCTATATTTTTTGGTTCAAATATCACTTATACAAATTGTGGATAATGTTAGAATATTGTAAAGCCCTATGAATTTCATTAAAATTTAAAACAAAATGATATTTTTTACAATATTTGATGTTCTATTGGTCCATTTATTCTATAGTGAATAAATTTTAATTAATCACGCCAAAATCACAATCATAGTGGATATGCCACCTCTGAATAGTTTTAAGGAATTACAATCATTTATAGGTTGTACATGTTATTACAAGAATTTTATAAAAGGATACACAACTATCTCTACATCCTTTGAATATTTATTACACAAGGATACACACTTTAAATAAACCTAGGAGTGCCAATTAGAATTTATTGAGGTAATGCAAAGGTTACTTACAAATCCCATATTGGTATTTCTTGACTAGAGTAAGACATTTTTTGTAAATGTAGATGCTTTAAGTATTTCAATGGGAAATATGTCAACTCACATAGAATATGGTGGATTGGACCATCCTATCAATTTTTTAAGAATAAGACTATCATATATAGAGAAAGAATATTATTATGACACACTGAGAACCACTAGAAATGGTGTTTATACTACATAGGTTCATGCATTATCTTTTGGAAACATATTTAATGTTATTTATTGATCATCATGCCTTGTAATATTTGTTTAAAAAACCTATGTTATCTAGAAGGATCTATATATGATTAATTTTATTTCAAGAATTTCACTTTAGGATCAAAGTTAACCTGCAAGATAAATTATGGGACCTGACTAATTGAGAAGGATATAGAATATTTAATAAAATGAAGAGTTACAAGATGAATCGCTAGATGTATATCTCTTTAAAATATTTACAATTAGTGAGAACACAGAGGAGAGCCAATTTTATGTAATATGTAATCTTTCTTCTTTGTTATGTTAAGAGAGAAAAAAGTAACTAACTACACGAGCCATTGCCTATACTATTATGAATGGATTCTTGTATAATATGGGAAAAGATGAGGTGATGTATAGAGTGGCTTTAGAGTGTGAGAGCTACCTAGACTTATTGAAGAGGCAAAACAAGGAATATCAGGTGAGATTCTTTGTAGGTGAATCCACTACAATAAAGATACTATAAAGTGGTATACGGTGACATACTCTATTCCAATATGCATATCAGGTCATAAAACTCTATGATATTTTCCGAAGGATGGGAAAGACTAAGCATAGATATGAAATTCCATTGAACCCAATGCATCTAGAATAGCCTTTTGAACATTGGGATATTGATTTTATGAGGCCTATCAATCTACCAAGCAAGCATAGTCAAGAAAGGTATATCATCACTATGACAGAATAATTTAGAAATGGGTTGAAGATGGTAAAACACAAAGTTATTGTGTCAAGGATACAACCAAGTTTTTGTATGAAACAATCATTACAAGGTTTTGGTAGCCTATCAAATTACTTAATGATATGGGAACACACTTCATAAATAATATAATCATGAATCTCAAAGAAGAATTTATGATATCTCAACATCAAACTACTGTGTATCATCCATAAACAAATGGACAATGTAAAGTTTCAAATAAAGTCTTGGGAAATATGTTTAAAAAGATATGCATTGTTCAAAAAAATGATTGGGAGGATATAATTCTTTGAATTCTCTGGGCATACAGAATAAACTATAAGTGTGCAAAAAGCATTACCCTATTTAGTTGGTATATGGACTTGAGGTGGTGATTCCCATGGAATATATAGTTTTTATTATGAACAAGTATGATAATGAAAATTGGGGATTGAGATTGTGTAAAAATAGAGCTAATGGATTTAAATAAAAGTGAATAAAATAGGCAAAGAGATCAATTAACACAATTTGTTAACAAGTTGAGTAAAAAAATATCACATGATCACAACCTAGAATCTAAATAATTTTATTTAGAACAAGTGGTACTACTTTATGATAGTAAATTTAGATCATTTGTAGGAAAACTATGCATTAGATACAAGGTACCTTTTATCATTCATGCCATTTCAAAATAGGGAACAATTGTCCTAAAATATCTTTTGGAAACCATTATATGAAGACATGTAAATTTTCATATACTTAAGCCTTAATGTTAATAATCTCTATAAATTATCATATAAAATGAGAGAGGGTGATAAGTATCACCATATAGATTAAGATTTTTATTTAATTATTTATTTAATTTTGGTTCCTATATTTTTGCATGTTTGTATAGTGTGATATTTGTATCTTAAGATATTATAATAAAGTATGATAAATCAAAGTAACAGTGTGTGATAGGTGATTAAATCTCGTATGAAGGAAATAATGGTGTCAATGGTTACATGGGGATCTTTAATTAAGTCTAAGAATGAGGCATTAACACCCACGATAAAAAAATGGAAATTAATGATCATTCCAAAAAATTAATGATGATACACTCAAAATATTGCATCCTTCCCTAAGCATATCTAATATCAAAATTAAATTATGTAGAATAAAAGGAAAGGGACATATGAGAATATCATGTGTCACATCATCAACTACCACTAGGTAAATAAATGGCTTCAGACAAATAATGTAAAACATCCAATAACTAGTTGACATTTAAATTTTAGGTGAAATTATGCATAAACATAGGGATATTTAATTATGTTTAATAATGAGGCATTAATACCCAAGGTATAAAAAATTACAATCAATGATCATTCAAAACTATTAATGATGATACACTTGAAAGATTGCATCCATACCTAAGCATATCGAATATCAAAATGAAATGATGTAGAATAAAGAGAAAGGGATAGGTGATAATATCATGCATGAAATAAAACATTACCACTAGGTAAATAAATGGATCAATACAAATGTTTTAAAATATCTAATAACTAGTTGACATTAAAAATTTTGGTGAAATTGTGCATAACAAGATCCACACATTGAAAATAATTTAATAGATGTATTTTTTCAACAAAATATATATAAAAAGGAGTTAAAATAATAAAGAGACATTACACATTATTACAGATAAGAAATCTCTGTGGTCTACATTTATTTAGCCAATTGTGCACATAATTTTCATTAGCACCAATACAAATTATTAAATTATTTAATCATGTCTATAATAGAAAACATGGATTATGCACAACTGTTAATCCTACTCACAAATACACATTATTGGGAATTTTTGTCATACTCACATAAACAAAATACCATGATATAGACCCTTTCAACTTCATTAACATTGAAAAATTTAATATCTTCAACCCATTTAAAATGGAAGTAACAAAACATGAGCCCTAGTGCGTCAACACCCTCTATAAGTCTTTGGTGTAGATAAAATTATTAAGATACATTCCTATGGATATTTGGATGAGATTATTCTCTCAATATTCAATAGATATAATGAGGTTATAATTCATATATCACATGATTTTACCATCTTCATCTTCCTATGACCATGCCAATGGAAACATGATTTTCATCCTAGGGTAAATATATTTTGACATATAAAACTCAGTCTCCACCTATTAACTTAGAAAAATACAAAGAAATATAATATAAAAGGTAGGGGGGTTCCCATTGACATAGTGGAAGATAATTGGATTTGCATTCTTTCTGAATGAATTACAAAATGCTTTTAGAAGACCACCAAGAGTTCCAAACAAGTAACCAAAGGTGTTGTTGACCTTTTGTATCAGATGATACAAATGCATGAGGATTTTAATTTTTACATTTTTTTGCCTCTAAGATCATTAAAAACATTGATAAAGTCTTCTATAGAACATAAAACATGTTATAATATCAATTTTTGGTTATTTTCCTATGTTTTATGTAGTGTAAATCACTAGATGGCTAGTGAATCTAGATGAAGACTTTTGGATTATGACTACATTTGCCAACATCACTAAGACCAAGATATGGTAAACTATGTTTATTTTTGGGAATTTAATGCATGGTGGATTGCGATCCAAGCCTTGATCATATCACACCATAGAATACCCAAGGATGTTCTATTGTATATAAGGCATCATTCATAGATTATAAAGAAACATAATGGGATTCAAATCAATTTTCATGAATTTCCCAAAGCAAAAATCCATTTCCATTTTAAATCACAATGTTAGATGCCAAGGTAGAAGTTCTATAGTATAAAGCCTTAGCTATCAATATAATCCAAACATTATGATATATACCTCCAAGCAGGTAACAACTTTTACATACATAAGCATACGTTCAAGCACATGTACCATTATAGGTAGAAGGAACTACAACATATATTGATAAGTAAAAATGTAAAACAGTAACACGATGAACTTCACCACCACCACCAAACTAGAGGACACATAATACAAAATCATGGTTAGACAACAACTATGCACCAAAATCACCATAAAGTGTGACCTTGAAGAGCTAGGCTTAGATACATAGGAAGTCCTATAGTCAATGGTTGTAGACATATAAAATAATATCTATGAAAACTAAGAGGAGAAATAATTCTTCATTTATAATTTAATATGCATATGACAGGTGTATATTAGATGATACAATAATTTTGGGTCAATATTACCCAACCTCATCATTCGATCATAGTAGACATTGTTGGTTAGGATAAGAGTTCCAATTCTTTCAAGTAGATTTTTTTGATGAAACCTTTAGGCTCTTCCACTGAGTAGTTTACAAACTCACCACTACAATAAATTCCACCACCATCCCTAACGTACAAACTAAGGACCCATTCTACACCTATAGTCTCTCTAATAATCAATCAATAGATGTTATCCTTTGTAGATCCATTAAAGTATGTCAAAATTTATTGAGCCTAAGTACCCCAACAACAAACTCAAGGGATCATCTAGGATATGAGAAGATCAAAGGAGACTCTCACTCACCATCCATATTTTAGGAATAATTTTATCATACATAGACTCACTATTATTGAGTCATCATATTATAAAGATTCACAATCAATTATAGTGCTCGATTCACCAACCTCTATGGATGATCCCAAAAAAACTATCTCACCACAACTTAAATATCTAATCGAGCAAATGAAAGTTGTAGTTCAAGAATAAGATACTAAGTAGAAATATGAGCAACAAAAGTCACATAAGGTGGATGTGAATAAGGATTTAAAGGTGGATAATAATAATAATAATAATAATAATAATAATAATAATAATAATAATAATAATAATAATAATAATAATAATAATAGTAATAATAATAATAATAATAAGGAAGAGGAAAATTGAAAGCCTTTTGAGGAGGTAGAAAAACAGAATCAATATATGGAAGAAGAGGAATGTATAAAAAAGGCCGAGGAAGCCAAGGTACAAAATAAAATGGTTGAAAAAGTGGAGGTGAAGAAGAAATAAGAATAATAAGCAATAAATAATTAGAAATAAAAATATAATCAATAAGTGTAGGTAGAACAATAAAATAAATATAAATTAGAGTTAGTCAAAAAGGCTCAATAGGAGCAAAAGGCTAAAAAAGTGTTTTGCACCTAGGAGGAGCAATCCAAGAGTTAGGACGAGGTAGAAACTAAATCTGTGGGTGAAGAAAATTCCTAATCTAAGGCTGAGGCAAATTTTAAAGATAAGGTTGATTCAAAATAAAAATTCAAGGTAGAATCAAAACATAAATCTAGCTAGAAGTTTTAAATAAGAAAGCATTAGATACCACCAAGATGATGGGAATAACTTAGACCCATCAATGAGTGTCCACATCTCAAGGATCATAACTTACTTAAAGAGGTGCATAAGATGAAGAATATCAACTTAGGCCTCAAATATCTAGCTAATGACTATGATATGTCCATACATTATCCGTGTGTCACACAACATTTAATTTTACCATAGCACAAATCAAGAAGGCACTTGCAATAGGTATGACTTCCATTTTGTCTATAGATACAATAGTTCACAAAGCATTTCTAGATGTTTCACATATTTTTATCACTAAGAAAATTTAAGGTACAACTTCATTTCAAGAATCAATTAATAGAAAGCCTCAACCTTAGAATAATAAGTCTTGTAGCTTTGGTAGGATAGTAGAGATATACACCTTTAGTATGTCGATACAATCTGACTCATTGATAATACTCTCCCTATGTTGGTCACCCAAGTCTTGAGTGACTAAGTGATGTCATAAGAGAAACAATTCTTAGCTCTCTTGTCAAAACTAATCAAGGACTATCTTGTTGTGCAAAATATGTAGCCACTTCACACTTAAGGTAAGAAAACCAAAGCAGATATTGAGGTAATTTCTAAGCTCTTGGAATAATATGAACAAATATTGAATATGGATATGGTCTAATCAATACAAATTGCATAAGGCATTTTTAATTTGAAGAATAATTTCACTAATTCATTTTCTTAAGTGTTAGAGAATTAACCTTATTTGGTCCTTTCATTTAGTCCTTCAATCTTATCCTAAGTCTTATGTTTACATGCATTTATTATATTTATAAATTCACCTTATTCTACCCTTTTGAGTTGTCACTCACCTCTTTTGTCCACTTGTAGGATTTGGGAGTTATTTGTACAATTGACTCCCCCCACATAACACAAAAATCCTCCTTACTTGTAAGAGGATTAGGGATACTTAGCATAGATGCTAAAGCTTTATCTTGTAACTTCTTTTCTCTCTTATCTCTATGTAAATATCTCTCCTCTCCCATTGTTATTAATAAAACACATTCATGTTAATCTAGTATCTTTATTTCATCCTTGATGTTATCTTGGCATAATGCCATTATTTTCCTAGCTTCTTCATGCTATTGTAATTAGATGTTCATCGTTAAAATATTTTAATACTAATGCAAAAAGTTTCTCCATTCAACATTTTCCCTACTTGTCACCTTTGTATCAAATTTATGGCTTGTTTATATAAAGGCAATGTTTTTATTTTTTAAAAAAATTCTCTTTTATTTCAACATTACTTGATGAGATAAGGAAAAAATATAATATGCTATCAAAGACCTAGTTTTTAATGTTTATTATTTATAAATTTTCAAGTTTTAAGGAGGAAAAAGAAGTTTGATTCTTGCTCTATGTGTTGGCATTTAGTTTTCATCTCTTTCAGGTCATTATATTTTAATAAGCATCAATGTGGAATATTTAAATCCTACTTCCTCCAAATTATAAGTCTTTCAGTATGCCCTGCTATTATGTGGTTATAAAATAACATGTGGAATCTTAAATAGATGTATAAATATGCTTTAAAAATATATCAATCATAACATGTGTCATATTATTGATCATTTTATAATAATTATTTTACATACTTCCTTGTAAATTTATTTTGTTTGTTAAGTTTTGTCTTGAAGCACATCGCATCCTATTCATTTATGGTTTTTTATTTTCATTTTTTGTTTCTCTCATGTTTTATGCATTTTGATCTCCTACATTATCCTTTCCTTATTTAATGTTTCTTTCTCAAAAAATCTTGGTCAATGCATAATTATATTTATACCTTTTGTTCATGTTTAAAATTATTTTCTATGAAAATAGTTTTGTGCCTTTGTAACCCTAGTTGTGCATTTACTTACATTGGTTCCTTTTTAACATTGACATCTTTCATAATTTATGTATGTCATTTCTGTTTGGTCATGTGGCATTACATAATGATCTCTTAAATTAGCATATGTAAATGTTGTCAGTAAATATTTCACCCTTGGAGAGGTTATTCAAGCCTCCTTAAAATTGAGTGAAACATTAGATTACCTCTAGGCCTGTGGGCTCCCTACAGTATAGGTGAACTTCTAGATTTAAGGGCTAGCTCCCTAGATTAGTCTTTGATAGCTTATCAACTATATCAATTTCTTGCTTAGGATGAAAAGAGGTAGAAGTAACATGAAAGTAACCTATCCTAATGAGGTGATACACCATATTGATCTCCAATAGACTACCATATACTTGCACTATGGAAGATGACTCACAATACTAGCTTCAACATCCTAGATTACTCTAACATAAGTGTTTTAAGACATGGAGGTGATATGCATTGTACTTCTTAAGGTGAATGAATAAAATTTATGATGGTATACACTAATTTTATTTATTATACATATATATAGACAAATATACTAACTACACTTCATATTACGTATTAGAAGGTAGACTACTTGCACCAAACATGATAGAGTAAAGATAATACAAGGATAGATAGTTATCACTTTCATTCCACTATGCACTACTTCGCATACTTAGACAAGAAATTTTAAAAAAAAAACTAGATAGGAAGTCTTTATTCAAAGGCAAATATAGTATTCAAAGAAGCAAGGCTTCACCATACTAGTTGCAGATCCTTATTTAATGCCAAAATCACATGAATATATATATATATATATATATATATATATATATATATATATATATATATATATATATATATATATATATATATATATATATCATAGGAGAGGAGAGAGAAGGAGTGAAGTTGGATGATCACAAAGATAAGTGTCTAGACTTGGAAATCAGTTATAATTTAAGAGAATGAAATCAAAAATAGTCATAAAGACCTCCTAGATAAATGTCCATCTGAAACATGACACCTTCTTGAGGTTGGTGTTGAGATATCCATGTCCATAAAACTACGTTGATGATGAGGTAACCATTCAACTATATAGAACTATCTTAGAATCTATAGACACATGCACTATCCTAATAATGTGGAAAAAATATTTTAATATCCATTATATGCTCCTCAACTGATGAACCTCTCTGCACTACTTATCATTCACACTCTTACAATTGTTCACTAATCTTATAGGTCTTATTCACACACTTATCACTTAGGTGGAATGTAGATGCTCATGGAGATTCATTGTATATCTGTTTGACACTTTTTAAAAACTTATTTGTCTTCTATTCCATTAGGTAGAGATCAAAATAAATTGAAACCACACTTATCATCTCCATTTTTTATATTCACTCACTTTCTCACTTTTCTATCCTAGATTTCCTGTAAGGACTATATTAGTAGATGGGTTTACATGCATTAACAAGGTGATAAATGGGTATTATGAGTTATAAAAAGTCTCTAAACACCTTCTAAAATGATGTTAACCCATGCATTCCCTTGTTTACTTTTAATTCAACTCAAAACCTATAGAAAACACAGTATTATGTTAGTCTGTATAAGTGATAGTATAAAATTACTAAGTGATGAGGAGCCTAGGAGAGTTACTAACATGTCCAAAACATGTTCAAGGCTAATTTTCCACTTATATGTGCATCTCCATTCATATCTTTCACATAAGGTTCTTGTCAGGGTTTTAAGAGGATTTTATGTCATTTAAGTTCTTCACATTGATTCATAAAGGTTAAATGTTTAACCTTTGAACCAATTCCACAAATACTGAGTTAAATAACACCTTAAACTATCCATAATTTCTTGGGATCCCATATGTATTTATCCTATAGATATGACTTAAGGAAGTTGGCTTCTCAATCTCTTACGTGCATTCTCGATAGGCTTGAGAGAGATTTAGGCCAAAAAGACAAGTTCTAGGTTTATATTTGCAAACCAATGAATCTTATGGACCCTAAAAATTTTCATGAAGTTATAATATGGTTTTTTAAATATCTCATGATGTTATGTGTGAAGTTAGACACCATTATGGTTTATGTCTTGTTTTAGGTCTAGTCTACATATACTATATATCTGAGCATGTGGTCATTTCTAAGTGATCCTAATGGTTTTATGTATTTTTAAATATTTTTAAATATCCAATTCAACCCTATATATCTTATCTCAATTCATTCTTAGTTATCTCTTTCATATTTTTATGATTCATGTATGTTAGGTCTATAGACTGCATGAGTATAAAGTGCCCCCTAGATGAGACAAGAAAAAGGATAATTCTACTATTTTTTTGGATCAAATTAGACCATGTTTATATTTTTTAATTCATAATTAAATTATTTTCCAAGTTTTAAATACTTTTCATACCTATAGAGCATTCAAACATCTCAAACTCTTAATACTAGCTTCTTGAAATTATGACTGTGTGCGTGATTTTTGGTTGAGCCGAACAACTCTGAGTTATGGCTATCTATGTTCTTCCTTGGTTTTAAGGATCAATTTGAAGTATGATTAAATCACTTTGATAATGAATTATATATGATCATATTCAACCCATGTCTTTGTCTATTAACTAAACTTGTGTTCTCCATTAGCATGAGAATAGTTTGTGTATGAGCTAAACTTAAGATGTTCATTAAGTTAATTAATGGATACCTATAGGTGTGTATTAGTATATAAGCCCTATATTTAAAATATTTCAATTATTCTTGAGGTCACTGAGGATAATATTACACCTATATTATCTCATTTTTGCCTTAAGACCATGTAACCCTCTCTCATCATCAATGCACTATAGGTCACTTACAAGTTCCAAATTTATTTTAGACTAAAATGTTAGAGGTAAAATAACTAAGATTTGGGGTGAATCATTTATTCATTAAATTCAATTCCAATTCAAAAACCTTAAACTCTTAACCAATCAATGAAAGCATTCAAGAAGTATATAAACCAGTTATTTTAAAGAACAAAGGAAATTACGCAAGATCAACACACATAATACATGGATTATGTGGGAAACCATCATGGAATATAAAACCTAGTCTCAAGTATGAAAAAATTATAATTTATTCCTATAAAATATTTACAAAAAATATACTTTAGTGAAACACTCATTTCAAAAGGAGCACCAACCCCTAAGCATGAAAAAACACCCATTTGTCCTAGATGTTGAGCACCCACAAAACATCTTATGATATTAAAAACTATATATCTATAATTAACTTTAAATATTATGGATACATAGTGAATATCAACTCTCTTCAACCCTTCAATCCTTCACACACAAGCAATGCATCCAAAACAACCTTTTGGATCACTCTACACTTTTTCACTCATCCTCAATCTTCAACCCTACAAGAGCAATATAATAGAATTAGGAATATAACCTATAGGTAACATAAATACTCCTCACATTTATCTTCTCTTTAATCCATCCACCAAGCAAACTCTACCTCTTTTCTTCACTTGTCAACACTAAAAACCATCATCTTTGTTTATGCTCTTTATAGAGCCTTCATGATCACATTTTATTGGTCAGATATAAGACATACCTTAAAATTAAGTTATATCACACTTATAATAATATAAATTTAACCTACATAGGTTTTCAATATCTTTAATAGATCACCCTTAATCAATAAAATCTGTCAATTATGCCTAAGAAGCCCTTATAGGTCTATGAAGACCTATTCATCCTTTTAACACTTCACTGAGCAAAAAAAGAACACAAGACCAATTAAAAGAACATATGACATCTCCATATTACCCATAAGACACACTAAATTGATTAAATTTATCACTACACACCTCTACATATGTAAAACCTATCAAAAAAATTCCTTGTTCATGAAAACACCATGAATGAACCAAAAGTTAACTTATAAGTAATGGTTCATACTGAAGATGGATTGATCAAACCTCCAAAAATACATACATATAATCCGTATGGATTATACAACACTATCCAATATATAATTCACCTTGAAACATCCAAACACCATCCATAAAAATTTAAACATCCTTCTCAGTTCACTTGAAGAAGATAGTCAAACCCTCAATTAACTTTGAACCACAATAAATGTAGGTGTACAACTAGTCAAACCTCCAAATCATTTTTACTATATTAATCTTAAATTTATTTAACACTTTTATTTTTATACCATCATAAAATTCATCCATCATCAAAATTTATTAATAAAACATTGTAGATTGGTTTTCCTTTGTAAATTCAAATATTAGAATTCCAATGGTCACTTTTAAATACAAATTTGACTATGGAAACCAATGAAATTTTCCTAATAAACTAACTTTTCACTACCATAAATTTTTATATACATAATTTCAAGACCTTATATTTTAAAAACATGATCTAAGAATAAATATTAACAAACCAATGTGACCACTTTCTTATGACACCTTCACATGTGCGAATGTTGACATCATGAATCTATTTACTCAAAGTTCTGCCAAGATGACTAAGATAAACTAGACATTCACAAGACTACATAGATTAATTCCTTTAAATTACACAAGTATATCAAGAACTATTAACTCCTCATATTACCCCTCAAACATGGTTAACACATCACCAACATCTGTCATCTTTCTTAATTAAGCAAACACTGCAAGGTCCATGCATGATCACTAAGGCACACTTTGTCATTGAAAACCATACATACAAATCAAATAATGAAAAATATTGGACACCTTAGGTACTTAATTTACAAAACCTAAAAAATCTCCCCTTTTTTCATTGATGTCAACACTTGTAAATGTTTTCAAAGCCAACAACAAAGCTTATGCACATACTCTTCTCCCTCTACAAACACTTTCTCCCCCTTTGACACAATGAAAAAGTGGGCTTACATGATAATACTTAGGACCTATAAATGTTTTAAAATACAACATAAATAATTTATCTCCTCTAATATATGATATAAACTCCCTGTATCATTGTTCATGACATTCCTTACCATGACTCCCTCAAGCCTGCCAATTAACAACACTCTTCTTTGACCATGTACTACTATACGAACAAGAAATGAACAATATGAATCAAATGGGAGTGATCACACCTTAATAATACTAAGATGGACTCCCCCTAAGTGACCTAAAATTGGCCACCCATTGATCATCTTAGACCATCTGCAACCATGATGAAATTTCATAGTTGCCTTCAAATTTTCTCTCACAAGCCACCCATAAAATGAAGAGTGGACATTCAAGGTTTTTATCAAACATATATTATTAATAAATACAAATTATAAACATTTTTATGGATAACCATACCTTTTTATTATGAATAAAATGACCAAAAGTTACTCTTCTTTGCACTTAGCCTTGCCTAGAGGCCTAGTAACTCTACCTAAACCTTGCAGAGCACATAAATTTATTTTTATTCACCCTCATGACTTGAAATTTCACATATGTAATACACTCATATTAACCCTTATTAATTCTAGGAATAATCTTCCAACTCTCCCTCTAAACCATAGTTCCTTTACAAATTAACCTGCTAATTAGCCCTCCATTTGCATAAAAGCTCAACCATAGGATAAAATATAGACTTTTATATGATTATAAATAAATTTATGAGCACCCCTTTGTCCATTCCAATATATTAAGCATCCTTAGACTTAAAATCCTTTGTTCATTACCTAGAGTGCACACACTTACTTCTACTTATGAAATATGTCTCCTAATAAGAATAGGTAGAGCCACCCACTTGTATTAAAGGTACTAAAGGTCCCAAAACATAGGATACTCCCATATCTACATGTTCTCACTTGACTTATAGTCCTACCTCATCATCAAATTGACTTTGACTAGGTTCTTAACTTCATTCTTTCCTTTTGACTCAAAATCCTTCTTAATCTTTTTGTTCCCTTGGGTAAATAAGGCTATCTCTTTGACACTTGAATTTGTACCTTATTCTATCATGACAAATAGTCCATTTTAAACATGTTTTTCATTCACCTCCTTGAGTCTCCATCCATTATGTCTCCTTTTGTTTATGTTATGATGGTCATTCTTTGAAGTAGAATTATGATCATTCCTAAAAAACCTTGCTACGTGACCTCTCTTTTGACACTTAAAATAAATGAATTTTATTTGATTGTACATACCTTATGTATGGGCTTGATGATGACTCCTTGAAGTTTCATTATCCCATTTATACACCTCACCATATGATTTCATGATGAAGGCATCTCAAGACCTTGCAATATGACCAATCCCTTGAAACCTATAGCACAAGATGTCATGCTTGCCTTATAGACTAGTTGACTATCTTGAGTGATTATATTCTTCATTCTTGTCATTATCTTCCTTATAATTCCATATAAATATCTTACTAAAACCTTTTCTCTTGAAATCAATGATCGTGTGTCAAAATTGATGACAAGAATAACAGTAACCATTGAAGGAGTTATCATACCTTAATACATTGGGTTACTTGATTTGATTTGAACTTTTGTAGCTTTTGAGGTTGTCCTTCTTATTCATATTGTCATTCTTATTTTATTTACTATTACTCTCCTTAACATGATTATTCTCATGATCTATCATCACTTTCTTCTCAATATTCTTATCCATTTGAATATCTTCATGGAACCCTAGTCATGATTTGTCCTTTTAAACCTTTTTAATTCTCAATAGGTCATTAAGATCAACTATACATTTCTCAAATTTTTGATATGTTTCAAGCTTACTCATAGCTTGATCTAGGTTCATTTCCAAAGACTCCATCTCTAATTTATATTTTACATAATATTCATCCTTAATCTTTACCTCTTCAACAAGGTTACAAACCTAAGTTTTAAAATGTTGAGTGATCTCATCATGCTTTGTGACTTCATTTCTCAACCTTTTTTCAAAAAACCCAATTTTCTCCTCATAGGTCTTGATCAAGGATGCTTACTTTCTATTTTTTACTAGTATAAACTTCAACTCTTTTAAGCTATTCAAATATTTTTATTCAAGAGTAACTTACTCATCTTCTTCCTATGAGTTATCTCCACCAAAGAGATTTTTCCTTAAAGAAAATTCACCTTCATCATCCCCAAGATCCATGGACATTATCTCCTTGCCCTCATCATGAGATGAATCATCACTATCTGATGTTTTTCCTTCTTTTAAATAGATGATTTACTATCTTCTTCATGGTAAAGGCTCTTACTACCTTTTTATGACACCTTCTTACCATTTCTTTTGTTAAAGAACTTTCTGTACTTATTAAGACCCTCAAATTTTTTATGATCATCCTCATGAGATTCCTTATAATCTTAATTATGTTCAAAATTTCCTCTATCTAGGCACTTAGCTATAAAATGGCCAGCTTTTCCACATGAAAAACATTTAAAAGGAAGCTTCCCTTCATATTTACTTGATCTTACATCCAATTTTTTTGCAATCAAGGTTTCAAGTTGATCTTTATTAAGATCAAAATCTTTAAGACCTAACTTTCTCTTCTTGAATTTTGTCTCTTTGATCACCTTGAAGATTGCTTCCTTCTTTGTTGGTTTATCTCATTGAATCTCATCTCATAGGTAGTAAATATGCCATGCAATTCATCCATCTTCATTTTAGTGAGATCATTACTCTCTTCTATAGTAGAAATTTTTGAATCAAAATTTAGGGTGAGAGACCTTAATACTTTATGTAAAACATTAGCTTCTTCAATCTACTCTAAAAGACATTTGATCATGTTTACCACCTCATCAATCCTTACAAGATAGGATGCCACATTATCTTATTCTTTCATTTTGAGAGCCTCAAATTGCCTCTAGTAGGTCTGTAATTTAGACAACCTAATATTTAAATATTTTTAATGGACTACCTTGGTGAACTCAACCTCTGATAGGCCACAAATGATAGCATTCATAGCTTTAGAATTGTTCTCACTCAACTTCTTATCATATTCACTAGTTGGAAGAGTATGGGGTACAGAATAACCATCCCTAATAGATTGCCAAATGTCAAAACCTAGAGACATGGTGTAGGTCCTCATCCTTGAACTCCAAAAATCATAATTGGATCCATTGAATAGTGGTGATTGCTTAGTAGAGAAACCGCCTTGCATGTTATGACTACCCATTGTACCTTTAATCACCTTCAAGGGGTTAAATTTTTCAAATAAGGTCTGGATCTAAAACTAATTTTTAGAAGTACAATCACTAAGATGGGAGTGAATTGGTGATGAAAAAAATTCAATTTCAATTCCAAAACTTCAAACTCTTAACCAATCAACAAAATCATTTATGAAGCATATAAACTAGTTATTGCAAAGAGTAAAGGAAATTATGCAATATCAACATACATAATACATGTATTATATGGGAAACCCTCATGGGGGATAAAACCCACTCTCAAGTATTAAAAAAAGTGAACTACAGTCCTATAAAATATTTACAAAGAAGATGCTTTAGTGAAGCACCCACTTCACAAGGAGAACCAAACCCTAAGCATGAACAAGCACCAACTTATCCTATATGTTGAGAACCCACACAACACCTTCTGATACCATCACCTATAGAGATATTATTTCCTTTCAATCTCATGGATAAATAGTGAATATAAATTCTTCCAAACCCTTCAAGCCTTCACACATAATAAATTCATCTAAAATAGCCTTTTAGATCACTCCACACTTTACTCATCCTCAATATTCAAACCTAAAAGAACACTATAATAACCATATTCCTCACACTAATATAATATAATATTCAAAACATCCATCAAACACACTCAACCTTCTCTTTTCTTCACTTGCCAACACTAGAAACCTTCATCTTTGTTTATGTTCTTTATAGAGCTTTCATGATCACCATCTTCTTGATCAGCTATAAGACATACCTTAACTATTAAAGATTATATCACACATAGAATAAGATAAATTTCACCTACATATTTCATCCATAGCTTCAATATATCACCCTTAAGCAATAACATCTTTCAATTAATCTTAAGAAGCCCTTACAGGTCTATGAAGACCTATTCATCCTTTTAACACTTCATCGAGCAAAACTAGGAATATAAGACCAGTTCAAAGCACATATGTCCTCACCATATGACACCTAAGACACCACTAATTTATTAAATTCATCAATACATACCTATACACATGAAAAACCTATTAAACATTTGACTTGTACATGAAAACACCATGAACAAACCAAAAGTCAACTTCCAAGCAATGGTTCATGCTAAAGATGGATTTATCAAACCTATAGAATCCATACAAATAATCCTCATGTAGTATAAAATATTCTCCAATATACATTTCACATTTAAACATCCAAACACCATCAATAAAAAATCAAATGTCCTTCTTGGGTTACTTGTAGAAGATAGTCAAACCCTTAGTCAACTTTGTACCAAAATAAATGCATGTACATGACTACTCAAACCTCCAAATCATTTTTCTTGGATTGATCTTGATTATCTACCACTTTGATTTTTATACCACCATAAAATTAATCCATCATCAAAATTTACTAACAAAACCATAGACTAGTTTTTCTTTGTAAATTCAAATATTTGAATTCCAACGGTCACTTTTTAATGCAAATTTGACTATGGAAACTAGTGAAATTAATGTGAAATACCAACTTTACACTACCATAACTTTTTCTAGACATCATGTCAAGACCTAAAATTTTAAACAAAGTATCTAGGCACAAATATAAATAAAACCTATGACCACTTTATTTTGGCATCTTCACACATGTGAATATTTGTGTCATTAATATGATTACTTAGGAAGTTTTGCCAAGATTACTAGGATAACCTAGACATTCACAAGACCACATATATGAATTCCTTTCACTTTCATAGGTATACCAATCACTCTTGACTCCTCATATGACCCCTCAAACATGGTCAAAACATCACTAACATAAATCATCTTACCTAATTAAGCAAACACCATAAGGTCCATGCATGATCACTAAGGAACACTTTGTCATTGAGAACCATGCATACAAATCAACTCATGAACACTATTGTACACATTATGGAAATCATTGACTGAGTTGAAAACCAATATATCATCATCTTTCTCAACAAAATAGTCTCCTCCATATGTCAAAAAGTGACATCTTCACCTAGGAAACAGTAATGAAAGCATATGGATTACATAGAGTTCCTAAACATTAATGCAAGATGTTATTATGTAAGGCAAAATCTTCATTAAAATAAATTAAGGTAAACATTTCTGTTTGCAACTTTTTCAACTTGACTGAGTGTAAGTGTTTTTTGATGGGTTATTGACTTCATCATTATCACAATGATCTTATCTACACTCTCAGACCTTCTTGAAGTTTTCAAATAGATATAAACACCTTCAAATCATTTGAAACACTACTCAACCTTATTTTACATTAATTTTAGACTAATATTTGAGAATGCCTACAAGTGTCATTAGATATATGACTTTTTATTAGGATATAGCTTCATCATAACCCTAATAATCTTTTAGTAGGTTTATGATATTTATTTGAAATAACAGTTAGGTTCAAAGCCTTCAAACACCAATATACTTTTTTCTTCAAGTTGAAATTGAAATGATCTTCAAATAAGCCTATAGATGGCCCTTTTAGGCTACTTGACTATATCAAGATATTATACCTCACTTTCCATCCATGATCCTCATTAACAAATAACTTCAATGGAGAATAGAATCAACCATGATCTTTGAGGTTGAAAAAATTATATCACCTTTGATCTTGAACCACTTGCATAAGGACAAACTCTACAAATGTGAAAATAATGTCTTGTACACCACTAGTGTTCACCTCTAGCTCAAGAGAGTGATCCTACCTATTCCTTCATGTCTAAACATGCCACACTAGGTTAGAATCACCATGATAAGGATGAACATACTCTACAATTCCTCATTCACCATTTGTTTCACATGGATTAATGCAAACCAATGAGAAAACTAAAGTGTTGGGGATGTTCAAGCATTTTGGAGACACCAACAATCTTAGTGATTGTTCATGATGCACATGCCACTAATGCAAAAACCATAACTATAGAATGAGATATCATGAGTAATAATAACATATCCCAAGTGTACTCAGTTTAACTCTTCCTCTCATATCCATACTAAAGAAACACCATTAACCTCTTTTGACCTGTACAAGAGAGTGATTAGAGAGAGACTACTTTTTGGTAATTTTGAGCCTTTTAAAGTTTTTTGAACCTAAAAATGACTTTTACAAAAATTAATACACTTTTGTGAAGCCTTCACACATGCCAAACTAGTTACATTAGTCTATACAAACATACAAAACTAAAACTTCCATGTTTGTAGTTGATCTCCATTCTTGGACATTGAACCTATCACATTTTAGTTCAAACTATCCTCTAACACCTACTTGACATGTGGTACATTGTATTACACTTTGACACATTTGTCCTCTTGTGTAAAACTATACATTTCACTTAGAGTCACCAAAAGGTGGTATAATATGACATAAGAACAACTAGGCAAATGTGATAAAGATAAAAATATATTATATGACCTCATTAATGACCATGGAGAAAAATTTAAAACATAGGGGACCCTAATAAGTTCAAAAATGCATGGGGTTTGACCAAATTTGACCTAGGATGAAATTTAGTTAACATTATGGTAATTTCCAAGGGGTAGAATACCTGCTATGCTAAGGACTAGTTGCCTTTTATGATATTTGGATAATGGATTCACTTATACAATAAATTTAACATTGATATGCCTCTGAAAGGACACTAAAAACACCAAACATAGAAAGGAAACAAACACATAAATCAATACATAAAACACACATTTGTTCTCTTAGTAACACTTAAGGAAAACACACAAACACTCAAAGGAAAATACACACCTATCATAATATGTACATGACCTTAAAACACTTGAGGTGAAAAAAATCCTCATTACTGCAACTAAGATCAAGGACATTACTTATTTTATCACTATTGCTCAATGAAAATAGGTGCTCATATGATGCATATTTGTCAATGAAGATGTATGTACATCAAGGATTACCTCAAAATGTTCATTACCTTCGTCATGGATGATATATGTGCAAAGGCATGTATCTTTAATTAAAGTATATGTATTATGTCCATAGTGTCAACACCATAATCATCTAGGAAAATATCATATATACCTTCATGTCTGGAATATACTCTATCATCCATAACATATTCTTGATCATGAATGGTATAATTCAGATTAGAAATTTCTTCTACATATGACTCAATGTGACATTTGATCAATGGTTATGCTCTAATAGTCACCTTTGATCCATTAATTCTTTTAAAGTCCAATAAATACCAATTAGATGAGAGGTATCATCCTATCTTAGTGGTGAAGTCTCTTGATAGGCAAATAACAAAGTGTGTAGGAAAATCAACCACCACTATGTCTTGCAAGATTGGAAACCTTGGGTAATCGTGCAATAAACATATCAAATCTTTGATGAGCCCTAATGACATATCTGGTGTCCCATCAATTTTTAACACTCCCTTGCTATATGGTTCATATTTCAAGCCTAACTTTTCTACCATAAGTTTGAGCATAACTTAAGTACTTGCCCCACTATCCAAAATGCAATTATGGACTAGTATGTCTCCCATTATGATGGTGAGATAGAATATGGGGGCTATTCAGATTTTTTACAGGGTTAAATAATGTTAGTAGGATTATTAGTGAGGACTACACCATCATTTCATGATGGTTGGGGATGGATGTGGATTTGGGACAACTACTTTTGATATAGTTCCTTTTGACTGGGCATGTGGAGTACTTCCCAAAAAGATGTATTAGTCTTAGCATTCTTCAAGGAATCGATGATATTCAAATAATAAACACTCAAATTATATTGTATCATTGAATTAAAATAAGTGTGTTGAGCTTGAGGCAATGGATCATATTGAGTCACCCTCCCCACATTCTAATTTTGAATAGGTGCAAGACTTGTAGAGGCTATCACATTTGCATTCACACCTTGTTACCTTAGAGGAGGATTGTTTGAACTTGTGTCAACACCATGAACATCTCCTAAAGTTTTCCTCTTTGACATTTTATTGGATGAAAATGAAGTACAGTAATTTAGGACAAGCATATTTATAATTCATTTATTTATGTTTACATAAATTTATCATCTTTTATTGTAAATTAAAGATTAGGTCCTCTTTGAGCTACCAAATCCTATCCTTCACCTTCACTATAATTCATATACTATCCTTGAGGATTCCATTCTTCTCCTTGAACCAAGTTACTATGGACTAGAACCATGGCTCTTGTGTTAGGAGTAGGGTTTGGATTGTAAGCATTGGGTGGCCTATTAAAGTTAGGCAGACCTTGTCCCCTCCCTTGACCATATTGATGAGGGGGAATATATTTTCTTATGGAGTATAAGAATAGGGTTTTTGGTTAAATCCATATTGTATATTAATTTTCCTAACTTGAGATTCTAAGGCTTTAGATCTTACCTCCCAATCAATGGTATCTTTTGATTTCTTTGGGATAGCTTTAGAATTGTTGATTGAACTTAAAATTGGAGCAATACTTTAAGGAAAAGTAAACATATTATATATAACAGGCATAGATATTTTTTTAATAAGCTTACCATCTTGAATTAAACCATTCTCATCTTAATGGATATGTCATATGATTTAGGAAAAGTGTAGCCACCCATAGAATGCAACATGATATCTAGATCAGTTCCAATAGCTCTAAGGTATGTTGGGAAAACAAAACCTATAGGGGGTCTAATGGAATGTGGTAGCCTATACCATGTTCTTTGAAACCTCACATTGAAGTCATTCATAATTTCTTTAGGACCTCTTTGAATCATATTCAGTTGATGAATGAGTGATGTATGATGAATCATGTCTTCAAAACTTTGAGTCAACAACTCTCTAAAATCATACCAAGAAGTTATACATCCTCCTATAAATGGCATATACCAATCAAGTTATTTTACCCAAAGAGACATAGAAATTAACCTGAGTACAATGTTAATTTCAATGACATTATGGAAATTGTAAAAGTTAGAAATGTCCCTAATATGCTCACTTTGGGTGATGGGACCTTCCCTAGTAAAAATGGGAACATTTTTGGTGGAATTTGAAGGAATATCATCATAGGTATTGAGGTGTATAGTATTTTAAGTTTTTAAGGTTGGGAAAGTATGATACCTATCCATGTTGTCCTCAAATTCCTCTTCACTCTCTTGTTATTTTTGACTTGCAAAATCTTCTTGCTCTTCAAATGTCAAGATAGGTTGAGAATATTTAACTTCAAGAGGAAGATTAGGTTGAGGGAGTGGGTTTATGAAATACTTATCTCTACTTTTATTTGACCTAGTAGGTACCATGAAACATGATCAAAAGGAAAATATATCTTGGTCTGCAACCATATATTACCTTTAATGAAGTTGCCAAATATTGAGTAGAACACAAGTATGTAGTTTTGATTTTGTCAAGACCAACATTCACCTAGACAAGATGTGATTTGGATAATATTCCAACTATGCATGCCATATCTATTTTCACTCTATATTTTACCCTTGGATAGGTTGTTCAAGCCTCCTCTAAATTGTGTGAAACATTGGATTACCTCTAGGTCTATGGGTTGCCTATAGTAGAGGTAAACCTCTAGATTGAAGGGTAGCTCCTTATATTAGTATTTGATAGCTTATGACCTATATTAAATTATTCTTTGGGATAAAAATAGATATAACTAACATGAAAGTAACCTATTCTAATGAGGTGATACAATAGATTGATCTCCAGTAGACTACCATATACTTGAATGATGTAGTGGCATCTTATGAGGACCCCAAAAATGAACCATTTTTGTTTTTAGTTTGTATATTAGGTAATTTATAGATTATATAGGTCTTAGGAGGTTCATATGTGGAGTTTATAGAGAGTCAAGATGCATAAAATTTGGATATTGGCATTTCTCACCAAAAGCACTTTTTGAAAATTTGAATGTTGTTGAACTTTATTTAAGGACTTTTGATCAATTTATGAAAGTGGCATATGTATTAAAATGTATATAGGTTGTAAAAAATATATAAGGTCCAAAAAAAGGTCATTAGTCTTTAGTTATGGTCTAAACATATCATATTGTGTGCAAATCAAGAAATAGTTGTGTATGAAGGAAACCTCTACATGGAAAAGGAGAGCCAAGAATTTAGTTATGCAATATTTTAGATAGGATAGGAGTCAATTTTGAGAGATAATCTCATAATCCATTCAAAGTGAGTAATGGAGAATGATTTTAAAGTTTTTATGAAGAAAGGAAGGAGATGTTTATAACCCCTATTTTGATATTGAATGGATACAGACCCTTTTAAGGTCAATTTTATTGTTAATGCTATTGAAAGTGTTTGTTTGGATTAAATAATGAAAATAAATATTTTTATAGGTATGATGGAAGGTTATATTTATTTTTTATTAAGTAATATATTTTAAGTAATAGTGAATGGGATAATCCTTGTTCTGTAAAATGTATTGAGAACCTTGTTTATGCATTGTGATCAAGTTGCAAATTATCTTTGTCATGTTATTACATGATTGATTGTGTGGATGTTTCCTTATTTGTTTCAAAAGATATTTTTTAGGTTTTATTTATATTTTTAGAATAATATTTAGATAAATTTTATGAAAGGCATATGGACTTGAAATAAGACAAAAATAGACCCCTGTGTATGGTGAGATTCTTGAATTACAGACCAACATTATCAAGAAGATCAAAAATGAAGGTTGTAAGAGTGTATTTCATGTGATTTAAGTTGTTTTTGAAATTTATTAAGATGAAAAGACTCATTTTAAATAAAAATTATTTGGAAACTACATAAATCTATCTATTATACCACTATTTCCTATAGATAGTTCATGATCATAATGTATTGTGTATGTGGATTCATAACAAGATATGATCAAAGATTGAGTTACAAGGATAAATAAAATTATGGTAAGAGTTTATTAACACTTTAAAAAAAATTTGAACCAATTTATTGTTTAGGAATAAGATATGAGTTATCACAACTAAAAGCAGACCTATAGAACATTATTTTTTCCACATTAAGTGCAAATGTATCTTTAAATATGGAACAATGGATTGGAAGAGTGATTAAATTTATTTTTTAAGTTTTAATATGTTTATATATACCTTCAAAATCCATTTTTAATCTTTGAAACCTTTCTAAACCTTATAAAGTTAATTTTGACTAGTCTCGGGCTATGATAGTCTTCGTAAATCCTAAACCTAGGTTTTTGCAAGTTTTAGAAGATTACACCATATAAATTGAATTAAATTTGGTGTAAATATCAGGTATAATGTTTATAAAAATATTTTAAGTTTTTTTTGTATTAGCATAGCTTTGTGTATGGAAATTGAAGATTGAGTTTCAAAAGAACCCTGGTAGACTTAATTGGAGAAAATAGTGAGCAAAATAAATCAAGTAAAGTGAATTAGGGGCATAATTTGGTTTTAAAACCTTATAAATATATATTAATTTAAAAATTGTATCTATATTGATGGCTATTTTTTCCATATACACCTGTGCCTGTCTATATAAATCCATAAATCCCATAAATAGGGCTACAAGGAATGATTGGAAGCAGAGTGAGAATGATAGAGAGTGTAAAGGGGATGAAATAAAGTTTGTTGAAAATAAGAGAGGATCTCAAAGTTGAATATTGAGTATAATAATCATTTTTTAAATTTAATTCAATTTGGCCCTAAGAAGTCATGAAACCTAGTGAAGGAAATTAATGCAAGAAAGTGAGAATGAGATGAAGTTTAAATATTGAGTTGTTTATAGGTTCACAATGATATGTGAAGTAGTGAAATAAAAATAACCATTGAGGTCATTCTAGGATATTGATGATAAAATCCAATATGGAGATAATAAACAAGAAATATTAAGTAGATGAATGATAAGCATTACTAATTATGGGTGATAAAACTTGGATATAGTAGAGAATGAGTATAAGCTCTGCATCATATAACTATTGAAAATTACTCACAATATTTTATTCAACATCCTAGATTGATCTAACATAAGTGTTTCAAAACCTAGAGGTGAAATGATTTTCATTTATCAAGGTGAATGAAAAAAAAATTGATTGTAGGCACTAATGCTATTCCTTGCACTTAGAGATAGATAAATACTCTAACTACACTTCATGTGACATGTTAGAGGGTAGACTACTTGTACTAAACATGAAAAAGTAAAGAGAACACAAGGATAGATAGTTATCACTTGTAATTCCACTATGTACTACTTCACCTACTTAGACAAGAATTTGTGGACTCAAAATGAAATTGGAATTCTTAATTTAAAGGCAAGTACAGTATTCAAACCAATTGGGCTTCACCATAATAGGTGTAGATCCTTATTTAATTATAAAATGATAAGAATATATAGAGAATAGGAGAGGAGAGAGGAGTGAATTTGGATGGTCACAAGGCCAAGTTTCAAGACATGGAAATAATTTACAATGCAAGAGAATGGATGGAAAATTGTCAAAAAGTCCTCATAGATAAATGTCCATCTCAAACATGACACCCTTTTTAGGTTGGCCTAGAGATCTCCATGTCATTAAAATTGCATTGATGATGAAGGATCCATTAAATTATCTTGAAATATCTTAGAAGATATTGACACATATGCCCTAGCTTGAGAAGGTCACAACAATATTATAACATCCCTTATTTTCTCCTCAACTTATGAACCTCTATGTACCACTTGTCATTCACTCTCTTACAACTATTCACTACACCTCTAGGTCTAATTCAGACACTTATCACTTAGGTGGATTGTATATTCTCATGGATATTCATTTAATAGGTATTATACATCTATTAAAGAACTCTTTATCTTTTATTCCATTAGGTAGAGATCAAAATAACTCAAAACCACACTTATCATCTTCATTTTTTACAATCACTCACTTTCTCACTATTCTATCTTAGGTTGTCTATAATGACTATAATAGAGGATGGGTTTACATGTATGACCAAGGTGATAAATAAGTATGAAGAGATATAAAAAGTCTCTAAACACATTATACAATGATATTAACCTATCCATTCCCTTCTCTACCTCTAATTCAACTCAAAACCTGTAGAAAACATAGTATTAAGCTAGTCCATAAAAGTGAAAGTACTAAATGACTAAGTGGTGAGGAGTCTGTGAGAGTGCCTAAAATTTAAAAAACACTTTCAAGGTAAATTTGTAAATTATATAGTCATCTCCATTCATATCTTTCACATCAGGTTCTTAAGAGGGTTTTAGGAGGGTTTTAGGTCATTTAGGTTCTTAACATTTATTCATAAAGGTTAGAAACTTAACATTTGAACCAATTCCACAAATTTTGAGTTCAAGACATCATTAAAATATACATGAGTGATTTTTATCCCGTGAATCGTATATGTACAGATATGAGTGAAGGAAGTTGGCTTCTTGAGCTCTTACATTCTAGATAGGCTTGAGACAGATTTAGGCCAAAATGACCAATTATAGGTTGCTCTATGAAAAAACATGACTCTTATGGACTATGAAATTTCATATGAATTCTATCACATGGTTCTTAAACATCTTATGATGATATGAGTAAATTTATACACCATTAGGGTTCACACCTAGTTTTAGGCCTAGTCTGCATATATTATGTATCTAAGCACGTGGTCACTTTTGAGTCATCCTAATGGTTGTATGTGATTTTAAACCTTTGTTAACATAAAATTAAACCATATATAACTTATATAAATGAATTATTTGTTATCTCTTTCATATTTTTACCATTCATGTATGTTAGGTCTATAGACTACATGACTATAAAGTTCCCCATGTCTGAGACAAAATAGATTATACATCCCATGTTGGTTTGGCTCAACTAAGACCATGGTGATATTTTTTAGATAATATGGAAAATTTATACCAATTTTAAAATATTTTTCATACTTATAGAGTGTTTAAACATCTCAAACTCTCAATACTAGATTCTTGAAATTGTAAATGTTTGTAGGATTTTTTATTGAGCCTAAGAAATCTGAGTTATGATTGTCTATGTTCTTAATTGATTTTGAGGATCACATGGAAGTTTGATTACACCACTATAATAATTAATTATAAATTATCATATTCAACCCATGTATTTTTCTATCAACTAAACCTACTTTATCCATTAGCATGAGACTTATTTGTATATATGCTAAAATGTAGATGTTCATTAGGTTCATCAAGGGATCCCTGTAGGTGTGTATTAGTATTTGAGAATTTTGTTTCAACTCCTTTAATTAATTTTGAGATTATTTAGTATCATATTACACCTCTATGAACTCATTTATTTCTTGATACCATGCAACCATCTCTCACCGATAATGCATTATAGGTCACTTGCAAGTTCTAAGTTTCTTTTAGAATAAAAGGTAATGTGTTTATTGAGTGTTTCCAGTCAAAAATTGACTGAGTTGAAAACCAATCTATCATCATATTTATAAATCAAACAATCTCTTTCATATGTCAAAATGTGATATCTCCACTTAGGCTACAAGAATGAAACCATAGGTATTACATAGACTTCCTAAACATTTACCACAAGATGCTACTATGTAAGGTAGAATCCTCTTCAAAGAGATTAAGGTAAATAGTGTCATTTGCAAATTTCACAAATTGACTACTGAGTGTAGGTATTTTTTGATGGGTTCTTGACCTCATCACTATCACAATGATCTTTACTACACTCTTAGATGTTATTGAAGGTCACAACATAACCTGTAGGTCTCATTATATATATGACTATATATTAGGCTATAGCTTCATCATAACCCTAATAACCTTTCACCAGGTTTATGATCTTTATTTGAAATCATAGTTAGGTTTAAATCCTTCAAACACCATGATACTTATTTTCTTTAGGAAGAAATTGAAGTGGTATTCATACAAGCCTATAGATGGCCCTTTTAGGCTACTTGATTGTATCAAGGTCTTATAACCTAGTTTCCATTTATGATTCTCCTCAACATAGGATTTCAATAGAGAATATAATCAACCATGATTTGGGAGGTTGAAGATAAGTATATCGCATTTTATCTAGAACCACTTGCATAATGATAGACTCTATAATAGTGAAAACAATGTTTTGAAGACCACTAGTGTTCAACTCTAGCTCAATAGAGTGATCCTACCTACTCCTTCATGTTAACACATGCTAAACTAGGTTTGAATCACCATTATAAGGTTGAAAATACTCTACAATTCCTCATACATCACTTGGTTCACACAGATTAATGCAAACAAAAGAGAAAATTGAGGTGTTGGGGATATACAGGAATTTTGGAGACACTAAAAATATTATTGATTGTTCATGAAGCATAGACCAACAATCTAGAAACCATGACCACTTAATGATATTTCATGAGGACTACTAACATACCTTAATTTCACTTAGTCTAACTCTTCCTCTCTTATCTGTACTAAAGAAAAACCATTGACCTCTTTTGACCTATTCAAGAGAATGATGAGAGAGACTAAGTTTTAGAAATTTTGAGCCTATTAAATCTTATTGAACCTAAAAATGACCTATGGGAATTTGAATACACTTACCCAAATCCTCCACACGTTCCAAACTAGTTACATCAATTTGTACATGGATATAAAACTAAAACTACCCTATTTGAAGTTGATCTCCTTTTTTGGATGTGAAACCTATCACATTTTAGTTTCAAACTATCTTATAACACCTACCTAACATGTGGTATATTTTATTTCACTTTGACACATCTTTCCTCTTGTGTAAAACCATACATTTCACTTAAGAGTGACCAAAATGTGGCATAGTATGACATAAGATCAACTAGGCAAATGCAACAAAGCTAAAAAATATTATTTGACCTCATTAATGACCATGGTGAATAATTTAAATCCTAGGGAATCCTAAGAATGTTTAAAAATGAATGAGGTTTGACCAAATTTTACCTAGGGTGAAATTTAGTCAACATTTTGGCAATTTCCTAGCAGTAGCATGCCTTATATGCTAAAGATCGGTCGCCTTCTCCTATCCCTTGGAAATGGAGTCACCTATATGCTACATTTGAATTTTATATTCTTATAAAAGGAATAAAAACCACACTAAACACAAGGAAATAAAAACACAAAGGAAGACACAAAACACACACTTGTCCTCTCATGACTACTTAGGGAAAACACACAAACACTCAAAGGAAAATACAAACCTATCCTAATATATACAAGACCTCAAAATACTTGAGATGAAAAAAAAATCCTTATTACTTCAATGAGGTTAAAATACAATGCTTATTGAATCACTACTACACCATGAAAATAAACTCTCATATGATGTATATTTTTCAATGAACACTTACTTATTGAGATTGCCAAATGACTTACCATTATTAGATATTTTTTTGATTGAAAGTGTGTCACTTTGAGATCTCAAGAACACTCCATATATATCTCTTAAAGGTTTATTTTAGCTTTCATCCTACTTGACCTTTTTCATGTCCACTTGGAATTCCTCAATCTAACCAATGGGAGTTATGAAAGTTGTCTCAACTTCACCCTCCTCTAGAACATGGTGAAATTGATGTCTAAAACCATAAAACTTGTCTTATTTTGTCTCAAACTTGTCTAAAAATGGTTCAACCACATATTAAGGTTTAGAATTATCCTCAATCACAAACATTTATGCCTTGATTTCATTACACTCCTTCATGACTACATCTTTCTTGAAAGTGGTTTGACACTCATCTCAGGCTCGATAAGATACTCTCCTTCATGTTTATAAGGTTCATCAATAACCTTACTATTAGGTTTATGATTATTAATAAATGGATTTAGATTACTTATTTGTTAAAACTCTTAAACTATGGAATGGAACTGTTGGTAGTGTCGCCATTGATGTTGAAGGTAATGATAAAGTGGTGATGTTATTGATGAAGTGATAAGAAGGCCTTATATGTTCGATAAGTGATCCTTGTGATTGAGTTGTCTTGATAAATAGAGAATGATATGAAAATATTTTGAGATTTTATTAGTTGGTGTAAGATTATTTGTGAGCTACAAGAGTGGTCTTATTGAAGCTCAAGGTGGTTTAGTAATAAGAAGGATTTGAGTATGGAATGTCTACTCTGGTGCAAGAAGAAACAAACTCGATAACTTGATTGAGGTAAGAAGCATGTGAAATATGTGAACATGGAGGTAATAGTTATACCATCACATGAGTTAATATTACATGTTTATGATGGTTTAAGATCAGTACAATAAGTTTTCAAGTACTTTCAAAGACCAAGCATAACTGGTGGCTCTAGACCTAATTTGTATGGAGACTTAGTGAGGTCCAAATGGAGGGCCAAATTGAGTTGTATATGTGTTGAATACCATGTAATAATTGAATTAGTTTTGATATGGTAGGTAAAAAAATACTGTCCAACTTTTAGGTCCTAAGGAGGAAGACAAAGAAAGATATCATGTTAAAAGGTTTCTTATACATGTAGAGTGAAGGTTTCTTATACATGTTAAAATGTGGTTGAGATTCTCATTTTTATGTGTAAATTTTATATGGTGACTTGATCCTTCTTGGATAGGTATAAAATGGTTATAATAATTATTTACAAGCATTTTTTAGTGGTTTTAGATATAGGGCTTTATAGACATTAGTTAAGAATGTAAACTAGTCAAAATGCTCCTATAACCCCTCATAATGAAGCAATTGGAAATATATGAAATTTTATTGCCAAAAATGGATTATAAAGTCAAATTTGATGATTTTATGATGTATATTACTCCTATAGGCATCCAAAAGTGGTGTTTATTTGTTAGTGAATCAAGTAGTAAGTATAAAAGACTACTTGTTTCTAAAGAATTTGATGTTATACGAAGAGTTGACTAGGTCAACACATGAAAGTTGATAAAAATTGAAGGCCAATATTTTTTATTAAGAATAATCAATTTGGTTTGGAATGAAATATCCATTGTGTCAATCATTTTGGTCAATCAAGTTGACCTATCGCTAATCTGTAGATAGGAAAAATAATGAGAAAATGCCAGTCAAAGTGAAAAAGTGATTAGGGATGAATCCAATGGTTTGGGGTATTTATTAAATATATATTCCTCCTATTAATTTTGTTTTTAAGTGTTTTTTATGACTACACATAAGCTATAAGTTGCTCACGAAGTGACTTATTTAAGTAAGACAAGATAGTGGAACCCAGGATAGTGAGAATGATCTGTAGGAGAAAAGTGGCTATTGAAGCATATGAATTTTGTGTTAGAGTATTATCTAGGAATTTTTTATGACATTTAAAATTAATTATAATATATCTTAAGTGTTTCCTCAATTATGAGAAGTCATGTTCAACATGACTATGTTTTGAGCCAGATTGATTGATCCAGGTGTGATACGAAAAGTGATGTATTTGATTCCTTTTCACAAATGGTGATGAATCTAATTAATATAATGATTTTTTTTTAAACCCATTTGATATATTCAATATTTTTACAATATAAATAAATATTTTTATGTGTTGATATGATAAATCCAAAAGAGCTTATCTAACTGTGTATGCATAGTGTGAAAGTAGTCTAAGGAATTAATTTGTTAGACCAATAAAATTTTCTAGAAGATAAATAAATATTTTAAATTTATTTATAATAATTAAATTACATATATATTTTAATTATATTTCTCTAAATAACTCTTACAATTTCTAAACATGAACTTGTTCATGACTGTACTTTTAGAGACTACATGTAGTTTGAGTGGTCCTGTTGTAGAGGTAATTTTGAGGTCTTAGAATTTAACTGAAGATTTACAATGGACATGATGATGTTTATGAGGTAATTTATGATATATTAATTAAATTTTTGAGTTATTTTTTTTATAAAACCAATTGTATGCCTCAATTCTAGAAGACATAGTTTTCTATGTGTAAAGGCCTATTAGTGAGGAGACCTAATTGCTAGGTTCAAGTTGTAATCTATATTTCCAGGTGGAATGGAACTATGTGGGAGTGATAAATATTATATTATATTTATTTTTTATGTGTTCCATCCATTTTTTAAGTCTAAAGGTGGTCTAAGAGGTCCAAGTTGTAACATGTGCATGGATAGACCTAATTGCTTTAGGTCTCACTAAGGCCTATTGAGGTTTGGGGATAAAGAGGTATGACCAACCTATGGATTGGATTTTATCACACAAGTAACATGTGTATTAAAAGTGTAAAAAAAAATTGATAAGTATCTTTTCCAACCAATTTGGTTAGATGAAGTGTGTGGTATAAAAGTAAGGCCTAATTGGCCTATTTGGACTAGTTGAGAATGTGTGAACTCAAGCAAATAAGAGAAACTTTGAAAGAGAAGGAGAAGTTAATTAAGGAGCATAAAAAATTAAATATTATTATTTATTTTCATCTTATCAAGTATATTCAAGTGTATACATAGGTCATTAGACCTAGTGAGCCTAGAAGAGGCTAATTGAACAAGTAAGCCGTAGAGGATAATTGAGTGAGATTAAAGGGGAAAGAGTGCGAAAAAGGGAGGCCATCATCAACCAGAGAGTCATAACAAGTTTTAAATATGATAATATTTCAAGGTAGTTGATTTTGTGCTTGGTTACCTAGGGGTTTGTAGCATCCTTGCTATTTGGTGCTAGTTAATGATCAAGTAGGTTCTTTACTAAATTTAGGGATGGGTGTCCCTTGATCAGTTGGTGATGGTCTAAATTTAATATTTTCATTATATTATAGTAATAAATTTTTATGGTTTAGTGGTAATTATCCCCCAAGATGGTTTCCCATACAATCTCTTGTGTCATCTTGTTTTGTGTTTATATGGTTGTTTCTCTATGCACTATTTGATCTTATGTGAATGTATGATTCATGCAATGATAAATGGAATTAAATATAAATTAATTTATAGTTATTAATCCCCATAATAGTATCTAATTACAATAATTAGTATCATATCTATACTTTTTTAGGAGGCTTGATAGCCTACAGGTGATCCTAAGTAGCTTAAGGTTTGATGTGGACAATGTTCATCTTGTTTGCAATGATGGATAAGTTTCTGAAGATCATGGTTGAGGTCTAAATAAAATATTGCATGATGGTGTTTGTAAGGTTTAATAATAAGGAATATACTGAATCTAATTCCAATATCAAACCTAATTTTATAAAAAAAATGACCTTGAAGACATGTTGAAGGATAGTCCTATTTGCATTAGGTCTCCAAGAGACCTAATGAGGGTATGAGAGATATTAGATATTTCTAAGTAAAATAAATTTATTTTTGGATAAAAATTACATGTATGTGTTCTTAAGACTCATATGTTTCATTTCAAAACATTGAGAACTTTTTAAAGTATCCATGCTAGTGTGGTCAGTCAATGTTACTTTTACTAGGTTTTAGTGCTTGTTGACAATTCTGAGTGACCAGCTTACAATGTTGTTTTTAGCCTGTGGAACCTAAAATAATCTATATAATTTATATTATGATGTTATTTAGATCTTTATATTTCCATTAATATGTTTATTATGCATATAATATGTGTACTTAGGTTGTTTGAGCTTTGCCTTTGAATACTGGGTTTTGAGGTTCTTGGCAAGTCTAAGTGAGCATTTGAGAGTGATGAGTTTGAGGTCTTATGTATTGTGTTAGATTGTATAAATATAATGGAATTTAAGCTAATTTTTTTAAGGTTCCACCCATGTGAGATAATAATATGGATGTGTGTAATATTTGAGTGTTTTCTTTAGATATGTGGAGATAATGTTTCTAGGCTACTTAGGCCTAATGAAGGTTTCAAAGTATTAGAGAATGATTTGATGTTTATTAAGAATGGATAAAGACTCATATAAAAGATTAAAAAAATTATATTACAAGTTTTGTTTCATTGAGAGATATTTTAAAGTTTGAATTTTTGAAAGAAAATCTCCATGGAAGTTGATTGTGTCTTAACGTCCTCAAAATGGTAAAATAGCGTTGACATGCAGAGTTGTTTATTATTTCTAGAAGCTCAAAATGATTGTTCAAGGTGTTTGAATATATTATTTATATATTTTATTTATTTTATATACTCTTTGTAAGGTCAAATTTTTTCTTTAAATGAAGATTAAGTTTTAAAAGTGAAAGATAGTGAAATGATGGTTTGGTTTCAACAAATACTAAGGAGATTGTTCTTGGTGAAGATGGGAATGTGATGGCTTATAAAGCTCAGTGATATTTTGGTGGATAATATAAAAAATTTCTTAGAATTATTTTCATGATTTTGATACTTTTTTTAAACCATAATGGATGTCTTAGTTGTCAATATTTGAGCAGGGATATGAAAGTTGAAAATTGGTCATTTAAGACCAATCCCATTATGGTAAAGAGATGTTTTTCAGATGTTCTAAGGAATAGATGTGATCTGGTAATGATGTTATCATGTTTTTGATATTATATTTTACATATATAAATATTTTAATGTGTATCATAGGTTCCTAAAATTGAATAAGGTCTCTCAAACCTAATATTGATTGCATGTTATTTGTAAGGGTGTTTGGTAGTGTTTTGAGTCTTAATGGCTTGTAAAGCATGAAGTTGAGTAGCTTATGTTTTGAGTAACTTATGAATTTTTTTCTCATCTATGTGAGGTGGTCCTATTGGCTCAAGAAGGGATCTAAAGTTCAATATTAAGATTAGTGGAATGAAGTTTAAGGAATATTAGCAAATAGAAATTCTCATTGTACTTTACTGAGAAGATGAATGGTTCCATGAGAGGTATATTGACCTAAATATAATTGAATGTGTGTAACCATGTTGTTTTACTACTATTTGAAGATCATAAATAATATAGGTTATATCAAAAGTTAGTTTTTTATTGTCTTGAGAATTATATGGGAACTTCTCATGATGATCTCAGATGTTTAAAATTGACTAAGAAGTAGAGTTGAGCCTAAGAACCAAGGATCAAGTGGCAAGGAACAGTGACTATAAATTTGTATACAATCCTAGTGGTTGAGATGTTCTATTTGAAGGTGCCATGAGTGGTATCAAGCATCAATGACTTGAGGAGTTTGTTTAAATTTCTAAATAGCCTTTTTAAACGTAAGTAAATAATCTTTTGTTTTTGTTATAACATATTGGTGTGTATTTTTCAAAATGACATAACCATATGGAGCATAGAGTTATGGGGAGATAACTCTTTGTGATGAGAAATTGATAATAAGCTTTCATGGATAAAGGAGTATTTTTGTAAGTGATCAGGTCCTACTATCAGAGGATTATCTAGATGAACCTGAGAGGAGTATATATCCACTTTATCAATAATGGTAAATGGGGACAAGGATAATAATAAGTTTCCATCAATGACAAAGGTGGAGATTGTTGGTAGTGTTGTCATTGATGTCAAAGTTAATGACAAAGTGGTGATGTCATTGATGAAGTGATAAGAATGCCTTGTGTGCTTGATAAGTGATCCTTATGGTTGATTTATCTTGATCAATGGAGAATGATATGACAAGCTTGTGAGATGTTCTCAAGTGTTGTAATATGATTTTTGAGCTACACGACCGGTCTTGTATAATCTCAAGGCTGTTTGGTAAAAAGAAGGCTTTAAGCATGGAATGTCTATTCTAGTGAAAGATGGAACATTATTGGTAACTTTATTGAGGAAAGAACCATGTCATGAGTTCATATGACATTTTGATGATGATTTCAAATTAGTAAAAGAAGGGTCCAAGTAATTTCAAAGATGAAGCATAATTGGTGGTTTTAAACCTAATGTGCTTAAAGACTTAGTGAGGTCTAAATATAGGGTCAAGTTGATCTTTATAGGTGTTTAGGCCCATGTAAGCATTGAATAACATTTAACAGGGTGGATCAAAAGTGTTGACAAAATTTTAGGTCCTAAGGAGGAAGACAAATCAAGATATCATGTTGAAATATTTCTTATGCACATCGAATGAAGGTTTCCAAGATGAGAAGGAGATTGAGATGCTCATTGACATGTGTAGAGTTTGCATGGTGACTTGATCCTTTTGGGAGAGGTAGTACATGTTTATAACAAGGATTTCCAAGCATTTTTTAGTGGTATTAGGTATAGAGCTTTATTAAAATTTGTTAAGAATGTAAACTTGGTTCTATTTTGCATCTTGGTTCTCTCTTAAATATTTTTACCATTAATGTATGTTAGGTATCTAGAATACATACTGTAAATTACCCCATGTTTGATAAAAAATAAAGGATAATTTCCCTATTGGTTTATATCAACTAAAACCATGGTGACATTGTTTAGTTCATTAGGAAATTTGATACCAAATTTCAAAGATTTGGCAAACCTCTAGAGTGTTTAAACATCTCAAACTCTCAATACTAACTTCTTGAAATTGTGACTTTGTGTAGTATTTTTGGTTGATCCTAAGAACTCTGAGATATGACTGTCTATGTTCTTACTTGGTTTATAGGATCACTTGAAAGTATGATTACATCACTCTGAGAATGAACTATATGTTATCATTATATGCAATTAGAATTGTATGATGTACATGAATTAATCCTATATCAGATAAGATAGATAGCAACTACACTTTTAATTGGGTATACATTTTTTAAGTGGGAACACAAAAAGTATGGGGATCCATTAGAACCAATTAGGGGATCACTTGTATCACTTGTCATAGCATATTATGCTAAAAAAAGGTTTCAAAGCCTATAGTATAACACAATCACACAACCCTAAAAGAATATTATGATTTGATATTTCACTTATGATAACAAACAAGAGATTAAACTATTCTAATATCAAGGAAAGTAAACTAATCTAGTGTGCACCAGAGCTTGTGGCACAAAGTGGGGGTTAGAATAAAACAAATAAACAATAACTAAAGTGGTGATGTGTAGGAGACATATACTCATATTAGTGTATATAGAATCATAATACATGAAAGAGAAGAATACATACCACATTATCTATCTACTCTTACAAAGGAGAAATAAAGTTAGGAATATTTACCTTTAAAAATGACCCTACTAAGCCTCAATATCTCCCTTGTCCAAGGTGCTTTGCAAGAGATTGTTGTGGTTTATAAGGATAACTAAGATAAATCAACTCTAGGCTACACAACCTACCTGTTGACCAAATTTGAATTTTAGTCAAATTGGGTCAACCCCTACATTTTTTTACTTTTGAAGAAGGTTTACATATGTCCTATAGGGTGTCATGTTGGTCTATCATCTTACTTATCCTTCCTCTAGTCCTTGTTGAAACCCACCGTCATTGTACTAGTCAAGTAAACCCTAGAAAAACTTGGTCAAAGGTTCAAATTGTGTTATAAATACTATAATATGGTCATTTAGGTGTCCTAATGTGTTTTTGAGTCATATTTTTATCCTTCACTACGTCTAACATGCAAAAAGAGTCATTTGACCACATTTTTAGCCTATTTAAAGACTTGTACAAAATTTAAAGGGAGAATATTTATAAAAAAGTGATTTTAAATGTGGAGGAAGTCAATATATGTTAGGATCTATCAGGAGTTAGTTTAATAAGTATTATGTGCATAAATGGGTAGTTTTACCTTGACTTTAAGCCCTTTTGGGCACTTGTATAGACTTGGTGATCTCACCTTCAATGAATCATGTTGGTAAGATGTCTATTCAGATCCTTAAACTCCTTATCACATATATTTTAGAAGGAATATGTCAAAAGTTTCAGTTTTTTGCTTATGTTTCATCCTTTTTGCCTTTACAACCTAAATAAGGTCAAATTCAAATGTATGCTATGAGTCATAAAGGTGGAGTTGGAAGAATGATCTTGGTGGGTGAAAGGGATTTAAGTTTACTTAAAATTAATATAAATAATTTTAATTCTGGTGACTTATCCTTTATAAACCATTATAAAGACCTTATGCATCTTTTTATACACTTACATCCATGAGGGGGTCACTATTTGCACTTGTTTTATATTTATTTGCTTTGGTTTGAAGTGTTTATTTGGTTAAAGTGTTTCTCAAGGTTATTTAATGCCTTTTCATAGGTTTTCTCATCATATTATTTGTTTTTGAGCTTCGTAACCTTGTTAAGCCTCTTTTAGGCTTGTGTGTTCTTCACCTAATGCATTTTCCACTTACAGTGTTTCAGATGCCTTAAATGGAGTTCTTACACACTATATCAGGCATGAAAGGTTATCTCAAGTGTCTATAATATCAAAAATACTTTTGAAGTGGTTTTGAGGTCTTGCCATTGTATATTAGTGTTCAATTTCATATCTTTGTCTACATAATAGAGCTCAAGACATCCACTTATAGCCTTGATGACATCATTATATGTGTTGGAGATGTGCATGTTTCCATTTTATTAAGATAATTTGGTGTGAATTAGGATGCTTAATGGAGGCATACAATCTCACTTGTAAAATATTTTTTATGTTATCCATGCCATTTCTCTGCCCATACATCTAAATTCTTCACCTACAAGTGGCCTAAGCAGGGGATTGAAGCATCTATAGAATTTTAAAAACATGTATTGAATCTACATTGGAATTCCTAAGAGGTCAAAGAGATCATAAAATGCATGTTTGATAAGCTAATGTAATAAAAAAAAGGTATAAACCATGTTAAAATTCCTTAATATTGTATTCAAGGATCTTTTTCCTAACATGCTAAATCATTATTCCTCAAGGTTTTTTGAATTTTTCATGGTGAATATGCAAGAACCTATGATTCATGGAGATAAATTGAACATATATCCCTATCCATAGATAATCCCCATGCTAAGTGATAAGGGTATTTGTAAAAAGGGGGATTTTTTTCCTAAGGGTCCAAGGGTGCCATGAAAGCACTGAATATATTTAGTGTTATCTACAGGTTGAGGAACAAAAAGTGTTTTCTCCACAAAAGTTGAAACCTATACTATGCCACCATGATTACGATGGTTAAAAATAGTTTTTAAACTATTTATATTTTAATATAATCAAGTAAAATATAATATTACTATTTTTTACCACCTACACTCACTCCTAGTCTGTGCACAGGGCAGAGCATGCATCGACAAGCAGAGTTTTGAGGAACTAGGTCTCAGGTCATTAAATATAATAGTTTGAGATATTTTGAAAAATAAAGTAAGTATAAAATGAAAAAAATATCATATTACCTATATGCATATGTTTAAGGATAAATATAGGCATGACCAATCATTAAAAAAAAACCAATAGTGACCTACAATAAGGTTAGGGATAGTTGTCTTAGTCAGCTAGTTTTAGAGACAAGGTAGTGTTCATTTGGGATATTAATGATGTTTTAACCATTTCAAGATGGATAAAAGAATTATAAGGAGTTAATTTTTTCTCAAATCCCTAGGAAGTACCTCTAAACACATGACCAAAGATAAATTGTAGGCCATACACACATATACCCTGTTGAAGGTGATTGTGAGTAAACAGTGATGCTTAAGTGATGAATTAGAGTCACTCAATGGGATACAAGTGAGACATACAAGGATAATATTAATATAATAAGATAATTAGAGGTTTTATATACTCTTTTTAATCTAAATATCTACATGGAAACTCATAGACATGAGGAAAAGAGGTTGTCTCAGTCATTAAGCAAAGACCTAGCTTTAAGAATGAGAGGTACATTAGTGCAAGGAATGGAGATCATCTTTGGAAAAATGGTGCATGAATAAATAAATTATCTTTGAAAAATTATATTGAGTTTTTATAATGTTATTAAATCCTAAACCAAGCTCTAATCACCTGCAGGTAGAGACTTATAATGATTGTCTTAGTTAGGACAATAGACTAACAAGTTTCATTTGAGGTGTGTCTTGGAGTTTTCAAGGTACGTAAAGTTTTGAAGGATTAGTGATGAGTCATAAAAAATTTCCACCATAATTTATAAACCTTTAATATTACCTATATCCAAAACAAACATCCATGAGTGACATAACGATGGAAACATAATCCATATGTGAACCTTGCACACAGTGTTGTTTCAAAGTTTACCTAGGAAATGGAGAATGTGAGAGGCCTTGTTCTTGGATTTAGATGAAAAAAATTGGTATAGATTATCCTTATTATTTTAATAATATACTCTAATTTTTAAATTATTAATACTAATAGAGTAACACCTCCCTATTTTTTCTCAGAGATAGAGTAACATTTTCCTTACATAAACCCTATAAGTGTTGGGAAATGGGCTAAAATATGAACTAGAGGGTAGGGAGAGATAAAATGAGTGTTTTATAAGTTAAAACACATATATTATAATATGGTAAGCTAGGATATAATTTTGGAATATAGGAAAGTGGTCCAAACAAAGAGGTATGCAAATAAACCTAGTGAGACAACATGCAAGCCTCATCTCAATGAGGAGTCATTTCTAGTTTGATCATTTACAAAGCATTATAATATTTTGAATCATAACCATGGGGGTGAAAATGATGTGTTTAATATATAATAATTCATGTTAAATGTAAATAGGGGTCATTTATCTCAAAATTAAAGGATAGACCTACTAGGAAATATTAGGCCTAATACTAAAAAAAGAGGTCGTTTCATTTCTAACTCCTAGTGAGATATTATGATGACAAAGACATGTTATTAGGATATAATAAGACATGTTAAAGCTTTTGTATTATAGAGAGGTCTAGAAAGAATCCATTTTGCTGGTTTGGAAGCTCCCAAACCTTATAAAATATAGGGAAAGGGATAGAATGCCAATTTGGAGTGCTTGAAACTTTCGTGAACCTTTGCATGGTAGGTTGAGGTGTTTGGGAATGATGAAGAGGGTCCTCTTAAAGCCTTTAATGACATTTTTAGATTTCCAATGTTTGTTCTTTATCAACAAATGTTAATACTTGAGACTACACAAAGTCCTTCCAAACCCTCCATAAGAACCCAATTGGGAAGATAAGTCAAATAAAGTATCCAAAAGGGGTGGAAAGGACATGAAAATAATTGGATGATGTAGGGGACTCTTTAGGGATTCTCTGCATGTGATTGAGGTATATGGTACTTGTACATATGGTGAAAAAATAGCTCATTTTGACAATTTTTTGTGTTTTTTAGGTGTGAGAAGACTTTCAAAAGACCAAATCACCTTTGGAAGGTAGTGTATGACTTATTCTAAGTCCTCATGGTCATTTTATAAATTATATAGTATCTTAAGTCTATCTACCATCTCTTTCATTTTAGATAATCTAGTGGGCATATAGTGAACACTTAGGAGAAAATGGTGAAACTTCAATCAAAAATCCTTTTAAGGATTATTTCTTGAATGTAATGACTTAGACACCCTTGAAACATGTCATACCTCCTTGTGCATGGATCATATTGAAAAATTGAGAAGATTTTGTGTTCTAAGTGTGAGAAGTTCATGGAAAGGAGTCATTTTAGGACTATCATGGATGATTGTGTAAGGCCAAAAGGATAGGGATGATCAGGAACCTCTCCAATGCATGTGAGGGTTGTTTAGTAACAACCATCATCAAACCTAACCCTATGTGGTGATGAGGTAATTTTGGAAGGCAAATCATGAAGGCTAGTTTTTTGTGCAAGGAAAGGAGTTTTTAGGCCACTTTACAAGAGTTGCATGATTTGAGATGACACTTGTAGCTCTTAAAATTGCATGGATTACCCCATATCTCTCTTATATGTACAAATAACTAATATTTTTAGTAAGACAAGTGTCTGATGACTCTTGAGCTTCCCCTTTCTCTCTCTCTTCTCACATTTTTTTATATAAACTAGACTTTTTGGCATTGTATTGCATCTCTCCACCTTGGTATGTCAAATCCCTACCAAATGTTTGCCTTGAGATGATAAAGATAGTTGTTTTTTACCTTGTTCAATATTTCACTAATTGTACACAATTGTTGTTGGTCTTTTGCAAGTGTATTTGTGTTTACCTTCTCATGTTACTCTTCCTAGTACCTTATGTGTTTTAGAATATCTCTTTTACAGGTTAGCAAGAAGTGTCTAATGTTGATATTGTAGGTATAGTTAGTAGTCTATTAAATAATGTGTCTTAGAATGCCTATTATCTAATTCCTCCTACCCTAATCTATCTCCAAGGCCCCATGCTTGAAACATTAATGTGAAAGAGAAGATTATCATTGGATGAAGTGTATGTGCAAACTTCTCCTTGGTTCCAAGTATAGGTTAAAGGGTGTAAGTAAATCATATATTTGATGTATCACCTCCCATAAAGTAGATTTTCTTTCACATATTCTTATCCCTTTTCATCCCCCAAGTATTAGTAGTATGATTGAGCTATAGTGATGCATCAAGGGAAGCTAGCCCCTAATCTAGAGATCCACCTCGCATTTGGTGATCCACAACCTTGAGGTGGTTCCATTGTGCCAATTTAATGAAGACTGACTTTTCATCTCCTCATTGGGTGCAATTTCAAGTGACAACAATTTTTAGCATGCCTGGTGGGACTCTTGTTTTAAGATATTGAGGATTTTTGGTGTTCTCTTCAAGATACCAGCCTTTGGAGGTAATTTCACTAAGCACCAATGGTGAATCCAAGTATAAATATACTAGTTAAGTAGTCCATGTATTCTTATTGAGGTTTTTTTCTTATTCTACCACTTCTTACAAGTTTCATCGATTATTTTGATGTTGTGCTTGTCCTAACACAAGTTGAATAGATATGTCTTGCTTTGCCTATTCCCCCTTACCATGAACAAGTCCTTGTCCAAAATTGTCATGAATCCTATCAATCTTATGTTGCCTATAGTCAGCCCTATCAATCTTGTGATTCACCTATTCCACCTAGTTCCTCTCCAAGTCATCCTATTGCAAGTTTCACAAAGACTCTCATTGGTTACCAAGACTACATGTTAGACCTTTGTACTAGATATGGTTGTGGTCAAGTTATCCCTAGTGTCTATATCAAGAGTGTAAGGGATGCTTTGGATCAAGCCAAGAAGGAATGGATGCCTATAGAGAACTAATATGTAATGTCTTACAAATGAGATGCTTGATGTTTGTAGCTTAATTTTCCATCTAGAGGAGAGGTTGAGAACTCATGAACCAACTCAGTCTTGGTAGTCCCAATATACCCCACATCAACCTTTCAGTGTGTCAACCTTATCCACTCAAGATGCTAATCCAAACACGTTCCAAAATAACCCAAGCACTTTATGCATTCCCCAATGTTTCCCATGTTAGAAGTCCATCCAAGATAGCATCCAAAGGAAAGACGACATCACATTTGAGCAGGTCAATGTATTTGGAGAAGATTGTGAGAAAAGAAGCCTATGTTTTAAGGCCCAACTTAAAAAGGAGATTGAATTGACCAATCAAATTTTAAGGTAATTTGTCATGGCAGTAGAAAATAAAATCTCTAAGCCCACTTTTCTAGTTTACAATCAAGATGCCAAACCCAAGGAAACTTCAAGTTTCTTAAACATATCATTCACCCCTTCATTAGCATCTCAGACCCATGAAAATGTCTTTAAGCCTACCTTCCCAAGATGGATATAAGTGGTGACATATTGTGAAGAAAAAAACAAATCATGTTTAAGTGCAGAAGTGGAAAGGAGAGAGAAACTTGAAACTACTTAACTACCTCCCACCCTTCCTCAAGAAGCCATTAAACCCATCTTTCCACCTCTAATTGATCAATGTTTCCCTTCTAATGTTGAGTATTACATTGCTACTTGGGAATCTTATTGGGCTAAAATTCTTATTTTTGAGATGCTTAATATTGACATCACTAAGATGAAGAGATAGAGATTTCGTATTGGATTAATGATGAGAAGGAGTTGACTCCATGTTAAGATGATGTTCCTTGTGTTGAAAAAGATGCCTTAGAAAGAGTTATTTTGGATTTCAAATAAGAAGAAGAAGTTTCTCTTATTATTTCAACTCATAAAGCTAATCAAGAGAATGATGATGACTTTTGGAAAAAATTTGAGGACATATGTAATGAATTTTAATCCCTCAAGTAGCCTATAAGTCCTTTGGAGCTGAATACAAGCCATGATAAGCAAGAGGTTGTGTCTCAAAAATAAGACATGTGGTAGACCTATATGCAAATATTCCAAGAGTATAAAGAATGTAAGAAGACTAAACTCCTAATGAAACAAATCTAAGATGTTATAAAGTAGGCATCTATTGAATAACATCATCATCAAGAGAGTCTAGCTCATTATGGAGAAATCTATGATGATCTTGGGCCTTTTGAGGATGGTTCAAAAGTGGATCTTAGGCCTTATGGGGGTGATTTGAGGGTTGATTCTACAACCACCTATGAATCTTCCCCCACCAACATCAATGAAGAATTTGAGCATGAAGCACTTCTAAAATATCATGATACAACACTTCTTAAAATCTTTAAGGAGGTTATAGAAAGTGAGAATAATGATGATATCCTTTAAGAAAACATAAAATTACAACAACCATTCATGGATATGCAAATCTATCATGAGGAGACAAAAAGACAGTAGTATGAAGCATGTTTCTAGTTTTGAGAGGACTCCATATACCTTGGAAAATTGTGGGAGATGACTCCATTAGGTGACATGCCAAGCCAGAGAGCAAAAAAGAAAACATGAGTCATCTATCACCATATCTAAAAAGAAGCATGCTTGGCATAATCATTCATTTAGTGAGGAAGGAGATCTCAGATAATTCCCTTTTAATCCAAGAAGCAAGGCATGTTTAATTTAAATGTACATAATTAGTTGTTTTTTTTGTGTCTTGTTTTCCCTAAGTGCTTAGTAGCACAAGTGTGTCTTTGATTTGGTGTTTGCTTTTCCTTTTATGTGTTGTTTTTTCCTTTATGTGTTTTGAGGTAAACCATGTTGGGTGAATATTTTGTCACCAGCTGATTGATGCCAAAATAGGTATTTCAACTTCAGCATAAGGAGATTTATATGGTAAAGTGTGCAGGTTTACTATAGCAAAATGAGATAAATCTCTCCTCTCATCAAAGTGAGGTTCCCTATAAGGTAGGGGAGGTTCCCTGTAAACTAATATAACTAATATAAGCTGAAAATACACTCAGGGGTGGAATAACACCATCCATCTCTCTTTTTTTAGAGATGATGCTCATAATGACAAGGAAAAATCCTAGATAAGTGCTGAAGGCATTTCTCCTCTTTCAAAAATGAAGCTCAAAAAACCAGAGGAAGACTTCCTGGGTAGTAACTGTAACTACAAGAAACCAATGAAAGCACAAAGTCTTTTATTGCTTCTCTCACTAAAATAGGACGTAGTAACACAGTAGAATGAAGTGTAGCACAAAGTCTCCACTTCAACTACAATAGAGTGAAAGGTTATGAAGGGTAATGGGAGCTCAAAGTCTCACCAATATCCTTTACACTGAAACATAAAACAAATAGACTGAAGACAATGATGGTAGCACAAAATCTCCCATAGTTGGCTTTAAGACACCTTCCAGATTACTTCCACTAATTCCACTTATTCAATTATATAGACAAGACTATATTAGGGAAATAGACATAAGAAAAATATCCTAGACAACACAAGCTATTTCAACATAGTCTAAAAGGTCACTTGCTTTCTCACTCAAATAAAAAATATAATTAACAGTCTAAGCTCAAAGTCTCAGGAATGCCTTTCAATTTGGGTAGAGTTTCACTTCTAATAACTAAGAGACCTCCCTTATACAAAATGGTAGATTACAATATATAGCCTTTCAAGAAAGACTTTGGTGCTTGTTTCCAGTAAATGGCCCATGCTGCACTCAATGCCTTGAATGCATTTTGAAATTCTGTGAAGGGGCCATGCTAGAGTAGGATATCAACCTAGACTCTAGCATTCTAATCATCTGAAATGTCTCCTCTAAAGCATGGGCTGCTTGGTCCTCTTTATGATGCTTACATGGATATCCATTCCCCTTTACTCAAAGGGGAAAAATAGGCTATGCCATTGAATACTCATGTCCTCTGATGTCCACTTGGTGGACTATTCCACCTACTAGAAATAACTCTACTACAAATATTCCTAAATTTCTTGTAGCATTTTCTCTCTTCCTTGCCATGTTTTATCCTTCCTTGGTGATCTAAGCTCTCAAGCTATCTTCTCACTTTCTACTAGCTCCTTTGACTCCTTCTTTGGCTGGTCACTAAATTTGTTCCCATGTGTACATCTTTGAAAATTAATGGATATTTCATTACCCTAAATTTGACATCCATGGGGACGTCATTGGGCACTTGGTCGCTTGAACCACTTTGAGATTTGAACTTTGAACTCTTTTGGTTAAAAGGTTCAATAGTTTAATGGTTCAAAGTGGTTTAATGGTCAGTGGTTCAAAACTTCACAAAGAGTCATGTTCACTCTCTTTTTTCTTCTGTTGAACCATTTCTTTGAACCATGCAGTTGAACTTCTTTCTAGAATCTTATGCTTCTTTGATTTGCTCGAAGCTTTTGTTCACACTTTAAACTTCTTTGAACCTTTAAACCATTTAGGTTCAAGGTTCAAAGGTTCAATCTTAACTCTTCAAATCATTTTATTCTTTTAAGTCCACCATAGCTGTTGAACCTTTGAACATGTTGAAGTCTTTAAACTCATTGAACTCTTTGAAGTGGTTGAACTTCTTTGAACTCTTTGAAGTGATTAAATATTTTTGAACCTTTGAACCACTTTCAACCTTTCTAATTTCAAAGGTTCATTAGTTTAATGATTCATTCCATTTGTTTGAAGCCTATCATTAATTCTTTTGATTAAACCTCAACATTGAACCATCCTTGAAATGCCTAAGTGTTTAGAACTTATTTCTTTGTGAAAGCCCTCTTGTTGAACCTATGAGTTACTTAATTGAAAATGATTGAATAATTAAAGAAATTGGATGCTCAAAACATTTTTGAAAGAAAGAAAGAAAGAAATAGACAATTTTGGCCTACAAGACCAAAATAGTCAACATGTTGTCCACAAAAACAAGTGATAGATTTTGGGAACAATAGCTGGCTCCAGTTGGGGAACTTCCATCAATTGAAATTTTGAAACAATAGAAGGGAGTAGAGTCTAGAATCTCAGTGCCTTCAATTATGCCATTGGGCTATGGGATCATGCTACCCAAAAATAAAGGCACCAAAAATGAAAATGAACAACATAAAACAAAACTAAAGACTATACAAAAATTATACATATGTACAACTAATCATATCTGATACTTCAAGGATTGAAGTGCTTCAGATGTTGCCCACTATGAAGCAGTGAAAAATGCATGTCATCTTGATACTTTAATAGGAAACTATTTTCACCATTGAGTCAATGAATAGCAAATGGGCCTCTCCATAAGGAATCAAATTTCACATGCATTCCTTTTGGTTCTCTTCTCTTGTCTCATAATAGAACTTGATCTCCAATCTATAAATCATGAATCCTTACTTTTTAGTCAAAGAGCTTCTTTACCAGACTCTGATGTGTGACAATATGGTCTGCCACCATAGTTCGTTGCTTATCTAGTTCAGTCAAGCACATGATCCTTTTATCGATGGAACTTTCAAATGTTGAATCTTCTACTGCCTTTGCCAACTTTAATGCTGGTACTTATAGGGTGATTGGTATCTCTGTAGTGAGGCCATATAGAAGTTGGAAAGGTGACATACCTATCACCCTCTTGGGTGTAATTCTACCTACCCATCAAGCGTTAAATAATGCTTTATGCTAGGTTCTCTGATTGTCATCTACCAGCTTCCTGATAATGGTTACTAAGTTCTTGTTGCTTGATTCTACTTGACCATTTCCTTGCAGATAATAGTCAGAAGAGTTGGAGAGAATGATCCCATAATAATAGTAGAACTGGGTAATCTCATGAGAAGAGAAATATGTTGCATCGTCTGTTACAATCTTGGTTTGGACTCTAAAGCAGGAGATGATATTTTCCTTGAGAAAATTACATACCACTTCTGAAGTAGCATGCTTAGTTGGGATGGCTTCCACCCACTTGGTAAAGTAGTATGTGGCTATAAGAACACACTCATGTCTAGCACTCGAAGATAGGTTTACAGTGCCAATGAAATCAATTCCCCATTTCTAAAATGGCTCTTTAATTACTACTAGCTTGAGAGGTAACACAACCAATTTGGGTCTTATAATGAGCTATTGACATATTTCACATCTACATACCCATTTGTATGCATCTTGATATAGAGTAGGCCAATAATACTTGTCTCATAGAATCTTATTAGCAGTCACAAGTATAGAAAAATGTCTTCCACAAGCCAAATTGTGTAAGGACTCCAAAAGTTTTTTCTGCTAAACTTTATCCATGTAGTGAAGGAATAACCCATCAAGGTTCTTCTTATATAGACCATTGTCTCACAAAACAAAGTTGGCAGCTTTCAACTTAATAATACTCTTTTCTTTATGAGACAGGTGAGCAAGACACTCACCATAGGTAAGGAAATGAGCAATATTCAAATACCACTCATTCGTAGTGGTGACAAAAATAACTGTTGGTGTGTCTTTAACTTGTACTTCTTCATGCCTTGTTTCTTCTGGTATGTTATCATCAATTAATTGGTAGAGAACACTTCCCCACACAAACTTTGTTGGTTTGATAACTAGATCAAACTCTTAGATTTTATAAATCTAATTGCCCCTTTTGGTTCCAAACTCCTTATGAGTTAGTATGGACTTGACTATTATATCAAGGACCCGAGCAACAGTGTATGAGTTCAAGATGTAAAAATGGAAGTGCTTTACCACCTTTACCACAACATAAACATGCTTTTCAATGTTTGAATACTTCAGCTCATAAGATTTGAGAGGACAACTCATGAAAGATATGGGAGCTCCAACACCTTCTTTGTTCTGTTAAACCAAAATAGTTGAAAGTATGTGTTCAGAAGCATAACTATACATCATGAAGTCTTTGGTGTAATCAGGACAAACATGAATTGGGGCATGGGTGATAGCTTCCTTGATGTCTTGAAATGTTGACTTGCCTTCTTCTATCTAGCTAAAAGTGGCTTTGCCTTTCATCATATTGACAATGTGGTGAGTCTTTTCTATGAATTCAGGAATGAACCTTCACAAAAAGTTTACCTTTCCAAAGAAAGATTAGACTGCAGTCTTACTGATAAGAAGAGCAAGCTATTGAATGGATTTGACCCTTTTTGGGTTGATCTTTATGCCTTCTTGAGATATAGTGTGTCTAAGAAATCTACCTTCTATAACCCCAAAAATAGATTTTTTGGGATTAAGGGAAATACCATTCTGCCTACATCACTCCAACACTTGTTGTAGATGATGCACATGATCAAGACGATGCTTGGAAATATAGTTAAGTCATCAAGATATACCACAATGAACTTGTCCATTTTATCTCTGAAAGCAAGGTCCATTTCTCTCTAGAAGGTGGCACTAGCGTTGATCAAGCTAAAAGACATTATGCGATATAAGGTGCCCCAAGGTGTAGTAAAGGTAGTATTATGCTAGTCTGCTTCACCAACTTCCACTTGATTATATCCCAAAAAACCATCTAACATTGATAACATTTTAGCGCCAGTCACTTTCTACAACAACTGATCCATGATGGGTAGGGGATAGTTGTCCTTTAAAGATGACTGATTTAGATTTTTGAAATCAACACATAAGAGAATTTATCCATTATTATTTCTCATAGGTACTATGTTCACAATCCAGATGGAATGATAGATTGAGAAAATAATTCTTACATTCAACATTTTCTATATCTTAGACAAAATTGTGCCTGATATCCTGGGGTTGTACTACTTTTGCTTCTGCTTGTGAGGCAATGACCCAATCTTGAGAGGAATGTTGTGCTATATTTCTTCAAGTTTGAGAGATTTTAGATCATCATAAGAGTATGCCAAAAAATCAATGTAATGGCAAAGTTGAGTGATAAATTTGATTTTTTCGTTAGGGGTACAATAATTTCTAATGTTGACCATTTTTGGATTGTCTCTGTACTCAAATTGATTTGATCAAAATCCTTAGAGGATTTTGAATCCATTTGTTATTCCTTGATAAACCTATCATGCTTGTCAAAAAAAATTTCAAGAGAAACTAATCCTTTGGGAATTCTATTCCCTTTGAGCTTTTGAATTTGTTTTTGGAGCTAATTCCCATGGTGGAGGTTCACTGCCTTCAAAATGAAGCTTTTCAAAGCTATCATTTTATTCCAAAAAAGCATTGATTGGGTTGTCACCATTGAACACCTACAATGGTCAGCATTATCAGGCACACTTGCTCAGAAGACTAGTTTAATAGTGTACCTATTTCCTTTGAAATCTTGGTGAGGGACCAAGAGAGTTGCAGAGATAGCCAATGAATCTACTCAACTATTGAATTCTCTAGGCATGGTAGAAATACTGAAAGCATCAAAGCTTTCAATTTAGTCCCACACTAGATTGTGATAATGTCACAACCTCTCATTATTGGTTTGATATAGGTTCCTTACCTAAAAAACCACCAATTTAGTGTCTCCTTTGGCATGAAGGATTCTAACACCTTTATCTTGAGCAACCTTTAAATTGAGTAGCAGTGATTCATATTCAGCATTGTTGTTAGTGTTATTAAATTGCAACTTATATGCATAAGATAAAATATCTCCTAGAGGAGATATTAAAACAACTCTAGCTCTATAACTAGTAGAAGAATTGATTCCATCGTATTCTAGAATCCAGACATCATCAAAATTTGATCTTCTTTCAGATTTTTCTTCATTAAGAAGGGAAGATCCCTTTTCATGTGTACTGCACCCTACCATTTTTTTGGATGCCTTATCTAAATTTCTTGGATTGTCACTTACTAAGCTTTCATCTACTGAAACAGGAACGTCTTTAGTAGATAAAAAGTAATTACCCATGCCTGAAGACTCAAATAGAATTTGAGCTTCAGGGGCTAATGTTCGGGTAAAATAATACTTTGCCTCCTTCCCATAAAGTAGCCTTTGGATGATGCCCTTAACAAGAATCCTTGCCTCAGACAGGTCCCTATTCAATTCTCCACCAACATCCTTGCAAAAAATTTCCTAAGAAGGATGTCGTATGAGGCTGGGATGTCAGCCACCAGGACTTTCATTTTGATTCTCTTATCTGGAAAAGCCATAAATGCAAATTGAGAATCTTTGATTTGTCCCAACAAAGACACTTGTTCATTTTCCATGGAGAAACATCTACCAAAGGTCTTGGTCAACATGAGACCAAGAGATTCTACCACCTTAGTGGGCATGACATTTTCAAAAGCACTTGAGTCCATAATGCAATTGTTCAGCTGATGACCGTTTATTAATAGGGAAACATAAAATGGTTTTATTTTTCAAGAGGTAGCTAGAGGAGTAATCAGAAGATTATTTTAGGTGGGTGTGTTCTTGGGGGGACCAAGAGTTACTTTCAAAATATCTTATCCTACAAGGATGACTTTATTCTTGATGCATTGAACTAACCTATCTAACTGCTCAGGGTTGGATTGCAAGAATTCAAACTCAGACATTGGAATTTTGGTCTTCTTAACATGGTCAATTATATCAAATGACTAAAATGAATTAGAAATAGGTGAATTTAGTTCATCCTTCTAGTTTTTTGGGGGTGTGGTTTTAGTCTGTGAATTTGAAGCAGAAGGTGAAGGAATATTTGAGGTACTTACTTTTTTGTTGATCACTGGGTCCTTTGATTGGAAAGGCAGAGTGGTCCCCCATTTATCAATTGAAATTGTTGGTTGAGATTCTTCCCCTATTTTTCCCTTATCAGCTTATTGAGCTAATTGGTTCTTAGACTTGGTAAATACTATGTATGATCCATCAAATGCTTCACCTTTACCTTTGGGTTCATCTTGGTAATTCAGGAAACCAATGTTGGATTCACCAGCTAATTCTTCTCCCTCTGTGAAGAGATTAACATCATATTCTTGGTTCAAATCAGGTTGGAAATAGAAATCAAATTTTGTTTCAAGATAGCCAATTGGTGAGTTGTCTAGTGCTGCTTCAATGGCAAGCTTCCCCTGTGGAGGAGGAAGATGACTTGGTTTCCCTTGATTTCTTACATCATTGCCTTGATATGATTAATTGGGAAAAGTCCTCCTTGGTATATCTTGGTATGGAGGAGCATAAATACCTTGTGCCATTTTATTTTTGAGAGCTAGCAACTCATTTTCCAGCTTCTACACCATAGGATCAATGGTGCCTGTAGAAGAATATTCAAGAGATGAAGAAGATTTACTCTTATTAGGATCTTTTCTTATCTTTCCTGCCAAGATAAGATCATCTTCAACCTCAGTGGCCAAATCCTAAGCTGCAACAAGGTCTATGTGGCTAGCTTGCTATAACAAGAAACTCAATTTAGGAAGCTAAGAGTTTATGAAGAAGTATTTGAGATTTTTTGGTGTTGGCTGAGCAATTATGGGAATCTTATTCCTCAACTTATTGAATTTATCTATGAAGTCCCTCATAGGTTCATGAGGATCAATCTTCATCTATGTGAGATGAGCCAATAGGGCATGCACATCTTCTATAGGTTTGAACCTGGCTTCAAATTTAGCTTTGAGAGTGTTCCAGTCAGTCACTATTTGTGCTTGCAAATGATAAAACCAATCTACAGTAGTTCCTTACAATGTTTCCACAAATATTCTAACTACAATGCCTTCATACTCCATGCCTATCACACCACAGGCTATACAAAAGGTTAAAATATGCTCATTAGGATGAACTCTCCCATAACCAAAGAACTTGGGGAAATTCTTCCTTGAACTGTGAGGTAGTTCATATAGAGGTGGAGTTAGATTCAGGGGACCAAAAGTGTTACCCCAAGGGCCTTCAGCTACCATTATATGACTATTAAAGGTAGGGATAAAAAATCTCTGAGGGGTATGTATTAAAAAAGCTCTACTAACATCATAAGAATAAGCTTTGCTTGGTAATGGAGACCTAACTTTTGTAGGGGAAAACTCCTGGTTCACCGAAGGTGAGATGGTGAAGGAAACATATCAAAATGTCTTTGTTGTACCAACTTGAATACAGGGTCAACAATACCTTTAGCTCTATTGCTTCATGTGTATAGTGGATCTACCAGAATGTAAAATGGAAATGGAAAAGAACTAGAACTACTTCAATTTGAAACTTGAGGATTCAAACTGCATATCCTTTCCCCAGCAGAGTCACCAAAAAGCTATTAGGAGAATATTTTGTCACCAACTAACTAATGGAAAAATAAGTATTTCAAACTCAACATAAGGAGATTTATATGGCAAAGTGTGTAGGTTTACTACAACAAAATGAGATAAATCTCTCCTCTCATCAAGGGGATGTTCCTTATAAGGCAAGGGAGGTTCCCTTTAAACTAATATAACTAATATAAGTTGAAAGTACACTCAGGTGTAGAATAACACCATCCATCTTTCTTTTTTTAGAGATGATGCTCATAATGAGAAGGAGAAATCCTATGTAATTGTTGAAGGCATTTCTCTTCTTTCAGAAATGATGCTCAAAAAACTAGAGGAAGACTTTTCAGGTAGTAACTGTAACCACAAGAAACCCATGAAAGCACAAATTCTTTCATTTCTTCTCTCACTGAAATAAGATGTAGTAACACAGTAGAATGAAGTGTAGCACAAACTCTCCACTTCAACTACAATAGAGTGAAAGGTTACGAAGGGTAATGGGAGCTCAAAGTCTCACCAATATCTTTTACGCTAAAACATAAAACAAATAGACTAAAGACAATGATGGCAGCACAAAGTCTCCCACAGTTGGCTTTAGGACACCTTCTAGATTACTTCCAATAATTTTGCTTATTTGATTAAATGGACAAGATTGTATTTAAGAAATAGACATAAGAATAATTTCTTAGATAACATAAGCTATTTCAACACAAAGTCTGAAAGGTCACTTGCTTTCTCATTCAAATAACAAAATATGATTAACAGTCTGAGCTTAATGTCTCAGGAATGGCTTTCAATTTGGGTAGAGTTTCACTTCTAATAACTAAGAGATATCCCTTATACAAAATGGGAGATTACAATATATAGCCTTTCAAGAAATACTTTGGCACTTATTTTCAATAAATGGCCCATGCTGCACTCAATGCCTTGAATGCATTTTGAAATTTTATGAAGGGGCCATGCTGGAGCAGGATATCAGCCTAGATTCTGGTGTTCTAATCATCTCAAATGTCTCCTCCAAAGCATGGGTTGCCTGGTCCTCTTTATGATGCTTACATGGCTATCCATTCACCTTTACTCAAAGGGGAAAAATAGGCCACACCATTGAATACTCATGTCCTCTGATGTCCACTTGGTGGACTGTTCCACCTATTGGAAATAACTCTCCTGTAGATATTTCTAAATTTTTTGTAGCATTTTCTCTCTTCCTTGTCATGTTTTTTCCTTCCTTGGTGATCTGAGCTCTTGGGCTATCTTCTCACTTTTTGTCGGCTCCTTCTTTGGCTAGTCACTGAGTTTGTTTCTAGGTGTGCATCTTTGAAAATCAATGGATATTGCATTACCCTAAATTTGACATCCATGGGGATGTCATTGGTCACTTGGTCACTTGAACCACTTTGGGCTTTGAACCTTGAACTCTTTTGGTTCAAATGTTCAATGGTTTAATGGTTCAAAGTGGTTCAATGGTCAGCGGTTCAAAACTTTACAAAGAGCCGTGTTCACTCTCTTTTGATTTTGTTGAACCATTTCTTTGAACCATCTGGTTGAACTTCTTTCTGGAATCTTCCACTTCTTTGATTCACTCGAATCTTTTGTTCTCACTTTGAACTTCTTTGAATCTTTAAACCTTTGAACCATTTAGGTTCAAGGTTCAAAGGTTCAATCTTAACTCTTCAAATCCTTTTATTCTATGATGTCCACGATAGCCATTGAACCTTTGAACTTGCCGAAGTCTTCAAACTCGTTGAACTCTTTGAAGTGGTTGAACTTATTTGAACTCTTTGAAGCACTTAACTCTTTTTAAGCCTTTGAACCACTTTGAACCTTTCTATGTTCAAAGCTTCAATGGTTCGTTGATTCAATGATTCATTCCATTTATTTGAAGCCCACCGTTAAGTCTTTTGATTGAACCTCGATGTTGAACCATCCTTGAAATGCCTAAGTGTTTGTAACTTATTTCTTTGTGAAAGCCCTCTTGTTGAACCTATGAGTTCCTTAGATAAAAATGCTTGAATAATTAAAGAACCTGGATACTCAGAACATTTTTGAAAGAAAGAAAGAGACAATTTTGGCCTGCAGGACCAAAATAGTTGACATGTTGTCCACAAAAACAAGTGATGGATTTTGGGAACAACAAACCATTTATCTTTTAGTCAATTCAAGTTCTAGTCCTACTATTTAAAAGTGCATTTTGACTCCCTTTTCACAATGGATATGATAAGGTTACTAGTCTTTAACATAGGCAAGCATGTTACCACTAATAATTGCCAAATTATTGACCAAATTTGACTTCTAGTAAAATTGGATCAACCCCTAAATTTTTGAAATTTTGAATAAGTTTTCCATGTATCTTTTGGGGTGTCATGTTGGTTTATCATCTTACTTATCCTTCCTCTAGTCCTTGTTGAAGCCCACCCTCTTTGTACTAGTCAAGTCAACCAATCTGCACCCTAGTCAAACATGGTAAAAGGTTTAACATTTTTTATAAATACTCTAATATTTTAATTTAGGTGTCCTAGGGTGTTTCTAAGTCATATATTTGTCCCTCCCTATGTGTCACATGCAAAAAGGGTCATTTGGCCACATTTTTAGCCTATTTAATGACTTGTATGGACTTTCAAGGGAGCATATTTGTCACAAAGGTGATTTTAAATGTGGAGGAAGTTAGGAGATGTCAAGATATATTAGGAGTTAGTTCAATAAGTAGTTTTTCAGAAATGGGGATTTTTTCCTTGATTTTAGGCCCTTTTGGGCACTTTTACAGAATTGGTGATCTCACCTTAAACTAAAAACGTGAATAAGATGTGTATTCAGCTCCATAAACTCCTTAATATGAATTTGTTTCAAGGAATATGTCAAAAAATTCAGTTTTTTATTTTATTTCAACCTTTTTACCTTTGCAAGCCAAGAAATGTCAAATTCAAATGCATGGTATGAGTTGTACAGCTGGAGTTAGGAGGAATTATATTGGTGGGTGAAAGGTATCTAATTTTACTTCAAATTAATATTAATACTTTTAATTTTGGTGACTTATCTTTTATGAACCATTGATAAGACCTCTGGTAGCTTTTTATATGCTTGCATCCATGAAGGAGTCATTATTTGCACTAGTTTTAGATTTCCATACTTTGGTTTGATGGATTTGTTTGTTTTAGGTGTTTATCAAGGTTATTTAATGCCTTTTAATAGGTTTTATCATAATATTCTTAGTTTTAGAGCTTCATAAGCTTGTTAAGCCTCTTTTAGGCTTGTGTGTTCTTCACCTAGTCCATTTTGTACTTATAGTGTCTCACATGCCTTAAATGAAGGTTTTACACATTATATCAGGCATGAAAGGTTGTCTCAAGTGTTTTGAATATCAAAAATATTTTTGAATTGGTTTGGAGGTCTTGCCATTGCATATTAGTGTTTAATTTCACATCTATGTCTGTATAATAGAGATAAAGACATCCACTTACAGCCTTGATGACATCATTACATCTTTTGGAGAGGTGTGCATGTTTCCATTTTTTAAGATACTTTGGTGTGCATTAGGATGCTTAATGGAGGCATACAAGCTCACTTGTAAAAGAGTTATCATGTTATCCTTGTCGTTTCTCTGCCCATATATCTAAATTCTTCACTTAAAGGTGGCCTAAGCAAGGGCTTGAAGCATCTATAAAAGCTTTAAAACATGTAATGAAGCTACCTTGTAAATCCTAATAGGTTAGAGAGATAATAAAATGCATGTTTGAGAGGATAAGTTAAGTAAACAAGGTATAAACCATGTTAAAATTTCGCAATATTGTATTCAAGGATCCTTTCCCTAACTTGCTAAAACAATGTTCCTCAAGGTTTTGTGGAGTTTTCATGGTGAATATGCAAGAACCTATGATGCGTGGAGATAAATTAAGCTTATATCCCTATCCATGGACAAGACCCTTGCTAAGTGAGAAGGGCATTTGACAAAAGTGGGATGTTTTTTCTAAGGGTCCAAGAGTGCCATGAAAGCACTGAATATATTCAATGCTATCTACAGGTCTAGGAACAAAAAGTGTTTTCTCCACCAAAGTTGAAACCTATACTATGCCACCATGATTTGGATGATTACAAATATTTTGTAAATTTTTTAGATGTGAATATCATCAAGGAAAAGATAATAGTACTATTATTGACCTCATAGACTCACTCCTAGTCCATACATAGGACAAAGCATGCATCTATAGGTAGAGTTTTGAGAAACTAGGTCTCAGGTTAGTAAAGGGCATAGTTTGTGATATTTTGAAAAAACAAGTAAGTACCAAATGAAACAAATATTATGTTAAATATATGTATATGTTCAAGGATAAATATATGCATGACCAAACATTAAAAAAAACCAATAGTGACCTACAACAAGGTTAGGGGCAATTGTCTCAGTCAACTAGTTTTAGAGACAAGACAATGCTCATTTAGGATCTAAATGATGTTTTAACCCTTTAAATGTGGATACAATCATGATAAGGAGTTAATTCATTTTTAAATCCCTGGGAAGGACCTCTAAACACACAACCAAAGATAAATTGTAGGCCATACACACACATACCCTGTTGAAGGTGAATGCGAGTAAACAATGATGCTTAAGTGATCGCTTAGAGTCACTCAATGAGATACAAGTGAGCCATACAAGGGTAATATTATTATAAGAGGATAATAATAGGTTTTATATACTCTTTTGAAGATAAATATCTACATGAAAACCTACATGCATGTGGAAATGAGGTTGTCTCAGTCATCAAGTAGAGACTTGGCTTTAAGAATGAGAGGTGCATTAGTGCAAGGAATGGAGTTAAAATTTGTAAAAATGGTGGATTACCACATAAATGATCTTAGAAACATCTGAGGGATTTTTTATAATGTTCTTAAATCCTAAACCAAGCTCTAATCACCTATAATCAGAGGCTTAAAATAATTATCTCAATCAGGATAGTGGACTGACAAGTTTCATTTGAGGGGTGTCTTGGAGTTTTCAAGGTAAGTAAAGGTTTGATAGAGTGGTGATGAGTCTTAAAAATCATACACAATAATTTTGAAACCATTAATATGCCTTGACCTATATAAAACAAACATTCATGAGTGACATAAAGATGCAAACACAGTCCACATGTGAACCCTGCACACAGTGTTGTTTCAAAGTTTGCCTAGGAAATAGAGAAATTTAGAGGCCTTGTTCTTAGATTTAGATTCCCATAATTCGTATATATTACCCTTATGAGTTAAATAATCTCCTCCAATGTTCAAATTTTTAATACTAATAGGATAACACCTTCTTATTTTGTCTCAGAGATAGAGTAACCTTTTCCTTGCATAAACCTTTCAATTATTGGGAAATGGGACAAAACATGAAACAAAAGGAAGGGAGAGATAAAATTAGGGTTTTAAAATCTGAAAAACATATATTATAATAGGTGAAACTAGTCTATAAGGTTGGAAATAGGAAAGGTGGTCTAGACATGGAAATCTGTAGGTAGACCTAGTGAGACAACATGCAAGCCTAATGTCAATGACGAGCCATTTCTAGTTTGAGCATTTGGAAACATTATAATGTTTTGAATCAAGAACATGGGTGTGATAATTATGTGTTAAATCTATTATAATTCATGGTAAATTTAAATAGTGGTCATTTATCTCAAAAGTAAAGGATAGACCTACTAGGCAATATTAGGCCTATTACCAAAGAAAGAGGTATTTTCATTTCTAACTCCTAGTGAGATATTTTTATGATAGGGACATGTTTTTAGGATAAAATAATACATTTTAAATATTTTTATTGTAGATATATCCACTAGGAATCCATTTTATTGTCTTAGAAGCTCCCAAACCTCACAAAATGTAGGGAAAGTGTTAGAATGCCAAATTGGAGTGCCTAAAAATTTCATGAACCTTTGAATGGTAGGTTGACGTATTTAGGTATGATGAAGAGGGTCATATTTAAGCCTTGAATATATATTTTTAATTATCCTATGTCTATTCTTTATGAACAAACATTAAGACCTAAGACTACACAAAACCCTTCCAAACCCTCCATAAGAACCCGATTAGGAAGATGAGGAAAATGAAGTATCTAGAAGGGGTATAAATGACATGAAACTAATTATATTATTTAGGGTAATTTCAAAGATTATCCACATGTGACTAAGGTGTACGCCACTTATATGGATGGTGTAAAATATAGCTCTTTTTGACATTTTTTTGTGTTTACAGGTGTGAAAAGACTTTAATTATACTAAATCACCTTTGGGAGGTAGTGTAGGACTTATTATAAGTCCTCATGGTAATTTTATGAAGTATAAAATCTCCTAAGTCTATCTACCATCTCTTTAATTTCAACTAGTCTAGTGGGTAGATAATGAACACTTAGGAGAAAATGGTGAAACTTCATCTAGAAAGCCTTTTAAGCCCTATTTCTTGAACTTGATGAGTTTTAAACCCTTGAAACATGTCATCCATCCTTGTTCATGGATTTAATTGAATAATTGGGAAGGTTTTGGGTGACAAGTGTGAGAAATGCATAGAAATGAGTCTTTTTAGGATTGACATGGATGATTGTGCATGGCTAGAAGGATAGATATGATCAAGGACCTCTCCAATTAATGTGATGTATTTTCAGTAACCCCTTACACTTAAATCCATCATCATACCTTACTATATGTAGTGATGAGGTAGTTTTGGAAGGCAAATCATGAAGGGCAGGTTTCTGGGGAAGGAAAGGAGTTTTTAGGCCACTTTGCAAGAGTTGGATGATTTGAGAGGACATTTTTATCTCCTATAATTGCATGTATCACCCCATATATCTATTACATTCACAAATAAATGATTTTTTAATTTGTACAAGTGTCTAATGACTCTTGATCTTCCCCTCTCTCTCTCTTCTCACATTTTCTATATAAACTAGCCTTTTTAACATTGTATTGCATCTCTCCACCTTGGTATGGTCAACACCGGCAATTTTTTTGCCTTGAGATAATAAGTATAGTTGTTTCTTACCTCATTAAATATTTAACTAAGTTTACACAATGGTTTTTGGTCTTTTTCAAGTGTATTTTTGTTTACCTTCACATGTTACTCTTCTTAGTACCTTTTGTGTTTTGGAATCTCTCTTTTACAAGTCATCAAGAAGTGTCTAATGTCAATGTTGCAGGTGTAATTAGTATTATATTCAATGGTGTATCTTATAATTCCTATTTTCTAAGTACTCCTACCATAAAATATCTCAAATACACCATGCTTGAAACATTGATGTGAAAGAGAAGATTGTCATTAGATGAAGTGTATGTGTAAACTTCTTTTTGATTCTAAGTATAGGTTAAAGGGTGTGATTAAAACATATATTATATTTTATTTCATCTATTATTATCCCTTTTCATCCCCCAAAGTGTTATTATTAGGATTGAGATATAATGATGCATCAAAGGGAACTAGCCCCTAATCCAGAGATCCAACTCACATTTGGTGACCAACATCCTTGAGGTGGTTCCATTGTGCCACTTAAACAAGGATTGATTTTGAATCTCCTCATTGAGTGCAATTTCAAGTGAAAATTCTACCTAATCATCCAAAATACTTCTCCATAAGACAAGATCAAATTTATAAAGAAAGTATTGAACCCTAAAACTTTATTCCTCAAGTATAATGGTCAATAAGCATATGTTTATTCACACTTATTTTCTTAATTCAAATATATTTTCTTAATAATTATGAAATTAAATTTTATATATATATATATATATATATAGGTGTATCTTACCAAAAACTTTTGAACATGTCAGTTTTACTAGGTTGATTGGGTCAACCTAGTACATTTTCAAGCTGGCTCACTAGGTCTGTGCTAGGTCAACCATGAGACTAACAAATGAAAAGAGTTAAAGTGTCCCCAAAACACACTAGATTGACCAATTTGACCTATTTTTTTTGAATATGTCAAAAGGTTAACAAGGAAATAAATGAAGGAATAAATCATGACAATGACTATAATGGATAGGAAAAAGAAGAATAAGCCTAGCGTTCATGGTTATAGGAAGCAAGAGTCTAGATGGAAAGTGGAAAAAGGAACAACAATATTATGAAGCACCAATGGTTTGTGCACTCCTTTCTTAGTGTACCCCTTAAGGCATAGACTCATAGAGATTGAGACTTGATAACTTCTTGTAAGATATAAAGTGTTAGTAATTGATAAAAGTTTGAAAATATTATGTGTATACAATCATATTCAACCCATGTCATTGTCTATCAACCAAACTTGCATTCTATATTATCATGAGACTTGTTTGTATATGATCTAAACTATATATGTTCATTAGGTACATCAAGGGATGCTTATAGGTGGGCATTAGCATCTGAGACTTATGTTTCAACTCCTTTTATTCCTCTTAAGGTCATTAAGGATCATATTACACCTATAGAATCTCATTTCTTTCTTGAGACCATATAACCATCTCTCACCATCAATACACTATAGGTCACTAGTAAGTTGCATGTTTTTTTGGACTAAAAGGAAATGCATTTACTAAGTGTTTCTAGTCAAAAATTGACTTAGTTAAAAACCCCTCTATCGTCATCTTTATCAAAAAACAATTTCCTTCATATGTCAAAATGTGACATCTCCACCTAGGCTACAAGAATGAAACTATACATCTTACATAGACTTCCTAAAAATTTACCATAAAATTCTATTGTGTAAGGAATAATCCTCTTTTAAAGAGATTAAGGTAAATAGTGCCATTTACAACTTTCTCAACTTGATTGAGTGTAGGTATTGTTTGATGGGTTCTTAACTTAATCATTATCACAATGATATTCTCTACACTCTTAGACCTACTTGATGGTCTCAAATAGATCCAAACACCTAAAAATCATTTTCAATGCTACTCTACCTTATTTTAAATTGAGTTTAGACCACTATTTGAGATACCCCATAGGTGTCATTAGACATAGGACTGTGATAGCTTCATTATAACCCTAATAACTTTTCACTAGGTTTATGATATTTATTTTGAATCTTTTTTTGTTTCAAAGACTTCAAATACCATTATAATTATTTTTTAAAGTTGAAATTGAAGTGGTCTTCATACAATCCTATAGATGCCCTTTTTAGGCTACTTGATTGTATCAAGGTCTTAGACTAGATTTTGCATCCAAGATCCTCCTCAACATGGACCTTCAATGGATAATATAATTAACCCTAATCTATGAGGTTGAAAACAATTATATCACTTTTGATATAGAACCACTTGCATAAGGACTAACTCTACAATTGTGAAAATAATGTTTTGTAGACCACTAGTGTCCACCTCTAGCTCAAGAGAGTGATCTTGCCTTCTCCTTCATATCCACAAGTGATAAAATAGGTTAGAATCACCATGATAAGGATTAACATACTATACAAGTCCTCATACACTACTTGGTTCACATACATTAATGCAAATATAAGATAAAATAAAGGTGTTGGGGATGTACAGGCATTTTGGAAACATTGATAGTATTAGAGATTATTCATGAATCACATACCACTAATCCAAAAACCATGACCATGAAATGAGATTTCATGAGGACTAATAACATACCTTAAGTGTACTTAGTCTAACTCTTCCTCTCTTATTTGTACTAAAGAAAAACCATTGACTTCTTTCGACCTATCCAAGAGAGTGATGAGAGAGGGATCATTTTTTATAAAATTTTAGCTTATTAAAGCTTATTGAACCTAAAAATGACCTGTGATAATTTGAAGACACTTATCTAAAGCCTCAATATGTGCCAAACTAGCTATATTAGTTTGTACATGCATATAAAACTAAAACTACCCTATTTGAAGTTGATGTCCTTTCTTAGATGTAGAAACTATCACGTTTCAGTTTTAAATTATTCTCTAACACATACCTAACATGTGGTACATTGTATTTCATTTTGACACATCTTTCTTATTTTGTAAAATCATACATTTCACTGAGTGACCAAAAGGTGGCATAATATGACACAAGATCAACTAGGCAAATGTGACAAAGATTAGAAACATATTATTTGACCTCATCAATGACCATAGTGAACAATTTAAAACCCAGGTGACCCTAAGAACATTTTAAAATGCATGGGGTTTAATCACATCTGACCTAGGGTGAAATTCAGTCAACATTTTGGTAATTTCCTAGGGGTAGCATGTCTACTATGATAAGGACTAGTTGCCTTATCCTATCCTTGGTCAATAGAGTCACCTATATGCTACATTTTACTCTGATATTCCTCTAAAAGGACACCAATCCACACCAAACATAACATGGAAATAAAAACACAAAAAAAGGCATAAAACACACACTTATGTTCTTATGAACACTTAGGGAATACACACAAACACTCAAAGGGAAATACACACCTATCCTAATATGTACAAGACATCAAAACACTTGAGATGAAAAAAAACTCCTCATTGATTCAATGAGGGTCAAAGATAATGATTATTTCATAACTATTTCTTCATTAAAATAAACTCTTATATGATGAACATTTATCAATGAACACTTGCTTATTGAGATAGTCAAATGACTTACCATTGTTAGATATTTTGTTGACTGCAAGTGTGTCACTTGGAGACCTTAATAACACTCCATCTATCTTTCTTAAAGGTTTGTTTGAGCTTGAAACCTACTTAACCTTTATCATGTCCACTTGACATTCCTCAATCTAATCATTAGGAGATATGAAAGTTGTCTCAACTTTACCCTCCTCTAGAATATGGTGCACTTGATGTCTAGAACCATCAAACTTGTCATAAAATGGGTCAACCTCATACTAAATTTTGGACTGATCCTCAACCACGAACATGTTTGCCTTGATTTCATTACATTCCTTCATGACTACAACCTTCTTGAAAGTGGTTTGACACTCATTCTTATGCTTGATAGGATACTCTCCTTCTTTTTTATAAGTTTCATCAACAACCTTACTATTAGCTTTATGCTTCTTAGGAAGCGGAGTTGGCTTACTTAATTTTTGAAACTCTTGAACTATGGAATTGAACTACTACCATAGATCATATTCTTATTGATGGTTGTCACATCCATGGACTCCATCTTATGAAGGCATACATTTATTATCATCCTCATTAAATTGATATATAATACTTTGAAAACCATCATCATCATGCATATGAATATGGTAGTTACCCTCATCACCTTTTTGAAAAGACACATCAAGGCTTACCTTAGAATGTTCATCAGCTTCATCATGGATAATGTATGTGCAAGGATCTATCTCTTCAATGAAAGTATATGGATCATGTTCATAAGTGTCAATGCAATACTCATCTAGGGAAATATTATAAATACCTTTAAGTTTGGAAGATTATCCATCATCCATAACATAATCTTCTTGATCATTGATGATACAATTTAGATTAAAACTTGCTTCTACATATGGATCAATGGAAAACTTGGCCAATATATGTGTTATAATAGTCACCTTTACTCCATACCTTGTTTTAAAGTATAACAAGGACCAATTAGTTGAGAGGTATCCACCTATGTTGGTGGTGAAGTCCCTTGATAGACAAATAATAAAGTAAGTAGGTAAATCAACCACCACTATGTCTTGCAAGAATAGAAAGATTGAGTATTCATGAAAAAAAATTGTCAAACCTTTGATGATCCTTACTAACTTAGTTACTATCGCATAAATTTAAAGTAATCCCTTGATATATGGCTCATATTTTAAGTCCAAGTTATCTACCAGAAGTTTGGGCATAACTAAAGTACTTTCCCCACTATGCACAATGCAATTATGGACTAATTTGTCTCCCACAATGAGGGTGAGATAGAAAGGTGGGATTTTTTTAGATATGAAGGGTTCAAAAATGTGAGTAAGATCATTAGTGAGGGATACACCATAGTATATTCATGGTTGGGGATTAATGTGAATATGGGATAGTTGCTCTTGAATTAGTTCATTTTGACCGGGCATGTGGAGTAATTCCCAAAGAGATATATTAGTCTTAGAATTATTCAAGGAATCAATGATATTCGAATAAGAAAAAATCACCTTTTATTGTATCCTTGAAGGAAAATAATTTCCTTGATATTGAGGCAATAGAGAACTTTGACTCACCCTCTACACATTTTGATTTTGAAGAGGTGCAGGACTTGTAGAGGCTACCACATTTGTATCCACCCCTTATTGCCTTGGAGGAGGATTATTTAAACTTATGCCAACACCATGAACATCTCCCAAATATTTCCTCTTTGATATTGTGTTGGCTACAACTAAAGTACTTTGATTTAGGACAAGTGTATCTTCCACTTAAAAGTTTTCAAGGCTCACTCCTTAAGGTTGTCATCTTTCATTTTTTTTGTTTGTATAAAGTTCTCATTTTCCACTATATATTGAGGATTACATCTTATTTGAGATACAAAATCTTGTCCTTCACCTTAATTGGAATTCATATACCATCTTTGAGGTTTCCATTCTTCTCCTTGAACCATGTTACTATGGACTAGAACCATGGCTCTTATGCTAGGAGTAAAGTTTGGATTGTAATCATTGGGTGGCCTATTGAAGTTAGGCTGACCTTGTCCCCTCCCTTGATAATATTTCAAAGGTATTAATATATTTTATTATGGAATATTGGGATAGGGGTTTTATTTAACTCCATATTTTTTATTTATTTTCCTAACTTGAGATTTTAAGGCCTTAGATCTTGCCTCCCAATCAATGGTATCTTCTGATTTATTTGGGGAAATTTTAGACTTGTTGTTTAAACTTGGAATTAGATCAAATTAGAGGAGAAATAGGCATATTAGGTTGAATAGGAATAAATAATTTTGGATGAAGCTTAAAATATTGAATTAAACCATTATCATCTCTAATGGCTATGTCATAGGCTTCAGTCAAAGTGTACCCACCCATGGACTACAATAGGGAAACTATATCAATCCCAATATCTCTAAGGTATGTTGGAAAAAAAAACTTATAATGGGTCTCATGGGAGGTGGAAGACTATATCGTGTTATTTGAAACCTACCATTGAAGTCATGCATAGTTTCTCTATGACCTCTTTGAATCACATTCATCTGATGAATGGATGATGCATGATCAATCTTATCTTCAAACCTTTGAGTCAACAACTCTCCAAACTCATCCCAAGTAGTGATACATCCTCCTGGTAATGTCCTATAAAAGTCAATGGATTTTTCCCTAAGAGACATGGAAAGAAACCAAATTACAATTTTAACTTCAATGACATTGTGGAAATTTGAAAGGTTAGAAATGTGCCTAATACACTCTCTTGGGGTGATGGGACCTTCCCCATTTAAATTTGGAATACTCTTGGTGTCATTGGGAGGTATTCATCATAGTATTTGAGGTTTATAAGATTTTTAATATTGAAAGCTAGGAAAGCATGTTACCTAGCCATGTTGTCCTCATATTCCTCTTCAATCTCTTGCTCTTATTAACTTTAAAAATCTTATATCTCTTCAAATGTCAAGATAAGCTAAGGATGTTGAACTTCAAGAGGAATTTTAGGTTATAGGAGTGGGTTTATGGGATAGTTACCTATACTATTAGCTCACCAAGTAAGGACCATGAAGCATGAACAAAATTATAATAAATCTTGGTCTATAACCATATATTACCTTTAGTGGAGTCACAAAATGTTCAATAGAACACACATATGTAGTTGTGATGTTGTCAATATGAACATTTACCTTGACAATACATGGTTAGGAAAATAGTCCCAATGGGTGTACCACAACAATTATCACTCGATATTTCACCCTTGTATAGGTTATTCAATCCTCCTCCATATTGAGTTTAACATTGGATTATCCCTAGGTTTTTGGGTTGCCTATAGTAGAGGTAAACCTCTATATTTAAGGGACAGCTCCCTAAACTAGTCTTTGATAGCTTATCACCTACATTACTTACTTGTTTGTAATGAAAAGAGATATAAGGAACATGAAATTAACCTATTATATGAGGTGATACACTAGATTTATCTCTACTATACTATCACATACTTGCACTATGGAATATGACTCATAATACTAGCTTCAACATCTTAGATTTCTCTAACAAAAGTTTTTAGAAACATGCAGGTGATATGCATTGCACTTCTTAAGGTGAATGATAAAAAGGCATGATGGTTTACACTAATTTTATTCCTTACATATAGATATAGACAAATACACTAACTGTACTTCATGTGACTTATTAGAGGGCAAACTACTTGTACCAAACATGAAAGAGTAAAGAGAACACAATGATAGATAGTTATCACTTATCATTCCACTATGCACTACTTCACATACTTAGAAATTAAGTTTTGAACTCAAAAATTTATTGGAAGTATTTATTCAAAGTCAAATGTATTATTCAAACTAGTAGGGCTTCACCATACTAGCTATGGATCCTTCTTTAATGCCAAAATGACATGAATATATAGAGCATAGGAGAGAAGAGAGTAGGAGTGAAGTTGTATGGTCATAAGGCCATGTTTCAAGACATGGAAATAAATTAAAATTTAAGAGAATGGAATGTAAAATAGTCATAAATTCCTCCTCGACAAATTTCCATTTGAAACATGACACCTTCTTGAAGTTGGTGTAGAGATATTCATGTTCTTCTTGAAAATGCCTTGATGATGAGGGATCCATTAAAATATTTTGAACTATCTTTGAATAAATTGACACATGAATTGTACTGATAATGGGGAAACAAGATTGTGATATCCATTATATGCTCCTCAACTGGTGAACCTCTTTACACCACTTATCATTCACTTTCTTATAACTATTCACTAGTTTTCTAGGTCTAATTCACACACTTATCACTTATGTGGCCTATATATGCTCATTGAGATTCATTTTAGAGGTGTTATAAAATTATTCAAGACCTATTTGTCTTATATTACATTAGGTATAACTGAAAAGAACTCAAAACCACACTTATCATCTCTATTTTTTGCAGTCACTCACTTTCTCATCATCATATCATGTACTGCCTATACTAGCTATATTAGTAGAGGGGTTTACACATATTAACAAGGTGATAAATGGATATGAGCATTTATAAAAAGTATCTAAATACATACTTTAAAGATTTTAACTTATCCATTCCATTCTTTACCTTCAATTCAACTCAAAACCTACAAAAAATATAGTTTTAGGCTAGTCTATAAAGTGATAGTATAGAATGACTGAGTGGTGACGATACTTAGAGAGTTAATAACATGTTCAAAACACTTTAAATTACAATTTACCACTTATAGATTCATCTCCATTCATATCTTACACATCGGGTTCTTGAGAGGGTTTTAGGTCATTTAGGTTCTTAACATTGATTCATAAAGGTTAGACTCTTAACCTTACAAACAATTCCACAAATTTTGAGGTCAAGACCTCCTTTAACTATCCATAAGTTCTTGGGGTCCCATATAGATTGTCCTTACAGATATGAGTTAATTAAGTTGGCTTCTCGATCTCTTATTTGGATTCTAGATAGGCCTTATAGATATTTAGGCCAAAATGACCAATTATAGGTTGCTATATGAAAACCAATTAATCCTATGGAACCTCAACTTTACCATGAAGGATATCACATGTTTTTTTAACATTTCATGATGATATGAGTGAATTTAGACACCATTAAGGTTCATGCCTAGTTTATATGTACTATGTATCTGAGCATGTGGTCAATTTTGAGTGATCACAATGGTTTTAGGTGATTTGAAACCTTTTTTAATATCCAATTTAACCATATATATATTATATCAATGAATTATTGGTTCTCTATTTCATATTTTTACCATTCATGTATGCTAGGTCTACAAACTACATGACTGTAAAGTGCCCCATGTCTGAGATAAAATAAAGGATACTTGCCCTATTGGTTTGGATCAATTGAGACCATGGTGATATTTTTTAGGTCATAAGTAATTTATATACCAATTTCCAAAGAATTTTAATACCTCTATAGTTTTAAAACATCTCAAACTCTTAATACTAACTTCTTAAAATTGTGACTGTGTGCAGGATTTTTGGTTGAGCCTAAGAACTCTAAGTGATTGTTGTCTATGTTTTTATTTGATTTTTAGGATCACCTATAAGTAATATGACATCACTTTTAGAATTAATTACATGATATTATATAACCCATATCTTTTTATTTGAACCAAACATGCATTCTCCATTAGCATGAGATTGGTTTGTGTACGGGCTAAACTATAGATATTCATTAAGTGCATCAAGGGATGCCTACAGGTGTGTATTAGTAAATGATCACTATGTTTCAAATAATTTGATTCCTCTTGAGGTCAATGAGGTTCACCTTACACCTATTTAATCTCATTTATTCCTTGATACCATGCAACCATCTCTCACCATTAATGTAATATAGGTCACTTGTAAGTTCTATGTTTATTTTGGACTAAACAACACTATGTTTACTAAGTGTTTCTAGTAAAAACTTGACTCAATTGGAAACCACTATATCATCATATTTATTAACCCAAAAATATTCTTCATATTTAAATATTTTACCTCTCCACCTAGGCTACAATAATGAAACCATAGGGATTACATAGACTTCCTAAGAATTTACCACAAGATGATAATGTGTAAGGTAGAATCCTCTTTCTTAGAGATTATGATAAACAATGCCATTTGAAACTTTCTCAGCTTGATTAAGTGTAGGTGTTTTTTGAGGTCTTATTAACCTCAATAGTATCATAATGATCTTATTTATAATCTTATACCTACTTGAATGTCTCAATTGGATCCAAACACCTCCAAATCCTTCTCAACACTACTTTGTCTTCTTTTACATTGACTTTAGACCACTATTTGAGACTACCTATAGGTGTCATTAGATATAGGATTGTGTATTATGGTGTAGCTTTATCATATCCATAATAACATTTCATTAGGTTTATGATATTTATTTGAAATCATAGTTAGGTTCAAATCCTTAATATGCCATGATACTTATTTTATTCAAGTTGAAATTGAAATGGTCTTTAGACAAACCTATAGATGGCCCTTTTAGGCTACTTGACTATATCAAGGTCTTATACCTCAATTTACATCCATGCTCCTCCTCAACATAGAAATTAAATAGATAATATAATAAATAATGCTTTGTGAGGTTGAAAATAAGTATATCACCTTTGATCTAGAAGCACTTTCATAAGGACAAACTTTGTAACTATGAAAATTATGTTCTGCAGACCACTAGTGTTCACCTCTATCTCAAGAGAGTGATATTTCCTACTCCTCCATGTCCACATATTTCAAACCAATTTAGAATCATCATGATAAGGATTTACATACTCTTAAATCACTCATACACCACTTAGTTCAAATGGATTAATGCAAATAGATGAGAAAATAGAGGTATTGGGGATGTACAAACATTTTAGAGAAACTAACAATCATATTGATTGTTCATGCAACATGAAGCACTAATATATAAAACATGACCATGTAATGAGAGATAATGAGGACTAATATCATTCCCCAAGTGTACTCAGTCTAACTCTTCCCCTCCTATCCATATCAAATCAAAATCATTGACCTCTTTTGACCTGTCCAAGAGAGCAATGAGAGAGAGATAAAGTTTTGGAAATTTTGAGCCTATTAAACATTATTGAACCTAAAACTAACCTTTAGGAATTTTAATACACTTAAATTAGTTCTAAACTAGATACATCAGTTTGTACAAGCATATAAAACTAAAGCTACCCTATTTGTAGTTGATCTCCTTTATTGGATGTTGAACCTGTCAAATTTAAATTTAAAACTACCGTATGACACCTAAATGACCTGTGTTATAGTATATCACACTTTGACACATATTTACTCTTTTGAAAAACTATACATTTCACTTAGAATGACCAAAAGGTGGCATCATATGAAATAAGATCAACTAGGCAAATGTGACAGATAAAAACATATTATTTGACTTCATTATTGAATATGGTGAACAAATTCAAACCTAGGGGAACTTAATAAAGTTTTAAAATCATGGGGTTTAACTAAATTTTACCTAGGGTGAAATTTAGTTAACAATAACACCTTAAAGAATAAAAGTTGTGTTTAATTTATTCTGTATAGAAGTAATTTTGATACAAAATTGTGGCTTTTTTCAAAAGTGACATTTGTCTTGGAATTCATAAAAACCTTTTATAATTTGAATAGTTTTTTATATATGAAAATTTATTTCCAAATATGTTTAGTTTCTCTCATAAATAATTCTTTTATTCAAGGTAAGGACATTATTTAGGGTAACACCTTTATTCTTCATGCACTCGCACTAAATATTATGTGATTTCCTTTAAGGTATTTTGAAATTTCTTTTATTACATATACTATCTTTAATAATTTAAAGGAAATTAAAATTTTAGTATAAGATAATACTTGATTTTTCACTACTTTCCATGTGGAGGTGCGCTTTATTCCTTTTCCTTGGGTAGTTGCCATTTTGTGAAGTTTTATTTCCATATGTGTTTTTTTACAACTCAAAATTTAAAAATAGAATTAGTTATTTATATACAAAACTTAATTAAAATATAATATGAAAAATGAATTGAACTCATATGGATTTCTTATTAAACACAAAAGCTAAAAACGGAATTGTTTTTTCTTCAATCCAAAGAAATTAATTTCTTAACTTTTCATTACACTATCAAAGGTATTTTGTCTTATACTTATTATACATTTTAGCATTTATCTTTTTTTAAGTACTTTGTTTTAATGCTTTTATAGTATAATTTATTAGTCTAAAACAAGTCATTTAGATGTAATTTATTTTAATACTGAATAATTATAAGTTTTTTTTGGCAAGTAAATTCAACGTTAGTTTTCTTGGCATAAAATCTTTTATATTTTGTAAATGATAATTTTTTTTTATCAAAGTTTATGGTTATGATGTGGCTTTGAAAGTCTAATGTTGTAGAAATTAATTATCTCAAGTCACAATTTTTGACAAAAATATAATGGAATTAATGCTCTCAATTATCAACTTGTACGCCAAAGTAAAACCAAAATTTTATTGCAAAATTCACACAATAAAAAATTAAGTGAAATGTAAAATCTTGTTGACTCCATTACCACTCAATTAACAATTTGTTAACATGCACAAATATCTAATATGGTATATAAAGTTGTTTTTTCACCTCCTAAAGAGCATAATACTCTTCCACATGACGTTTTTAACACTAGCCTAAAAAATATGTAATCCATGGGGTATGTTGGCGATGGTCTTGGTAAAAATGAAATTGGTATTCTTAAACCTCTTTAGCTTCATTATAATGCAAATTTTAAAGGTCTTATCTTTGATGATTCAACTACAATTGAGGCAAATTTAACGTCTTATTGTCCTCCTCACCATATGACTTATAATGCAACTTCTTTTGATTATAATTCTTTCAATCTCATGCTTTGGTAAAAAATAACAAACCTTATGTGTATTGTGAAAAACATGGGCATCATATATCAAAATTTTGTATATTGTATTGATTCAAATCTTATTTTAAATCCATCCATGACACTTTACATTGGTGGAAACCAACTAAATCACCTACCCCTAAGATTAATATTGTTTGGATTCCCAAAAATAATGGACTTTATAGACAATTCAATGTGACTTCCTGTGATGCTTCATCGATTGCTTCTCGATGCATATTTTTTCCAAGTGACACATATTATTTTCCTCCATTTTAACTCTATCGTTTATATTACGTTCCTTGTTTTTTTTTGCATAAAATATATGATTTTATTATGTTGATTCACTTCTTTTTGTGTAAGATATCACACTTTATGATGGAAGTTGTCTTTGATTAATTTACCTTATCGTACATCTACTTTTATTACTCTATGTATGTAGATTTTTTTTAAAAAATTTTAGTTACTGAACATGAAATATTTGTGTTAGCTTATTTTTATTTCAAGTTTCATAGATAATTTATCCTAATTATTAGTATTTATTCCATTATTAATCATCCACATTATCTAAAGAGGACTATTGGATATTTTTGATGATCACACTTTCATCCTTGAAACTTTTGGAGGCACTTTATCTTATTTCTTCTCTCAACTATTGTAATTCCTATTGAAGGAAGTTACTATTAAGGGTGGTATTATGTAATTTTAAATTCCTTCCTTGTTTTTAAAATGTTTTCTCCAATTTTGTGACTCCAAATTAAACTTAAGGGGAAGTGTTTGATAATTAACCTTATTTGAGTCATTTCCTATAGTCCTTTATGATTATCCTAAATCTTTGTGTGTGAATTTATTATATTTGTAAATGCATTTAATCATATCATTTTGAGATGTCACTCACCTCTCTTGTCTACTTGATGAATTTGGGATTTAGTACAAGTAACTCATCCCTCCACATGGCATAGACATCCTCCTCACTTGTAAGAGTATTAGGGATTAATTTTAAGATGCCCTAATAAAAAAGACACTGGAAATATTTAGTAAATTTATGGAAAACTGATTCGTAGTTGTAGTGAATCCTATATGGGTAATGGAAAATACATCAAGACTTGGGAGGAGTGAAAGCAACTAGATTCATGAATATTCATTTTTTTACATATAACCATTCATCTACACCAAAAAATAGATGTTAAATAGAAATAATAAAAGGCTATACCAAATGAATCTGTTGAACAATTGGGCCAAATGGTTAATACCAAATGGTAGGTGCCAAATGGTGGTGTCAAATGGTGGGTATTAAATAGTGGCTACCGAATGGTGTTTATCAAATGGTGGTGCTAAATGGTATCTATTAGATAGTGATGCTAAACAACTAACCCAAAAAAGGTGTAATGGAGCCAAATTGAGGTGCCAAATGATGACACTAAATAGTGAGGTTTGATGTTGTTCTTGGGATTATCATTTGGTGTTTCTAGGTAACTCATGCAGCTAATATGTTGGCTGATTACCTGATTAACACCCTTAGCCTATAAATACACACCCTTTACCCTCATTTTAAACATCTTATAGAATAGTTTTATCATTCACCCTTTACCCCACCCAAAATAATTCCCTTGCTCACATAGTTAGCTAGCCATCCTTGGAAAAAAATACATTTTTAGGAAATTATTATGCTTAGACATTTTAAAGTTGGTACAACATCTTGATGCCTATAATGATTGGATTTCAAAATTTATATTTGTAGGACTACCCTACATGCCCTAGTATGAAATAGACCATGGGTTGTCGAAATTACTATTGTCTTCTTATGACCCTAGAAAGAAAACTTTCACTGTGAATATTGATTCCAAAATTATTTGCTTTGGTACCTCACCAGTACAGATTCATAATTTGATAGGGCTTTCATTCCACAATGATAGCCCTATGAATCTAGAATTAATTTTGGCAGATGATGACAAGAAAAATTTGGAGTCAATTTTTGACTTGTACATCGATCAAATTGGTATGTAAATTTGTTTTTAATATTGAAAATTTAACTTTTGACATGTAAGGTTATTTTTCATATAAAATTATTAACATTTCATTCTTATTTTTTCAATTTTGTTTCAAATAGTCGCAAGAGAATCTCCACATGGATGAAATTTTTGACCCTTTAATTAAAGTAATGGTTTAATTTTTCCTCAAGAGAATAGTATTATAGGGAAGACCAAAAAATATTCCATATTAGGTCGTTATTTACATTATTTGTACTCTTTTTGGTTTTAGTATGATTGGTACACATTTATCTCTTCTAGGATTAGGTTAGAATCAAATTATGCTTTTACCAATCCCAGTTCCATAGTTTCATATTCAAATTTTATTGTGGTCTTGTACTATGAGGCCTTATATGACCTCCAAAAAAACTATGATTCCAACTATGTTCCATCAAAAGATGAACATAAATACTTTTTTATTGATGAATAGGAGGTTAATTTACCATTCAAATGAATCACCTCTATTAAGGATTAATATGTGTTCATTTGTTGATGAACTATTAAAAAATTAAGAATTAGTAATTCTTTTAAATTTGTTTGTTATAGGTAAGATTTTATGCCTTTATGACATGAAAATAATCTACCTCAAAAGGATAGAATGAAGTTGATGGATCTATAAATTTTGAGTTTGTATAATCATCCTTACATTCATTTCATATTTGAACATCTAAGAGTTTCTTCCTCATCATATCCACATTTAGGTTTAGTATTTAAAACTTTCAAATGAAAATTTGAATTTCAAGTGCATTATCTTTTTTTTTGCAATTGAATCAGTATCAGCTGAGGTTGGAATTGAATAACAATAACCACAATAATCCCAACCATGTCATATGCCTTATCAACCCTCTGTGAAAGGTATTTTACATTCCATGTTTTTTTAGTTGAATATTACTTGATTATATATATATTTTTACTAGAAGTTTGTTTATTGTAGTACCTCAAACTGCCCTCATCACTTATAATATGGTGTGTAGATTGGAGGAGATATTATCTCTAAATACAAGTACTAAACCATTAATTTCAAATTAGCATTCAAATTTATTTTTTAAATTTATCTTTTTGCTAATATAAATTATTTTTGTAGGGCACCCTCAATCTCTAAAGAAATGTATACCACTGCCACCACCCCTAAATGCAATTCATACAAGGGGGAAGATTCTTTCATTACCACAAGTTCCATCACCTAGTAGAGGAGAACTATAACTACTAGGTTTTGAATTACACACTTTCTTTATCATAGGTATCTTGATTGTGCAAAGATTAACTTGTTTGCATCAAATTGATCTTGAGAAGGAATATCTTAGGATTAAAAGTGGAGAAATTGGTGATATTGATTTCAATCCACATGATTTTATTCAGGGTGTAGATGTTCATATAGATACTCAAGAGGAACCTTGTACCTCTTCACCCTGCACCCCACCAACTAATGTTAACTTTTTTGATGATTCCATTACATCCTTTCCATTAAACAATTTGTTATCAAAAATTATTATTTCAAGTCTTAAGGAGGGAATTATAGATGAGTTAAAAAATGTATTAGTTTGGGAGTTTTGAGAAAGGCCATTGATTAAAGAAATAAATTCCCATTATCAAAACACTCCTAGTGATAAAATTGATTTTCATTATTTCAATATGAACCCATAAAGATTGATGTTTTTTTTGGTCAAGCCAAATCTAGGTCTGTTACTATTTCTAATAGTCATAATGATAATGTGTTGAGTATTATGATAAATAGGTTGGAGAAATTTAATGTAGAAGCCCAAACATATTTTAATAAATGGGAAAAATACATCAACCTTGTTATTATTTCAAATGCTAAGAAGGAAAATTCTTTGGAAATGTATCTTCATTTTTATCAAATTTCATGTCATAATTATTTTAGTTCAAATATAATTAGATTTTATTTGTTATTATAATAATAATATGAGAATCTAAAAAAGGAAGCCAAGGACTTTAATTTGCATTTGAAGAATTCACTAAAACATTTATATTTTGGCATTCAATTTAAGGAGAAGTTTGTTCTTTTAAATAAATAGAACAACACACTACAAAAAATAATTAAGGAGAAAATATAGGATCTTGATGCTTTATTAACGGAGAAGATAGATGTTGATCCAAGATTTCTTTATATCGGAGATGATGCAAAAGAGGAAAAGGAAAATCTTGTTCGTATTAATTCTATGACTAAGGATCTTGAAAGGGTAGGGACATTGAAGGATGAAATATAGGAAATGGAGGTATGGATTAGTAAGGATTGTGGTAGAAATGTGGATGTTGTGGTTGAGTAATGAGGGGTCTTTCTAAAAGACCACAAAACTGATAATTTATGATGTTGTAAACTATTATATTTAAAAACAATGTTATGTTTAAAAAAAATTAAATGAAAATTTGAAGTTTGGATTTGAAATGATTAATCTGTTAAGTTTCAATTAGTCTTGTTTTACCGAGTAATGAGTTATGGCTCATTTATCATCTGACATGCATATTCTATGTTGATGTTGTTAGGATAAAATAAAATATATATTTACCCTCAAATCTCATACAAGAGAAACTATGAAATGAATCAATCAAACATATAGAAAATAATCATAAACATGTAGAAAATAGGAGACACTAGATTTAATGTGGTTCACCCAAGATGGGTTACATCCACCAAACTTATCCAGTATATTATTTTCAGCAATATAAGGGAGAAAAAAATCTTGTAACAAACCCTGTTACACCTATCTACCTCTTTCTACCTCCTCTCTATGTGTAATATGTTTTCATTTTTCATCTCAACCATGTAACAATACATTTTATGGCAAAAAATACCTAAACATAACCTCTACCATTAGAGCTATAAAACTTTAATCAATGGCCCAGATTGACTACAAAATTACATGTTTACAAATAATTTTTAATAAAAAATTTGCTTTGGGGGTGCTGCCCCTAAACCCCTGCCAGGGCATGCAAACCCTAGACCCCCCATCAGGGGGATCATCCCCACTAGACCCCACAAGGGGGGTTACCCCCTTGAAACCCCCCATGCCATCATGGATATAAATAATAAGATCTAAAACCTATCTAGAATAATATCATATTTTTAACCTCTAATCTTGGAAGACAATTAGGCTCCACACCTAACAGATGTTCAATGAACATGGTGATGTGGACTATAATTATTTTTTTCAATGGATTTGGAGTGAGACTTTAGCATGAATTTGAATTTTATGATGTTTTAAAGTCATTATTATCAAATATGAGTTTATTCAATTTATGTCATTCAAACAAAATGGTGATGTGGATTGCAATTGGTTTTTCTTAAGATTTGTACTAAGCGTGGATTTAAATTTGATATTCTTTCATCTTGTTCAATTATTATCATTCTTTTAGATTAATTTTTTTATTTTGAATTTGGTCATGATGTTCAATAGGCTTGTCATGTTCTATCACCCTTGTATTTGAGTTTAAAACTCATATTTTTAAGATAAAAGTTAAGAATATGGTTAAAAATATTAACATGGTGCTAAAATATCAAATTTAAGCTATTTCAAAAGTTATTAAAATATTTATTTAAAAACAAATCTTAGAAAATTAGAAAAATACTATGACCCATTTGAAATTATTAAGAACAAATTAAATAAAAGGGAAAGTTGCATGATGAATGGAACAAATATTTAAAATGACAATGTTATCAACAATTGTAATGAATTCAGTATTTGAAATGTTTTAAAATATCAAAAATGATATGATATTGGAATTTAAAATATGATAATTGAAATAAATGTAAAACTAATACTCAAGTATTTGAAATAATCCTACACAAACTTGCTCATCACCAGTGGCATTTGCATTCGCCATGTTAGTGGAATATTTAGTGTCATTATTTACATCCTCTATATTTGTCATTGTATTACTGAGGCCTCCTCTTCAATTCAGATAACTCCATGCTTTCAGAGCACTTTCATAAGGAAACACGTCCGTAGTATAATGAGAAACATACAATCTCAAACAAGTTTCTAACTTTTTATCCAATCTATTTCAAAGTTTTAACTTAATTAAAGATAATTCACTAAAAACTCTTTCATCTCCCGCTGAGCCCAAAATCATTTTTTGAAAAATATCATATAGTTATAAATATTCACTTAAACTTTCTTGCAGGATACTACTAGGATAAATGTTTTTCCATAGCTGTGTAATTAACCCATTTTATGTCAATTTATTTAAAAGGAAATATTATTCAAACATTGTAATTAAAAAATAGGTTAACTAAGATGTCATTAAATCCTTTTACAAAATACCTTTTATCTCAAATTCATTGACCACTATAGTTACTAAAATGCTTAACAAGAGAACCCATGTATTTATGAAATAAATTGTTAATAAACTTATGACTATTATTACTATAATATGAGATTCACAACTACCATGGCATCCAAAAAATAATCCCTTTGAAAATGATCTTTTATATCCACAAATAAGTTTTGTAAAATTTTACTTAGTTTCATCCAAACTCAGATATAATAGTATCATACAAAATATGTGTTACAAGCAACTCTTCATATTTGGCTCCCACAAGATTAGGTAATTTGTAAAAAGTTTACATTAGTATCTCCTTGACATAATGATTTTCCTAGTCATATGAAGTCAAATATATAAATGGATCTATATTGAGCATGTTTCATTAAAAAATTCATTTCCTTCAGCATTGGAGAATTCTACATAATGTCAATAATGTTTCCAAATCTATTAACCAGTATAAAAACTATTTTGCCTTGTCAACTTCTATATGATATTTATACATAAAACCTACTGATGATGGATATTTTTCAAAATTTGGCATGTAGGTTCATACAAAGAAATCCATCTTTTATCAACATATTTCAATAGTATTTTTACCATCAGTCACACCTATTGCACATTTTTAGAACTCTACAAATATTTTTGGACTGCTTGATATATAATCATGTAAGTCATGAATGAGCTCTTCCACTTTTATGGCATTAGTAAATTTTTTAATTATTTTTTATGAAATATTAATCTTATGAGCCATGTAATGAATTGGAATCATATAAGAGGAAACTATTATTTGTAATTAAACACATAGATAATTTATATGCCCCTACATAATTGATGCACCATCATCCCCAACACACTATATTTGTAGCTATTGCATAATCATCCATCCTATCTTTATCTTTCAAATTAGATACAACCAATTTGTGATTATTTTTTGCATTGAAATTTTCTACCATTTTATGAACTACTAATAGATGAGGTTACCTTGAACAGTTATAAAAATTATTCACATGCATACAAACCAAGGATGTATTGTCAATTACTATGACCTCATCAATGGATAGTGAGATGAATAGTGAATTTTAAAAAATTTATTTCAAATCCTCCTTTTCAACCATTTCTATACATTTTGTCATTTACCAAGAATTTTTATCTAACCAATTTGATTGTGCAATATCTAGAAATCCATTATGTTTAAATAAAATCTTATAATCTAAAAAATAAAAAATAGGTCTACCCTTTTATAGAATGTGGTATAAAATAGAGAAATGTATATGTCTATTATTTAAATAGGACTGCAAAACTTTTCCAAATTTTGCTTTGATTATTCCCCCTTTCTCAACAAGATGTTTTTGACATTTTTTTTCATTTTCATATTCACGTGCATACCTTACATGCATGCATTCTTCTGCATTTTTACACCTATGTGTTATTTTTATTTTTTCATCTAGGTGCTTCACTATCACATATATGTTTCCACATTGTTTCTCAATCATGTCCAACTTTAGTTTCATTCTATGTTCAATTCCTAGTTTCTACCTACATATTATACATCTACATTTTTTGGAGTATCATCAACATTTTCAATATCTACAAGTTTAAACAAGGGAAATTTCATTTCCCAATACACCTTAAAGGACATTCTAATTGTCCATCTTATTCTCTTCTTTTGTGAAGAATTCTAAGTGGATTTTTCAACTAAACTTTATGTTTGATGAGAACCAACAATCTCTCCTGCAATTTGAGTGTCATGATCATTATCATCAAAAACTAGAGGAGTGTCTTTGAGTGGTGGCATGCCATCATCAAAATCATCTTCAAGGGGTGACATGCTATTCTACTTAATTATTTCTTGTGAGATACTAGTTGATGTTTTTGCATCTAAAATTATTTTAATATTATTGAATAATTAAAGTCAAATTAAAGACAAACTAAAAAAGTAATAAATATTTATATTTGGAGTGCATTGTGGTTGTGTGGGGTTTTTTATTAGATCTTTAAAATGAGATAACATGATTAATTTTACTAGTAACTAGCCATTCCTTTTACTATTTCCACTAGATTCCATGATAATCAAGGATGCAACACTTTGATTCTATCTTATGATTACAAAACAAATGCTACCATTAGTTCTGCCATATGGTTAAAACATTGTTCTACTTTTTAGTTCTGCCATCTGGTTATAGAGTGGATGATACTATTCGATATCATACTTTGGCACTATCATTCATGACTATCATTTGGTGGTGATATTTAGTTTCACCATTTAATTCCTCTATTTATAGACTAAATTTTATCATTTGGTGTTATCATTTAGTATTATAGAATAGATGTTTCCATTAAGTACTACAGATTGGATGCTCATATTTAGTGTTGTCATTTAGATGTGGTCCTTGGGTTAAACTTTTAGTGCAGGTTTTACTAATCCATTTTGGATTTTTTCTTTTTGGGTACTTGTGTCTTATTTTATATCAAGGGGCATTTGTCAAAAGTATATTTTCAAGATTAAACATGGTATCCCATGTACTATATATATGTGGTGAATTGAAGGGTAAACTACGAAATTGTTTTAAATGGTTTGTAATTTGACCCTAAAAATACTTTATATCCCTAAATTTTAGGTGATCTAGACCTATATACTAACCCTAAAAAATCACCAAAAACAAAATTCAAAAATTGAAATATTCATGAATTAATGAATATTCACCACTAAAATTTATCTTGGTTTACCCTTGTAACTTTTCTCTCTTGGCTTGATATAAAGAGATATCCTCTCCCATTAATATTAACACAACACAATATTGTTAATCTAGCCTTTATCTTTCATCATTGATGCTCTCTTAGCCTAAATTTATTCTTTTTTGAGCTTCTTCATGATATTGTAATTGGAGATTCATTTTTGCAAGATTTTAATACTAGTGTGTTTTTGTTATTCATTTGATGGTTTCTCCACTTTTCACATTTGTCTCAACCTTGTGACTTGTTTCTATCAAAGTGATTTTATTATTTTAATTAATTTCACTCATTTATTTTAATGTTACTTCATGTCCTAGAACAAGTATAATATAAGTTCAAACTAGAAATAGATAAGGTGGACAAAGCCAAAGTAACGATGTAAGATGATTTAGCTACCTCTTAAATAATAGATATTGTACTCAAGAATTTTCTTGAATCATGTGACATTGTCATGTATAAGCTATAGACATGAAAAATGCTATCCTATGTAACATGTTTTCTTGTGTTCAAACTCAGAGGCATGGAAATTGGTTATAGGAGCTATCCTAGGATGTATGGTTTAAATTGTCAAACACTAAGGAACTCATCACCATCACACAATAAAAATATATTTAGAATCTTATGGTGTCCCAAGTCCTACTATGTACATTTATTACTATGGTGTGGGAATCTCTAACTAACTAGAAAATGTTCAAATAAGATTTATCACATCTAGATAGCTACATTACATAATTAATTGAAGAGCCACAATTCATTCCTCCTCAACAACTCCAATAGGTGCTCCACCAGAATAAGATGGCCATAATTTTTTATCCAATAATCCAACATCAATAACTATATCCTAAACAATATTGTATAACATCAATTTATTCTTCTACATCTCAAAAAAAAACCAACATCACAATGCCCACCAGTTCAAACAATGTACAACATGCCACCACCTTCTCAATAGCTACTGTGCACACTTCAAATTTTGAAATTTTGAATAATTTTTTCACACTCTAGTAGGATGACCATAAGCATTAAGTTCAAGTTTAGGTTTGTTTGAAACTTGTAAAGGGATACCACCTTATTAATTTAGTCTATTGAAAACATGTGAGGGTAGTAGACTAGTTCACTACTTATTTAAACATATAAAAGGGTAGACAAGTAGTGCAAAAGGGATGAAAAATAGTGAAGAAAACCTTGAGTGATTGTCAAAATTTTGTTTCTAGTTGATTTCCTCAACACAATCAAAGTTTTTAGCTTTATAACATGAAACATTTTATATGACATTGTCTTGTAATGATCCAACTATTTGAGTTCAAGAAAGTGTTGGGAGTAGAAAAAGGCTATAAAAATCACATAGTGTAATTAGTATACATGTGTGAGACTTACACTATTTCATATTTTTATCTCTTTTTATATGTATTCTTTAGTTGAAATCATAACATTATTATTTATAATGTGAAGATTATTCACTTTAGATGTAGCAAAAGGATGGAATATGAAGCAGTAGCACCTTGTAAAAATCATATATAACACTTTATGATATTTTAAAATGTTTCTAATGTGATATAGAGTAATATAAATTTTTTAAATATTTTTCTCTATATGTATTTTATCATTGTTCTATGTGTAGATATGATTACCTGAAAGTCTAACTATTTCCCCCTGAAGGAAACCCATAACAAATGTTCATCTAGAACAAAATATTGCTTGTGTAGTTGTGTTATGTAAACCTAGTAAAATTTTATTTCACTAATGCTTAAATTTTTTCATGTTTTTAAATGTGTCATTGATAGGGTCCATGGTGGAATAGAGTCATGAAGAATAAAAAATGACTAAGCATTAAAAAATACTAAGTCTCACATTTTCCATTGCAAAAGATAGAGTTCAGAGATGTGGAAAGGTCTTTCAATGTTACATTACAACTTTAACTTACAAATTCACATCATGCAAGTGAAATTTTGAAACCCATAGCTTGCCTCATGAAAATTTGCAAAATGCAAAGGAAATTCTAATGCCCAGGACATGTGTCATCAATAGGAGAATCCTATGCTAATGTTTTAAATCCCATGATAAAATTTTAAAGTCAAAGTAAATGTAGAGGTCAAGGGTCAAATTTAAAACAAACTTTAAAAAGTTTTTGACATGCTTGTGGAACTCCAAAAAAAATTTCAAATGGAATGCAACATTTAATAAGAAAGCATGGAGAAACATGAGAACTGTGCAATTTTGCATAAAATGCAAATGTATATCCCAGTTCCAAAATCCAACCGGTAACTATTGGAATCAAAATCACTAAGAGGGGTGTGAATCGGTGTTTCGAAACTTTCATTTAAATATATTTTAACATTCCTTAAACCAATAAAAATAATAGAAATGTATAAAGAATCATTCACATGAACATAACATAAGAAAACATATATATGAGTGAGAAACCCTAAAGGGGATAAAAATCCACTATGATCTCTAAAAATGGAATAAAATAATATAAAACAAAATACCAAATTATATTTAGGACCAACTAGATTTGGAGCACCAACCCCAATATAGTCAAACACCCACTTGAATAGGCTTTAACAAGCACCTACTTACAACGAAGCACCAAATCCATAAATGAATCAAAGCCAAATCATCCAACTCATAAATTTTTATCACCATACCTATGTTATCCTATTGTTTTCTCATTTTAATACCTCTTTATACTTTACCAGACAATATTTTATTCACCTATATTACTTACTTCCAGATAGGCCTAAATTATCTTACATATATACAAGTCTCATGATCATACATGACTTGGTTGGAAAAACACCATTAAAATCTTATTTAAGACATAAAATAGGTATTATAACACTTTATTAACATGATTCAAATTAATTTTGGACCCCTTTTGGTTTGCAACAACTCAATTAGACCTCATTTCTCTTTTAGTTTTCATACAGGCCTAATTGCATTAGGTATATCTTCTTATCATCAAAGGTTGATCCTATTGGGACCATATGTCCTTTTAAAAAAATTTAAAAAACTTAGATAATGACATATAATTACCTTATTCATGTTTGGTTAGACCTGTATCCTTCGCTCATACCATGAAAGTTATTTTAAGACAAACTACCCTATTAGGATTTTGTACCTCAAAAGTATATCTTGAAAAATGAAACTTAAACACCATTAATATATTTAAATATGAAAAAAAAACATGTATACATATTTTACATGACCTAAAGTTAATCAATAAATGTGTGTAACACTTTCACTCAAGAGATAAAGTCTCAAGAACATCTCTGCAATTCACTCACTCAGAACTGCCAATTTACCTCAAAAACCAGTCATGATGACTTAGACCTCCAACACATGTGTAGACACTTTTCATGACTCATAATGAATGTAAATGGTATTATGAGATATCTATACCATCCTTTTATATAAATATCTTATGGTCTAATGTCAAATATTGGTCTTGCAAACTAGTTTCTTGACCTTATATCACATAGTCTTATCTGAACTAGACAGGTCATTTTGTGACCAAATTTGTCACCATATTCATTGACCTTAAAAACTTATTATAAGCATGAACATGACTTAAAAGTAAAAAATAAACTCTTAATTAATTTTTTCATCAATATGATATTCTCAAACTCTCAAATCCATCTTCTCATCTTAGCTTGGGTTTTACACTATTGGCACCATTAGGTCTATTTGTGACTGGCTAACTTGGATGACAAAAGTAAAAAAATTTAAGGGTAGAACCTATCCATAAATAATTATGGACATGAAAAATGATTCTCTATCTTCTTCTCCCATTCATTTTCTTTTCTCTACCAATATAACTTTTGAGAGCTACAACTACTTCTTGATAAATTAGCTTGTATCTGTGAATTTTCTCTCTCATTTGACTAACCACCACCACATAGAGGTACTTGGGAGAGTTGAATAAATGATAAAATATATTTTATAATTATTTTAATCCATTAAAATATGATTTTAATAAAATATTTCACATCAGGTCCTTATTAGGGTTTTAGGGAGGTTTAACATAGGTTTTGGTGTTAATGATTGTTCATAAAGGACTTCCCATTGAATACAAAACCAATGCCTAAAGTTATTATCTAGGACCCTTCCCCATATATCATTAATATCTCAATTTCCCATGTATAGGTTACATATGCCAACAAATGTCTAAAAGTGCTTCAAATCAATGTTGAGCCATGTAACATGTGTAGGCTTAAACCATTGAATTGTTGAACCTTGAACCATTTTTGGTTCATCAATTCAATGGGTTTAATGTCCAAATGGTTCAATGTGCTTGGTTCAAAGATATCAAAAAGACTCAGCTAAATAAAAAGAATGAACTGATTGAACCGTTGAACCTTGAACCGCTTCATAAGTTCAACAAGTTCACAGGTTCAAAGGTTTAAAGGCGGCCTTAGTCAAGGAAAGAAATAGATGGTTCATTGGATGGTTTAACCAAGGAGTGTAGAAAAAGAAAATCCTGAGAGTAGAAAGGACCAAGTGTCAATGGTGGAAGGTTTCAATATGATGTAGTGGAAGATGCCACATGTCCCTAGTAAGGATCGGTAGAAGCTGACAAATGTCATCATCCATGCGTACTAGAAATGAGTTCTAACTATTCTTATAAGTGTTTCTAGAGTTCAGCAAAAGCTACCACATGTCATCTCCTATGAGACTCTCAAAGGTTTCTAAGAGCTCCTATGAATCAAGTGGATGCTTCCACATGTCCTTTCCTATTCTAGCAGAAGATGCCATGTGTCACTTGTTAAAAGCAATAGAAGGTGCCACGTGTCAAAGATGGAGCACTCTCAAATGTAGGGACACAGAGCCAAGGAAAGGTTACCTTCAGACAAATTTTATGAAGGAATTCCTTTAGACAAATTTTTCAAAGGAAATAAAGAGATAATTGCCTTCCAAATAAATTAAAGCCTGAAGGCCACCTAGGAGATCATGAAGGGTAGGTACCCTCGTGAAGGATACTCAACACTCAGAAATGGACCTTTTTCAAGACCCTGATGGGCATGTCCCCTTTGGGATGGATCAAGCCTCAAATCATAGTGGAAGTTGCCAAATGTCACATGCTAAGACACAATCCCTATCAAGTTTCAAAGTAGTGGAACTACCATGTGTCCCGTCCTAGTGCAGCAGAAGCTGCCAAGTATCTGCATCCACGCTTCCAGCCTCTAACAAGTTTCAAAGCTTATTCCAATAAGCTTATTTCAAAGCCATTGATTCTGCCACATGTCCTCACCTACGTCATAGTGGAAAGTAGCCATAGAAAATGAGAAAGACACAAATGAGTTGCTAAGAATAATGACTAGCCTGCAAATGTCAAATTTAGGATGATTGACTAGCTGTTAACCTTCAAAAGATGAAAGACCCATAGACATCAAGTTTGCTACAATGAAGTGTCTAATTGATCTTTATAGGCTTATAACATGGACTCAGATGCATTCATAGACCTTAAGGCTAGGGCCAAAAGGAAGAAGAGACAAAGAGGGAAACTCAATAGGAGTTATTTCCAGTAGGTGGAACAGTCTGCCATGTAGGTATTTGGGGCCTACAAGCATTGAAATTGCAACCTGTTTGTCCCCTTTTATGTAAAGGCAACATGGATAGATACGTGGGTAGTAGATGATGGAATAAGTGATTCAGGATTGAGAGAGGACATTGGAGATGAATCAACATGCCACAGTTAAGGCAGCCACCCTGCTCTAACATGGCCCTCCCTGATATAACTAAAAATGCATCCAAGGCATTAATGCGTAGCAAGGGTCACTCCATGAGACAAAGTCCCCAGCCTCTCTTAGCCTCTATATAATGTAATCTCTTGTATCATTTGAAGAGAGATCTCTTTATGATCAGAAGCAAAACTCTGTCCAAATTGAAAGGCGAATACTGAGACTTTGAGCTCAGATTGTATTTCATTTTATTTTATCTGAATGAGAAAGCAAGTTATTTTTAGACTTTGTGTTGTTATAGCTTGTGCCATTTTAGGAGATTTTTCTTATGTCTGTATTCTAGATGCATTCTTTTTTATTTAATCTAACAAGAAGAATTAGTGGAAGTGATAAGGAAGATGTCCTGAAGTCAGCTACTTTTAGCCTTTGTGATGTCATAGTTGTCTTCAGTGTGTGTTTATTTTTTGTTTCTATGTAAAGGACCTTGGGATGACTTTATGCCCCCATTGTTCTTCATATCTCACTTTTGGGCAGTCAAGGTGGAGACTTTGTGCTACATCTTAGATTGTTGGTTACTATGTACCCCTATTAACTATTGTTTATCCTATCAGAAAGATTCCTATTGTTTGCAAGAATAAGCACTTTTGAAAGATGAGAAGTGTCTTCTGCCATTTCACTAGGATTTCTACTATCCAGGAAGGGATCTAGCTCTTGGCTAAGTGTTACTTTTGAAAGAAGAGAATTACCTTCACCAATCACCCAAGATTTCTCCTCTATTTGTTAACATCATCTCTAAAAAAAAGAGAGATGGATGGTTTATCATACCCCTGTGTCTTATTTTTTGCTTATATATATATAGTATATAGAATCCTCATATTTAATAGGGAACCTCCCCTTGATGAGAGGAGAGATTTGTCCCCTTTGGATGTAGTAAATTTACAACTTTGGATGACCAATCTCCCTATGCTCTGGTGATAGGAACTATTTTGCTCTCCAATTAGCTGGTGAACAAAATATTTACCCAATAGTTTTTGGCGACTCTGTTGGGGAAAGACAAGTAGTTTGAAGCCTCAAAATTCAAATTGAAGTAAGACCAATCCTTTTCCATTTTTATTTAAAAATTTGGCAACTCCACGTTATACCAAAAGCCAAAAATCTCAAGGTATTATTGACCCTACTTTTGAGTTGGTGCAGCAGAGCAATTTTGAGTTGTTTCCTCCATAAGCTCACCTTCAACAAACTAGAAGTCTTCCTCCTAGCCCTACCAGGTCACCAACACAAGGTAGAACTTCTTTTTCTACTGCTAGAAGTGCTTTGCCTATCCATACTCCACCCAGATTTGTGATCCCACTTTTACATAATCAAATCATGGCTCAAGGCCCCTAGGGTAACTCTTTTGGTCCACTAAATTTGAGCCCACCTCTACATGAGCTTCCACGTAATTCAAGGAAGAATTTCCTCAAGTTTTTTGGAGATGGGAAAGTTCACCCTGATGAACATATTACTACCTTTAGCATAGCCTATGGTGTAATAGGTGTGGAGTATGAAGACATAGTAGTCAGGCTATTCATAGAGACACTAGAAGGTGCTCTTGCAGACTGGTTTTACCATTTGTAAGCTCGATCACTGATTGATTGGGACACTCTTAAAGATAAATTTGAAGCCAGGTTCAAGCTTGTAGAAGATGCAAATGCTTTGCTGGCCCAGCTCACATAGATGAAGAAGGATCCCCATGAACCTATGAAGGACTTCATTTCTAGGTTCAACAAGCTGAGGCATAGGATTCCCATGGTCGCCCCGCTGACACCTCAGAATATAAAGTGTTTCTTCATTAACTCATAGCTACTTGAAGTGAGTTTTTTGCTAAGATGGGCTAGACACATAAACCTTGCTACTGCTCAAGACTTGGCTACTGAGGTAGAAGATGACCTTATCTTGGCAGGAAAGATAAGGAGAGACCCTAATAAAGGTAAATCCTCTTCATCTTTTGAATACTCACCTACAGTCACCACCAACCCAATGGTACAAAAGCTAGAAAATGAAGTGTTGGCTCTCAAAAAGTGAATGGTGCAAGGGATGTCATCTACTCCTACATATAGAGATATGCCAAGGAGGACATTTCAAAATCAGGTGTACCAAGGCCATGCTGCCAAAAATCAAAGACAGCTAAATCACCTTCCTCCTCCACAGAGGAATGTCACCCTTGAGGCACCTCCAACTAACTCAGTAGTTGGATATATTGAAGCTAAATGGGATTTCTCATTCTAGCCTGAGTTAAGTCCTGAAGATGATGCTAATCTCTTCACTAAGAAAGAAGAAGAATTAGCTGGTGACTCCTAGATCAGTTTCTTAAATTATCAGGATGAACCTGAAAGTGAAGGTAATGCAGCTAAGGGGTCATATGCTATATTCACTTGGTCCAATAATTAATTAGATCAATAAGATGATAATGAGAAAGTAGAGGAGCAACCTCAACCAGTAGTTTTGATTGTTAAGTGGGGATCCACTCTTTTCCAACTAAAGGACCCAGTGACTGCTAGAAAGGTAAGTGCCCGTAACATTTCTGCACCTTCAAATTCAAATTTGTAGTCCAGTCCTCCTCCTTCCAAAACTCAAAAGAATGAAATCCCATCTTCTGTGCCTAGTTCATTTCCAACATTTGATATCATTGACCATATAAAGAAGTCCAAAATTCAAATGTCTAAATTTGAATTTTTGTAGTCCCATCCTGAGCAATTAAACAAATTGGTTCAGCGTGTTAAAACTAGGGCATCCCTATGGGACAAGCAATTCCCAAAGTAAAACATGATTCCCCTAAGAATGCACCCACCAGGAACAATCTTGTCATTACCCCTCCTGCTACTCTTGGTAGGACTAAACCTTTCTATGTCTCATTGGTGATAAATGATTGTCAACTGAATAATTTTATCATTGATTCTAGAGCTTTAGATAATGTCATGCCTACCAAAGTGGCTAAATCCTTGGCATCACACTGACCAAGATGTTTGGTAGATGTTTCTCCATGGAGAATAAGCAAGTACCACTACTGGGGTAAATCAAAGATGTACAATTTGCATTTGCAGCCTTTCCAGATAAAAGAATCAAGATGACTATCTTAGTAGCCAACGTCCCAGCATCATATGGCATCCTTTTTGGGTAGAATTTATGCAAGGTTGTTGGTGGTGAATTGAGCATGGATTTATCAGAGGTGAGGATTCTAGTCAAAGGTGTTATGAAGCGACTGCTCCTTGAGAAAGAAGCAAAATACATGGTTACCTAGACCTTGGCACCTAAAGCTCAAATTTTGTTTGAGTCTTCAAGCATGGGTAACTATTTTATGTCCATGAATGAAGTTCATGAGGCATCTAATGAATCTCCTATAGCTGACAACCTAGAAATATGTTTAGCTAAAATAGAAAAAGAATTAGTAGAGCACAATTTAAGTGTGGAAGAATCTCCTCCTTTGAATGAAAAAGAATCCAAAGGAAAGTCAGTATCATATGATGTATGGATTCTTGAATTTGATGGCAGCTACTCTTCCACTAGTTTAGGAGCTAGAGTTGTGTTGATATCTCCTCAAGGAGATATTTTTTCTTCATCCTACATGTTGTAGTTTAGCAACACTAATAACACAGTTGAATATGAATCTCTACTACTTGGATTGAGAGCTGCTTGGGACAAAGGCATCAAGCTTCTTCATGTCAAAGGAGATGCCAAACTAGTGGTTTGTCAGGTGAGAAACCTATACCAAACCAAGAATGAAAGATTACACCACCACCACAATCTAGTCTAGGACCAAATTGAAAGCTTTGATGCCTTCAACATCTCTGCCATTCTTAGAGAATTCAATGACCAGGCTGATGCACTAGCTGTTTCAGCTACTCTCTTGGTCCCCCACCTAGACTTCAAAGGAGACAAGTACACTATTGAGCTGGTCTTTAGACTAAGTGTACTTAATAATGCTAATCATTGGCAAGTGTTCAACAATGACAACTAAATCATTGCCTTCATGGATCAGAAAGATAGCTTTGAATGGCTACATTTTAAAGGCAGTGAACTTTAGAAGTGTGAACCAGCTCTTGAATCAAATATAGACACAGATGAGGATTTCCAAAAAATTGAAGAGAATAAGATTCCCAAAGGCATGGTTTCTCTTGAAAAACTATTTGAAAAACATGACAGATTCATCAAATAGTAGCAAACAGATTCAAGCTCCTCTCAGAAGTTTGATCAAGTAATTTTGGGAACCATGGAAGACCCGAAGATGGTGAAAATTGGGAAATATTATACTCCTAAGGAGAGGTTCAAGTTCACCACTTTACTCAATCAATACATAGACATCCTAGCATACTCCTATGATGACCTAAAGTCACTTAGGCCTGATGAAATTCAACATGACATTCCTCTTAAGGCTGATTCGACACCTTATAGGCAAAAGTCCAGGTAGTATAATCTAAAAATATCAGGTACTATTTTATTTGAGATACAAAATATGCTAAATGCCATGATAATCTTCCCAATCCATCATTCCACATGTATTGCCAATATAGTGCCTGTAAGGAAGAAGAATGGTGAAATTCACCTCTGTGTGGATTTTAGAAATTTGAATCAGTCATCTTTAAAGGATAACTATCCTTTGCTAATCATGGATCAAGTGATTTAGACAGTGATAGGCTCAGAGATGTTATCAATGCTAGATGGCTTCTCAAGATATAATTAGATTGAAGTTGGTGAGGCAGACCAGCATAAGACTGCCTTCACCACACCTTGGGGCATGTTTGCATATAGAAGGATGCCTTTTGGCTTGATAAATGCTGGTGCCACCTTCTAAAGAGCCATCGATCTTGCCTTTAAGGATGAGATGGGTAAGTTCATCATAGTTTATCTTGATGACTTGACTGTCTTTTCTAAGCATCACCCAGATCATGCACACCATCTACAACAAGTGTTGGAATGCTACCGCCAGATTGGCATTTCTTTGAACCCCAAGAAGTCAGTTTTTAGAGTAACAGAGGGGAAACTTCTTAGACACATTATGTCCAAAGGAGGCATAAAGATTGACTCAAACAGATTCAAATCTATCCAAGAGCTTACCTTACCCACAAGTAAAATTGTTGTTCACTCTTTTTTTGGAAAGGTGAATTTCTTACAAAGGTTCATCCCTAAGTTTGTTGAGAAGACCAAACATATTGTAAACATGATGAAGGGAAAGGCAAGCTAGCCTTTGAGGATATCAAGACTTCCATTTCTCACACCCCAATTCTAGTTTGTCCAGATTATAATAGGGATTTCCTCATATATAGTTATACTTTTGAACACACACTTTCAGCCATCCTGGTTCTTCAACAGAATGAAGGAGGTGTGGAGTATCCCATTTCCTTCATGAGTTATCCACTCAAATCTCATGAGCTAAAGTAATCAAACATGGAAAAGCATGCTTATGCAGTGGTGAAGGCAGTGAAGCATTTCCACTTCTACATATTGAATTCACACACTATTGCCTTGGTTCCTGACACCATGGTTAAATCCATACTAACTCAATAGGAGTTTGGGATGAAAAGAGGAAATTGGGTTGCAAAGATCTAAGACTTTGATTTGGTCATCAAGCCAAAAAAGCTAGTGCATGGAAAGGGGCTATGTCAATTAATTGTTAATAACAAGCCAGAAAGAATAGAGCATGAAGAATCAAAGGTGGAAAACACACCAACAATCCTCTTTGTCTCCACCATAAATGAGTGGTATTCAGGTATTGCTCATTTTCTTACTTATGGTGAGTGTCCTACTCACCTATCTTATAAATAAAGGAGAACCATCAAGCTAAAAGCTACAAATTTTGTCCTCTAGGACAATGACCTATACAAGAGGAGTCTTGATGGAGTGTTCCTTCACTGTGTGGACAAGGAACATCAAAGCCAACTTCTAAAGTCCTTCCACAATTTGGCCTGTGGGGGACATTTCTCTGCTCCTGTGACTACCCATAAAATTTTGTGAGCTAGGTACTATTGCCCAACTCTCTTTCAAGATGCATACAAGTGGGTTAGGGAATGTGAACTATGCTAGCAGTTTGTAGGAAGACCTAAGTTAGATGCCCTGCCTCTCAAGCCAGTGGTCATAGAGGATTCATTCTAGTAATGGGGAATTGATTTTATTAGAGTTGTAAACCCATCTTCAAGTGTTGGACATGATTATATCCTTACAACAACAGACTACTTCACCAAATGGGTGGAAGCTATTCCAACCAAACATGTTACTTCAGAAGTAGTATGCAATTTCCTCAAAGAGAACACCATATCTAGGTTTGGGGTCCCGACAAAGATTGTCACTAATAATGCATCTTGTTTCACTTCCTAGGAGATTACTCAATTCTATTTCTACTATGGAATAACACTCTCCCACTCTTCTGATTACTTTCCACAAGGGAATGGATAGGCTAAATCAACCAATAAGAACCTGGTGACTATCATCAAGAAGCTGGTGGATGACAACCAAAGGATGTGGCATAGAGCATTGGTTGATGCTCTATGGGTAGACATAATTACACCAAAGAAAGAAATTAGTATGTCTCCTTTCCAACTTCTTTATGGACTCAATGCTGAAATACCAATCACCCTGGAATTGCCAGCATTTAAATTAGCTAAGGCAATTGAAGATCAAATGTATGAAACACCCTTGATAAGAGGATCGTGTGCCTGACTAAGCTAGAAGAGCATAAAACTGTCGTGGTGGACTGAATTACCGCCCATCAAGGACTAGTGAAGAAGCTCTTCGATCAGACAGCAAAGAACTGTGATTTCCAGATTGGAGATCAAGTCCTGTTGTGGGATAAGAGAAGAAAACCAAAGGGGATGCATGGAAAGTTTGATTCCCTATGGAGGGACCCTTTTACTATTCATCAACTCAATGGTGAAAATAGTTTCCTGTTAAAGTATCAAGATGGCACTCTCTTTTCTCTGCCTCATAATAGGCAACATCTAAAGCACTTCAACTCTTAAAGTATCAGATGAGTTCTCTTATACATATGTATATTTGTATAGTCTTTTGTTTCTATTTTGTTCTTTTCATTTTCATTTTTTAGAACCTTTCTTTTTGGGTAGCACGACTCCATAGCCCAATGACATACTTCAAGGCATTGGATATTTTGGTTTCTACTCCCCTCAGTTGTTCCAAATTTTCATCTGATGGAAGTTCCCCAACTGGAGCCAACTGTTGTCCCCAAAATTAGCTTTCTCATTTTTAGGACAACATATGAACTATTTTGGTCCTGCAAGACTGAAATTGTCTCTTCCCTTCTCTAAATTTGTTCTAACTTTCAAATTCCTCATTTTTCAAGCTTTTTTAGTAAAGGGATTAGCAGGTTCAACAGGTTCAAAGGCTTTTGCAAGTGAGTTCAATCAAAAGGGGGCAAGTTTCTATCACTTTGGCATTTTTGGGAGTGGTTCAATGCCTTCGTTTAACCAAAAAGTGTTCATTGGCAAACCTCTAAGCATGAATTGAACCGTTGAACCTTGAACCATTTTGGTTTAAGGGTTCAATGGGTTCAAGGTTCAACATCATTGGCAAGCTTCAAGGAGCTAAGCACATTTGTCAAAGGTTCAAAGTTCAACCATTTCAAGTTTTCATGGCTCTGAACACTTAACGGGTTTCAAAGGCTTGAACTATTGAACCATTGAACCTTGAACCATTTTTGGTTCATCGGTTCAATGGGATCAACATCCAAATGGTTCAACATGCTTGGTTCAAAGATATCAAAAAGACTTAGAAAAATAAAAATAATGAATTGATTGAACCATTAAACCTTGAACTGATTCATAGGTTCAACATGTTCACAAGTTTAAAGGTTCAAAGGCAGCCTCAGTCAAGGAAAGACACAAATGGTTCAACCAAGGAGCACACAAAATAATAGCCCAAGAGTGGAAAGTGCCAAGTGTTAATGGTGGAAGGTTTCAAAATGATGTAGTGTAAGATGCCACATGTCCCTAGTAAGGATTGGTAGAAGCTGACAAGTTTCATCATCCATGTGTACCAAAAATGAGTCCCAACTATTCTTGTAAGTGTTTCTAGAGTTTGGTGGAAGCTGCCACGTGTCATCTCCTATGAGACTCTCAAAGGTTTCTAAGAGCTCGTATGAATTAAGTGGATGCTTCCACGTGTCCTCACTTGTTCTGGTGGAAGATGCCATGTGTCAAAGATGGAACACTCTCAAATGTAGGGACACAGAGCCAAGGAAAGGTTTCGTTCAGATAAATTGTCTGAAGGAATTCCTTTAGACATTTTGTTTGAAGGAAATAAAGAGACAATGGCCTTTTGAAGAAATTAAAGCCCGAAGGCCACCCAAGAGATCTTGAAGGGTAGGTACCCTCGTCGAAGATAATCGACACTCAGAAATGGACATTTTTCAAGACCCCAATGGGCAAGTCCCCTTCAAGATGGATCAAGCCTCAATGCATAGTGGAAGTTTCAAAGTGTCACATGCCGAGACACAGTCCCTATTAAGTTTCAAAGTAGTGGAATTGCAACGTGTCCCATCCCAGTGCAGTAGAAGCTACCAAGTGTCTGCATCTATGCTTTCAGTCTCTAAAAAGTTTTCAAAACTTATTCCAATAAGCTTATTTCAAAGCCATAAATGTTGCCATGTGTCCTCACCTGCGTCATAGTGAAAAGTAGCCATAGAAAGGGAGAAAGACACAAAGGAGTTGTTAAGAATAATGATAGGCCTGTAGATGTCAAATTTAGGATGGTTGACTCGTTGTTAACCTTCAAAAGATGAGAGACCCATGGACATCAAGTTTACTATAATGAAGTGTCTGATTGATCTTTGCAGGCTTATAACATAGACCTGGGCACATTCATAGACCCTAAGGCCAAGGCCAAAAGGAAGAAGAGACAAAGAGGGAAACTCAGCAAGAGTTATTTCCAGTAGGTGGAACATTCCACTAGGTAGGTATTTGGGGCCTACAAGCATTGAAAGTGCAGCCTATTTGTCCCCTTTTGTGTAAAGGAAACATGGAAAATTATGCGGGTAATAGATGATGGAATGAGTGATTCAGGATTGGGAGAGGACATTGGAGATGAATCAACATGCCACAGTTAAGGCAGTCACCTTACTCTAACATGGCCCTCCCTGACAGAACCAAAAATGCATCCAAGGCATTAATGCGTAGCATGGGTCACTCCATGGGACAAAGTGCCAAGCCTCTCTTGTCCTCTATATAATGTAATCTCTTGCATCATTTGAAGAGAGATCTCTTTATGATCAAAATCAAAACTCTGCCTAAATTGAAAGGCAAATACTGAGACTTTGAGCTCAGATTGTATTTCATTTTATTTTATTTGAATGAGAAAGCAAGTTATTTGCAGACTTTGTGCTATTATAGCTTGTGCCATTTTAGGAGATTGTTCTTATGTCTATCTTTTAGATGCATTCTTGTTTATTTAATCTAAAAAATAGAATTAGTGAAAGTGATAAGGAAGATGTCCTGAAGTCAGCTACTTTCAAACTTTCTGTTGTCATAGTTGTCTTCAGTGTGTGTTTATTTTCTATTTCTATGTAAAGGACCTTGGGATGACTTTGTGCCCCCATTGTTATTTGTATCTCACTCTTGGGCAGTCAAGGTGGAGACTTTGTGCTACATCTTAGATTTTTGGTTACTTAGATTTCTAGTTACTCTGTACTCCTGTTACTTGTTACTTATCCTACCAGAAATATTTATGTTGTTTGCGAGAACAAGCACTTCTGAAAGAAGAGAAGTGCCTTCCACCATTTCACTAGGATTTCTACTATCCAAGAAGGGTTATGGCTCTTGGCTGAGTGTTACTTTTGAAAGAAGAGAAGTACCTTCACCAATCACTCAGGATTTCTCCTCTGTTTGTTAACATCATCTCTGAAAAAAGAGAGATGGATGGTTTATCCTACCCATGTGTCTTATTTTTTGCTTATATATATAGTATGTAGCCTCCTCATATTTAATAGGGAACCTCCCCTTGATGAGAGGAGAGGTTTGTCCCCTTTGGATGTAGTAAACTTGCAACTTTGGATGACCAATCTCCCTATATTGTGGTGATAGGAACTATTTTTCTCTCTAGTTAGTTGGTCGACAAAATATTCACCCAACACATTTATGAGCTCATTATTTGGATGTAAGATAGAAGTGTTAACCAAATTAGTAGATTTGACATGCAATCAATACCCTCTCTAGATAGATTTTATTCCTACCAAATCAGTAACACCAACCTCCATATCAATAAAAAAAAATTCTGTCAACACTAACCATCATCACAATGTGATGGCTCAAGTGAAGTTTCATGTTTTATCTCATGGAAATATGCACTAGGTAATATATTCCCACATACAGATTATTTAAATATGTGAGATTCAATGGCAATGGTGATAGATAGAATATGAATTGTAAATAGGGAAAGAAAGGGATTTATGAGAGCCACATGGAAGTGAATCACTTGACTGCAATGGAAATTCTATAGTAAAAAATAAGTGCAAAAGTTTGAGGCCAAATTTCAAAGGAATTTTCAAAGGAGTGGGGGAAATTGCAACATTGCACCATAACCATTTTCATGCAATTTGTAAAGTACATATGAATTTATGAATTCATAGCAAGTGCCATTAAAATGAAAGCTAGGAATGTTTTAAAACTATGCTATTTGGGTCTAATGTATGTGGGAATATGTTGTCAAATTATTAGAAAATTTTAAAAAAGGCATTAACTTAATAAGTAAGAGTGGAGACCCAAACATGTCATGCACATTTTTATTTTTAAAAATATACAACTAGGTTTTAAAAACCCATGGGAATGTGAATGTGCATGTAAATTTCAAAATCCTACCAAAGATGTTGAGTGCAAACATGCAGCCAAGTTCTAAAATCTTGCTAGATCTAAATGGTGCAAATGTGCATGAATGTTCAAAAATCCTATAGGAGATAAAATGGTGCACATATGATTCTTAGGTTTGAAAAAAAATGGAAAATAAAAAGTTTAGAAGTTGAATAATGTCTTGGCCTCAGATTTTTTCTTTGCTTATTGTTATTCCCCAAAAATATCACTCATTTCTAGGACAACATTTGATCTATTTTGGTCCAACAGACCAAAATCCTCTCTCCCATTCTCAAAAATTATTCTAGGCATTCAAATTCTCCATTTTTCAAGATTTTTCCCATTCTATGGACTCTGTAGGCTTGAATCTATAGACTCTGTAGGCTTAAATCTACATACTCAGTTCTACAGACTTCGTAGGAAGGAATCTATGGACTCATATCTACAGACTCCACAGGCTTAAATCTATGAACTGTACAGATATGTTTCTATAGACTCAACATGCTTGAAATCAACATGTTCAATAGGTTCAAAGGCTTCTACAAGTGAGTTCAATCAAAAGAACAAGTTTCTAACCCTTAGTCATTTTTAGGATTGGTTCAATGCCTTAGTTCAACCAAAAGAGTTCATCGACAAGCTTCTATGCAGTGTTTGAACCATTGAACCATTAAACCTTAAACCATTTTGGTTCAACAGGTTCAATGGGTTCAAAGCTTCAACATCATCAGCAAGAGTTAAGAGCATTTTTCAAGGTTCAAGGTTCAACGACTTCAAAACACTTATCAAAGAGAAGAAGGCTTGAACCATTGAACTATTAAACCATTAAACCACTTTGGTTCAAAGGTTCAACAGGTTCAATGGTTCAATAGGCTCAATAGCCATATGGTTCAATCCATTTGGTTTAAGAGATAAAAAAAGACTTAGTCAAATAGAGAGATTGAACCGATTGAACCAAAGTTGGTTCTATTGGTCAGTTCAATCGGCAGGTTCAAGGGGCTACCCCAAAGCCAAAGTAAAAAGTGCCTTTGTGGAGCGTAGTGAACCAAGCTGAGTGCCCTTGTGGAGGGAAATGATAAAAAGTGAACAAAGAGAATTCCTTTCAAAAATTGAACCAAAGACAAACAACCCTTGCAGAGGGCATGCGAGGAGCAGATGGACCGTTGCAAAAGTCTAAAGGATATTTCTGGGCTTGAATAGTCCTTGCAGAGGGCACAATTCTCTTTTTAGAAAAGAACGTGGAAAAATGATTAAATCATTTCCTTTAGACAAAATGTTTGAAAGAATTCCTTTAGACTTTTTTTGAAGGAAAAATATGCCAAAAAAGGAAAAACCCATCGAGGAAATAAAAACCCGAAGGCTGCCTGAAAGATCCTGAAGGGTAGGTACCCTTGTGGGAGGCTATCATCAGAGAAAGTGGACCATTTCTCAAAGACCCTAAAGAGCAAGTTCCCTCTAAGAAATATCAACCCTTATAAAATTGTAGCGAAAGCTGCCAAGTGTCATCTTCTGAGACACAATTTCTAATAAGTTTAAAAGTTGTGGAATGTGTCACGTGTTCTGTTATAACTCAGCAAAAGTTGACATGTGTCAACATCCATAGTTTATTCCTTTTATTTTATAAGGACTGTGGTGGGCCCTGAGTGAGGTGTTAAGTCTAAGTGAAATGTGCCATGTGTCATCATCTACGTGAATCCAAAAGAGTCCCAAATGTTTTTACAGTGTTTCTATGAGCTCAGTGGAAGTTGCCATGTGTCATCTTCCACAGGACTCTCAAAAAGCACCCAAAGCCTCTATAAGTTAAGTGGATGCTGGAAGTAGGAAAGACATGAAAGAATTACTAAGGAGGATGATAGGCTAAAGCCATCAAATTTAGAGCAACCAAGTAGCTATTGGTTTTCAAATGATGATGGACCCGAAGACGTCAAATTTTTGGCAATGAAATAATTGTTGATCCTTGTAGACTTAAGCACAAACTCTGTGAACAAATTCAATGACCGACCAAAGAGATAGCTCGAGAGCTCAGATCACATAGAAAAGGGCAAAATACGGCCAGGAAAGGGGGAATGATGAAGAAGGATAAGAAATATCCATGCATGGGATATGTTTCTAGAAGGTAAAGTAGTCCACTAGGTGGACATCAAAGAATGTAAATATTCAATTGTGTGGCCTATTTTTTTGCATTGCATAGAGCGAATAGCTATGCACACAAAAGGAAACACATTAAGTAGCCCATATTAAAAACTGATGCTTAATTCCAGCATAGCCCATGGATAGAATTTAAAATTCATTAAAGGCATTGAATGCATTGTAAGCCATTTCTATGAAACAAAGTGCCCAAGTCTTTCTTGGAACACTATATATTAAACTCTCTCTTATTGTTTTAAAGGATCTCTCCCTATTATTAGAAACAAAACTCTGCCCAAATTGAAGGCATTACTGAGACTTTGAGCTCAGATTGTTGATCATATTTCAGTATTTGAATAAGAAAACAAGCAACTTTTCAGACTTTGTGCTGGAATAGCTTGGTTATTAGGGAAATTGTTCTTATGTCTGTTTCCTTAATACATTTTTTGTCTATTTAATTGAATAAGTAGAATTAGTGAAAATAATCAAGAAGGTGTCCTGAAGCCAACTATGGAGAGACTTTGTGCTCCCATAATTGCCTTTAGTGTGTTTTATTTCTATTCCTATGTAAAGGATCTTGGGATGACTTTATGCCCTCATTATCCTTCGTATTTCACTCTTTGGTAGTTGAATTGGAGACTTTGTGCTACATTTCATCCTGTTGTATTACCATGCCTTGTTACAATTACTTGTCACCACCTGAAAGGTTCCTTTTATCTGTTGAATAGTACTTCTAAAAGAAGAGGAGTGCCTTCTATCATTTCATCAGGATTTCTCTTTTGATTTATGAACATCATCTCTAAAAAAAGAGAGATGGATGGTTTATCTTACCCTTGAGTGTTATTTTTTGCCTATATATATAGTATATAGCTTCTACATATTTAAAAGGAACCTCCCCTTGATGAGAGGAGAGATTTGTCCCCTTTTGATGTAGTAAACCTACACATCCAGCTAACCAATCTCCCTATGCTGTGGTTGAAGAGACCTATTTCTCTCACTAGTTAGCTGGTTGACAAAATATTCACCCAACAGTTTTTGGTGACTCTACTGGAGATATTACATTTAATTTGAAACCTCAAGTTTTAAATTGAAGTAGTCCCTACCCTTATCCATTATAGACTCTAGCGAATCCATTATATGTCTTACCCATTATCATTATAGCCTTATCCATTTATCCTGCTGAGGAAAAATGTACAGTTTGAAACCTCAAGCTTCAAGCTAAAGTAGTGCCAATTATTTTCCATTTTTATTTTTACACTCTGGTAGATCCACAGTATACACAAAACCAAAGGGATAAAGGTATTGTTTACCCTATATTCGAGTTGATACAACAAAGTAATTTTGATCTGTTTCCTTCACCATCTCGCCTCTAATGAACTAGGAGCTTTCCTCCTACTAAAGTCAAGTCTCCATTATCGGATAAAGCATCCATTTCCACTATTAATAAATATTTTTCAATACTTACCCCTCTAAGATTTATTATTCCACCTTTCCATAGTCATACAATGGCAATTCAAGGTCCTTGGGGTAACTCTTTTGTCCCACTCAATTTAACTCCACCTCTACATGAGCTACCACGCAGTTCAAGGAAAAATTTCTCCAAGTTCTATGGTGATGGGAAGGTTCATCCTAATGAACATATTACAGCCTTCAGCATAGCCTATGGCATAATAGGTGTCGAGTATGAGGATGTAGCAGTCAAGATGTTCAAGGAAACTTTACAAGTGCTACTGCAAACTAGTTCTATCATATGTAGGCCTAGACTGTGACTAACTGGAACACTCTCAAAGCCAAATTTGAAGCTAAATTCAAGCTTGCAAAAGATGCACATGACCTACTGGCTCAGCTCACACAAATGAACAAAGAGCCTCATGAACCCATGAGGAATTTCATATACAATTTTGACAAGCTGAGGAACAAGATTCCTACTATTGCTCAGCCTACACCTAAGAATCTCAAATGTTTATTCATCAACTCTCAGCTGTCTAAAGTAAGTTTTTTGCTGAGACATGTTGGCCAAATAGACCTTGATGTAGCTCAATATTTGGCCACTAAAGTGGAAGATGACCTTATCTTGGAAAGAAAGATAAAGAGAGATCCTAACAGAGGTAAATATTCTTCATTTTCTGAATATCTATCTATAGGTACCACTGATCCAATGGTATAAAAGTTGGAAAATGAGTTACTAGCTCTTAGGAAGAAAATGGCACAAGAGATATCTTCAACTCCTTCATATAGAGATATGCCAAGAAGGACATTCCCCAATTAGTCATACCATGGCAATTTTATCAGAAATTAAGGATAGCCAAATTGTCTTCCTCCCCCATAAGAGAAACTTGTCTTTGAAGCACCCCCAACCAATTCAGCAGTTGGATATCTCAAAATAGAATTTGATTTCTCTTTCTAGCCTGAATTAAACCAAGAAAATGATGCTAATATCTTCACTAAAGAAGAATATGAATTAGTTGGTGACTCCAACATTGGTTTCCTAAATTACCAAGATGAACCCAGAAGTGAAGGTAAAGCAGATGAGGGATCATATGCTATGTTCACCTGGTCCAAGAATCAGTCAGCCCAACTAGCTAATAAGGAGAAAGCAGAGGAGTGACCTCAACCATCAATTTTTTTGCTAAGCGAGGAACCACTTTACCTTTCCAACCAAAGGACCTGGTGATTGCAAGAAAGGTAAGTACATCAAACATCTCTGCACCTTCTACTTCAATTCCACATATCAGTCCTCCCCCTACTAAAAAATATAAAGATGAACTGCCTTCCTCTATTCCTAGTCTATTTCAGTCATTTGACATAATTGACCATGTCATGAAGAATAAAACTCAAATGTCTGAATTTGAATTCTTGCAATCTAATCCTGAGTAGTTGGATAGGTTAGTTCAGTGTGTGAAGAATACAGATGTCCTTATAGGATAAGATGTTAAAAAGGTAACTCATGATTCTCTAAGCAACATGTCCATCCCAAATAATATTATCATTCTTCCTCCAGCTACCCCTAGGAAAATAGATCCTTTCTATGTTTCTCTATTGATAAATGGTTATAAACTGAGCAATTGTATCATAGACTCAGGTGCATCTGAAAATGTCATACTAGCCAAAGTGGCAGAATCTCTTGGACTCACATTGACCAAAACCTTTGGGAGATGTTTCTCCATGGAGAAAAAATAAGTACCTCTACTAAGACAAATCAAGGACACCTAATTTGCATTTGTGGCATTACCAGAAAAGAGAATCAAGATGACAGTCTTGGTGGCTGACGTTCTAGCCTCATACGACATTCTTCTAGGACAAATTTTTTGCAAAGATGTTAGAGGATAATTGAACATGGATCTATCTGAAGCAAGGATCCCTATCAAAGGCATCATGCAGACGTTGATTCCTAAAAAGGAATCAAAATATGTTGTCACTCAGACATCAGCCCCTGAAGCTCAAATTTTGTTTGAATCTTCAAACATGGGTAATTATTTATTGACCACAGAGGATACTCATGTTTCAACTGATGAAACATTTGAAAATGATAGTCTAAAAATTGGTTCAGATGGAACAAAAGAAGATGAGAGAGAGCACAATATAAACATAGAAGAATTTCCCCTTCCAAGTAAGGATAAATCTAAGCAAAGATTAGTTTTTGATGATGTTTGGATCCTAGAATTTGATGGCAACAATTCTTCTACCAACTCAGGGGCTGGGATTGCATTGACATCTCCTCAAGGAGATATTTTTCCTTCTTTATACAAGTTGCAGTTTAGCAACACCAACAACACAACTGAGTAGGAATCTCTATTGCTTGGATTGAAGGCTACTTGAGATAAAGGCATCCAACTCCTTAATGCCAAAGGAAATGCTGAGCTGGTGGTTTGTCAGGTAAGGAACCTATATAAAACCAAAAATGAGAGATTATGCCACTACCAAAATCTAGTCTAGGATCAAATTGAAAGCTTTGATGCTTTCAACATCTCTACCATACATAGGGAATTTAATGACCGAGCTAATGTGCTAGCTATTTTAGCAACCCTCTTAGTTCTTCATCTAGACTTTAAAAGAAATAGGTACACTATCAAATTGGTATTTAGACCAAGTGTGCCTGATAATGCCAATCATTGGCAAGTGTTCAATAGTGAAAAACAAATCATCACCTTTCTGGAACAAAAAGACAACTTCAAACATCTTCACTTTGAAGGTAGTATGCTCCAAAAACTTGAATCAGCTCCTGAAATGAATGTAGATGCAGGTGAAGAATTCCTGCAGCTAAAAGGAAATAAGATTCCTAAAGGAATGGTTTCTCTTGAGAAATTGTTTGACAAGCATGATAGGTTCATCAAACAACAACAAATGGATTCAAACTCCTCCCAGAGGTTTGATCAGGTAAATTTGGGTAAAAAGGAAAATCCCAAGATGGTGAACATTGGGAAGTGTTGTACTCTGGAGGAGAAACTCAAATTTACTGAGCTACTTCACCATTACATGGATGTTTTGGCATACTCTTATGATGATCTAAAGCCACTCAGGCCTAAGGAAAGTCAATATGAAATTTCTCTCAAGGATGATTTGGTCCCTTATAAGAAAAATCCCAATAGTATAATCCAAAGATATCAGGTACTATTTTGTCTAAGATACAAAAAATGTTGAATGCTAGGATAATTTTCTCAATCCATCATTCCACATGGATTGCCAACATAGTCCTTGTGATGAAGAAGAATGGCAAAATTTGCTTCTATGTGGATTTCAAGAATCTGAATCAGTCATCTTTAAAGGATAACTATCCTTTACCCATCATGGATCAAGTGCTCCTGATAATGATCGGCTCACAGATGTTATCAATGCTAGATGACTTCTCAGGATACAATCAAGTTGAAGTTAGTGAAGCAGGCCAACATAAGACAACCTTCACCACACCTTGGGGCATGTTTGCATATATAAGGATGCCTTTTGGCTTGATAAATGCTAGCACCACCTTTCAAAGAGTAATGTACCTTGTTTTAAAGGATGAGATGGGTAAGTTCATTATAGTTTATATTGATGACTTGACTATCTTTTATAAGCATCGCTTGGATCATATACATCACTTGTAACAAGTGCTGGAGCACTACTGCTAGAATGGCATTTCTTTGAACCCTAAGAAGTCAGTTTTTAGAGTAACAGAATGAAAACTTCTTAGACACATCGTGTCCAAAGGAGGCATTACTATTGACTCAGACAGAGTCAAGTCTATCCAAGAGCTTACCTTGTCTACAAGTAAGACTGTTGTTCATTCTTTCTTCAGAAAGGTGAATTTCTTATGAAGGTTCATCCCTGAGTTTGCTGAGAAGACTCGACACATTCTGAACATGATGAAGGGAAAGGCCATCTTTAGCTGGACTGAAGAAGGCAAGTCAGCATTTGAGGATATCAAGACTGCCATTGCCCATGCCCTAATTTTGGTTTGTCTAGACTACAACAAAAAGTTCATCATATAAAGTTATGCCTTTGAACACACGCTTTCAACAATTCTAGTTCAACAAAATAAAGAAGGTATGAAATCTCCCATTTCTTTCATGAGCTTCCCTCTCAAATCTCATGAGCTAAAGTACTCAAATATGGAGAAGCATGATTATGTAGTGGTGAAGGTAGTCAAGCATTTATACATCTACATCTTGAATTCTCACACTACTACCTTGGTTCCTGATACCATGGTCAAATCCATACTAGATCAGTAGGAGTTTGGGATGAAAAGAGGCAATTGGATTGCAAAGATCCATGAGTTTGATCTAGTCATCAAGCCAACAAAGCTGGTATGGGGAAAAGGCCTATGTCAATTAATTATTGATAACCAACCAAAATGTCATGTCCCCTTCTAGTTGACATCTTTTTGAGCAGATGATTAGCCTATTATGCAACCCTCGTAGGCTGATGGGATGGATAGAGGGTCTTGATGGAGTTGGGCTTGGCTTTCGTTCGGGCTCTTTCGGACATGAATTAAGGGAGATATTAATATTTGATTAATTTAATCAAATATTAATTATTTGGTCTAATTTTAATTAAATATTAATTAATTATTAATTATTTGGTCTAATTTTAAAACCCTAATTCTAATTTAAAAAACCCTAATTCTAATTTAAGAAAATCTAATTTTGGCAAGCACACCTTTTTTAGGGTATAAGGGTTTCTCATGGGAGGGAGTTGAATTATAAATGATTATTGATATTGATTGTTGCTAAGAATTTTTCTGTGAAGACTGAGCCAAGGGTTCCAAGATTCCATTTGCATTGAAGAATGTCCACTCTTCATTGTGTGTGATTTAGAGGTTGTGAGAGATTAGCCAATCTATTACCAAATTGAGAGATAACTTCATACATAAGTTATCACAGGGGTTTACAAGTTTGAGAGATAACTATATACAGAAGCTATCACAAGGGTTCACAGGTATTTCTTTATTTAGGTATTTGATTCAATAATTATCCAGATATAGATCTTTTGTATTAGCCCATAGTTCTTCAGATCAGGGTCAAGCATACAGGTTGTGCTATATTGGCAGTCGTACGAAGTCTGTACAGATCCTTGCAAATCCGTACGCATCAGTGGAAATCTCAGAGACCAACATCGGTAGGTAGAGACTGATAGAGACCGACATTGGCTGACCTCTCACTGACGTCGACAGGTTAACGACCCCAAGAAACTGATGGCGGTAGTATAATCGATGTCGGTGACTGTGTTTTTGACACAGCAGGCTGAGACGTACCAGATCCAAGTTTATTTCCCAATTTGTGGAATACTCAGGCTATTAAGGCCGTATTTTTAATATTCTTTTATATACTTGATAGAGGACATCTATTGTAAGCATATGAGAAAATAAATAAGAGATTATACTGTGATTTATTTATCTATTTGAAGATATTTTGCATGAATAAAGATAAGCAATTCAATAATATCCAGTTTCATATTTGAAGGGAAATAGGGGATATTACAATGGTATCAAAGCTAAATCCTTCCATCCTGAGGGTTTAACAATCTTATGTAGCCACAAGAGTTGGGACCACACAGGTATTTCACACGTAGTAGAGCTTTGCTTGAAGGTGATCAGGTTTTAGAATAACAACCATTCACCATGAGTGATAGGTGTGAGGGTAGCCCACACATGGGCCACAAGCATAATGATGATCAGGACACTCAAGAATTCTTTTGAGTTATGGCTACAGGCTAGCAACAGATGAATCAGGTGCTATAGGCACTCACTACTATGGTAGATAGGATGAACACCCCTGTTCAATAGAATGGGGAGCAAGGAGATAACAGGAGTGCTACTGTCAATTAGAGACCACAGCTAACCCATTCCAGGATAGCTAATAGGCCTACACGGCTTACATTTATTCAGGTGGAACCAAAGGCTCTAGCAGAGGAGGTGGCAGGAGAGCCCCTATTTGCTGACACACTTATGGTAGCAAATGAAGAGTGGTATTTATTATCACCTGAGGTTAGAGAGAGGATTACTTTTGACCAGTTCCTCACATAGAGGAGAGAGCATAATCGAGGTCAACATGATTGGCGACCTAGACACCAGAATAATGATCTTAAGTAGGCTATAAGTAGACTCACACTAGCAATGTTTGATGGTAGTGGCAAGGTCATAGCACAGGCCTGGATTAGTAAGCGAGACACATTTCTCACATTACGACTGATGGCTGAGGGAAATGCTATCAGATATGCGACACTACATCTTGAGGGAGTAGCTCATGATTGGTGGCACCATGGGATGGTGACACTCCATCATGATCAGATCACATCTTATCAGGAGTTTGTGGATACGCTGGTGGAGCATTTTGACAGGAGAGATCCATAATCCTATTTCTGAGAGATGGCATAGCTACCGCTAGAGTGGCAGTCTAGAGTCTTACATTGGTGACTTCCAAAAGTTATCAGTCATGATTCCTAACATTTCAGAGAGGTGACTTGTAGTGCTCTTCATGGAGGGATTGATAGAACCATTGAGAGGTTGGATCAAAGGCTTTGACCCTCCTTCATTATAGGAAGCTATGAATAAGGTGTGTAGCATGGAGATGGCAGGCCCATCAAGTAAATTTAACTCCAGAGGTACTTCTTCATCCAGGGACAATAAGGGCTTCAACAAGAATAGAGAAAGACTGGGTTTTAACATAGATAAATTAGGTGTTAAGAATGAATCAAAGGCTAACCCAGCAGCACTAGACTTGGATAGAGAGGCTCTTAATGATCTACGTAGAAAGAAGCTTTATTTCTAATGCAAAGGTCCCTATGATGCCAATCACAATTTTCCTTTAAGGCCTAAGGGTAAGACAAATCGAGTGATGTGGCCTTATTATGAGGATGTGAAATCAGAAGATTCCAAACATTAGGAGTGTTCTGAGGAGCCATAGGCTGAGGTTTCAGAGCCTAAGGTAGAGGCAGAGTTAGAGCTATAGATTTAGGAGGCACGCCTATCTAGCATCCAACAAGAGGGCTCATTCAGACTCTATGGAGTTTTGGTAGGACAGAGGGTCATCACCCTTCTTGACACGGGAGCCACACATAATTTTATTGATACTAGATTTGTGGAGAAGCGTGGACTCACCACAGAAGAGTTTGAGGGCATTAGAGTTAAGGTGGCTGACGATTACACCCTTAGGTGTGAGCGGATGATTAGAGATCTCCCATTGCGCTTGAACAACTATGAGTTTAAGGCTAATTATTATGTGGTGAACATGGGGGATATAGATTTGGTCTTGGGCATGAAGTGGCTTCATTCCCTTGAGGTAGTCACTCTTCATCTTAAGGACATGGAGATCTGTTTTGATGTTGATGGGAAGACACACATTCTTAAGGCAATACGGGACGGCAACATCAAAACTATTTCTCTTCATTAGATGGAGAGGCTCATGAGACACGACATGGTAGAGTGGGCTATCGAGTGCACATTAGTACCAATACAGGAGGGATAGCAAAAGACTGAGTATCATCCTGACATTTAGCAGTTGAGAGTCAAGCATGATAAGGTATTTAGTGATATTCCACCAGGGAGACCTCTAGACAGGTGCATTGACCACATTATTGAGCTTGAGGAGGGTGTTAAGCCCATTATGATTACTCCTTATCGACATCCTAAGTAGTTAAAGGATGAGATCAAAAAAATAATTAAGGAGTTACTTGCTATGGGTCACATTCGGCCTAGCAAATCACTATTTGCTTCTTCAGTTGTTCTGGTGAAGAAGAAGGATGGCACCCTACGCATGTGCATTGACTACAAAGCCCTGAATAAGAGATCCGTTAAGAATAGGTATCTAATACCTCGTATTGATGAGCTTATTGATGAGCTCCATGGTGCACACTACTTCACGAAGATAGACTTAAGGTCAGGGTATCATCAGATCAGGGTTCATGAGCAGGACATTGAGAAGACAGCTTTCTGTTGCCATTGTGGACACTATGAGTTTGTAGTGATGCCATTTGGGCTCACTAATGCACCAGTGACATTTTAGTCCACCATGAATAGAGTCTTCCATTCACTGCTGAGGAGGTTTGTACTTGTTTTTTATGACATTCTTATATACAGCAGGACTTGGCAAGAGCATTTGGCTCATCTGGAGACTGTACTCAGCATCTTCAAGAGGGAGTCCTTGTACGCCAAGGAGTCCAAATGTGATATGGGGATGACTGAATTATTATATTTAGGTCATATTATCAGTGTAGGGGGAGTGTGGATGGATCTTGAGAAGATCTGCGCTATCATAGACTAGCTTATTCCATCAAACTTGACATAGCTACGGGGATTTCTAGGTTTGTGTGGGTTTTATCATAGATTCATGGATGGTTATTCATGACATGCAGCCCCTATGATAGATTTGATGAAAAAAGGTGCTTTTTGTTGGACACTTGAAGCACAGGAGTGTTTCGTAAGGTTTAAGGAGTTGATGACTATGTGCCCAGTATTGGCACTACCTGATTTTTTGAAGCCTTTTGAGCTTCAGTGCGATGCTTCAGGCAAGGGCATTGGAGCGGTGCTTAAGCAGGACAAGCACCCCATAGTATATGAGAGTTGTAAGCTTAGGGGACTAGAGAGACTGTACAACATTTATGATAAGGAGATGCTTGCTATCATGCATACCTTGGCAAAATTTAGGCAATATCTCGTGGGCAGCACATTTTGCATCAAAATGGACCACAACAGTTTGAGACATTTCTTGGGGAAGTGAGACCTCAATGATCGTCAGTAGAAGTGGGTGAGCAAATTACATGCATATGACTTTGACATCTCTTTCATCAAGGACACCTAGAATGTAGTGGTCGATGCTCTTTCATGCAGGCCGTATTTGAGTACTATGGTCCACATTACAGAGGATTGGTGACATATGATTGTGGCAGAGTATGCCAAGGATACATGGGCATCCAACATTATTGAGGGATCAACGATTGACACCAGATATATTCTTGTGAATGACTTGATCATTTACAAGAGCAGGGTTTATTTGATCCCAGGATCAGCGGTGAAGAACATTTTCATGCGAGCCTCACATGATGTACCTACTATAAGACATCATGGGTATTTCAAGACCTATAGACAGATTAGGGAGAGATTAACATGGAAAGGACTCAAGGTAGATGTTCTTCAATATGTGCGTGAGTGCCCTATTTGTCAGCAAAACAAGCAGGAGAACACGTACCCAGTAAGATTGTTACGACCACTTCCAATTCCTGACAGGAAGTGGGAGTGCTTGTCGATGGATTTCATTACGGGCTTACCTAAAGCCCAAGGATGAGATTGCATATATGTAGTTGTGGATTGGTTAACAAAGTATGTCCACTTCTTTTCAATTACCACCACATACACAGCTACACAGGTAGTAGAGGTTTTCTTTCGAGAGGTATTTTGACTACATGGGTTACCTCAGAGCATAGTAAGCGATAGGGATAGTCAATTTTTGAGTCACTTTTGGCAGGAGGTGTTCAGACTTTGTGGGACTGAGCTTACACTGAGCACCAGTTACCACCCGTAGACTGATGGACAGACAAAGATAGTGAACAAATGGGTGGAGGGCTACCTCAGGAACTATATTGCAGGGTAGCAAAAAGCTTGGGTCAAGTGGATTCATTTGTACGAGTATTGATATAACATGAATTTCCACATGACCATTCAGATGTCTCTTTTTATGGCATTATACAAGTATGAGGCACCGAGTTTTCTAGATTTGCTACTGAGCGACAGTAGAGTGCTGAGTGCTGGAGACTTATTGCAAGAGAGTCAAGATACTATGAGGACTCTCAAGGAGAATATTGCTAAGGTGAAAAATCAGCAGAAGCTGTATGCATATCAGTGGAGGATAGAGAGATCTTTTAATGTGGGTGACATGGTCTATCTTATGCTGCAGCCTCTTCGGTAGTCTACTCTTAGGAAGAGTGGAGTAGAGAAGCTTAAGCCATGTTACTACGGTCCTTCCAAGATCCCGAGGCATGTTGGAGAGATGGATTATGAGCTAGAGCTTCTGGCAGAGAGTAAGGTACACAATGTTTTTCATGTATCACGCCTCAAAAAGGCGTTAGGACACCGTGTGATACCTTCTATAGTTTTACCTCCCTTAGATGATGAGGGAAAGTTGATTTTAGTACCTGAGTCTATCTTGGAGTATAGAGAGAGACAGTTGCGTAGGAAGACTATCAGGGAATATTTGGTAAAGTGGAGAGATTTGCCAGTGGAGGATGCGACATGGGAAAGCGAGGATAATCTACAGCATCCAAAGTTGAGATTGCTTGAGGACAAGCAATTTCAAGAGGGGTGGACTGTCATGTCCCCTTCTAGTTGACATCTTTTTGAGTAGATGATTAGCCTATTATGCGACCCTCGTAGGCTGATGGGATGGATAGAGGGTCTTGATGGAGCTGGGCTTGGCTTTTGTTTAGGCTCTTTTGGACATGAATTAAGGGAGATATTGATATTTTATTGATTTAATCAAATATTAATTATTTGGTCTAATTTTAATTAAATATTAATTAATTATTAATTATTAATTATTAATTATTTGGTCTAATTTTAAAACCCTAATTCTAATTTAAGAAAATTTAATTTTGGCAAGCACACCTTTTTGAGGGTATAAGGGTTTCTCATGGGAGGGAGTTGAATTATGAATGATTATTGATATTGATTGTTGCTAAGAATTCTTCTATGAAGACTGAGCCAAGGGTTCCAAGATTCCATTTGCATTGAAGAACGTCCACTCTTCATTGTGTGTGATTCAGAGGTTGTGAGAGATCAGCCGATCTATTGCCAAATTGAGAGATAACTTCATACAAAAGTTATCGCAGGTGTTTACAAGTTTGAGAGATGACTTCATACAGAAGCTATCACAAGGGTTCACAGGTGTTTCTTTATTTAGGTATTTGATTCAATAATTATCTAGATATAGATCTTTTGTATTAGCCCATAGTTCTTTAGATCAGGGTCAAGCATACAGGTTGTGTTATATTGGCGGCCGTATGAAGTCCGTACAAATTCATGCAAATTCGTACGCATCAGTAGAAATCTAAGAGATTGACATCGGTAGGCAGAGACCGACAGAGACCGGCATCGGCTGACCTCTCACCGATGTTGGTAGGTTAACGACCCTAGGAAACTGACGGCAGTAGTATAACTGATGTCAGCGACTGTGTTTTTAACACAGCAGGCCGAGATGTACCAGATCCAAGTTTATTTCCCAATTTATGGAATACTCAAGCTATTAAGGCCATATTTTTAATATTCTTTTATATACTTGACAAAGGACATCTATTGTAAGCATATGAGCAAATAAATAAGAGATTATACTGTGATTTATTTATCTATTTGAAGATATTTTTCATGAATGAAGATAAGCAATTCAATAATATCCAATTTCATATTTGAAGGGAAACAGGGGATATTACACATAAGAAATAGAGAATGAAGAAGCAGAGGTGGAAGACACACCGATAGTCCTCTTTGTCTCCAACATGAGTGAGTGGTATTTAGATATTGCTCATTTCCTTACTTATGGTGAGTGTCTTGGTCACCTATCTTATAAAGAAAGGAGGACTAGTTGAAAGCTGCCAATTTTGTCTTTTGGGACAATGGCCTATAAAAGAGGAGCCTTGATGGAGTGTTCCTTCACTATGTGGACAAGGAGCAGCAAAGCCAACTTTTAAAATCCTTGCACAATCTAGCTTGTGGAGGACATTTTTTTGCTTTTGTGACTGCCCATAAAATTTTGTGAACTAGGTATTACTGGCTAACTCTTTTCCAAGATGCATATAAGTGGATAAGAAAATGTGAACTATACTAGTAGTTTATTGGAAGACCCAAGTTAGTTGCCCTACCTCTGAAACCAATGGTCATAGAGGAACCATTTCATTAATGGGGAATTGATTTCATTAGTGCTATAAATCCATCTTCAAGTGTTGGACATGATTATGTCCTTACAGCAACTAACTATTTCACCAAGTGGGCAGAAGCTATCCCAACCAAGCATGCCACTTCAAAAGTAGTGTGCAATTTCCTCAAGGAGAATATCATTTCTAGGTTTGGGGTTCCAACCAAGATTGTCACAGATAATGTAGCTTGTTTCACCTCCCAAGAAATTACTCAGTTCTATTTTGGCAATAGGATCACCCTCTCTCACTCTTCTAATTACTTTCCATAAGGAAATGGATAAGCTAAATCATGTAACAAGAAACTAATGACTATCATCAAGAAGCTGGTGGATGACAACCAAAGGACATGGCATAAAGCATTGGTTGATGATTTGTGGGTAGATAGGATTACACCAAAAAAGGCAATTGGTATGTCTCCTTTCCAACTTGTTTATGGTATCAATGCTGAGATACCAATCACCTTAGAATTTATAGCATTAAAATTGCTAAGATAATTCAAGATTAGACATATGAAAGCCCCCTTGATAAGAGGATCATGTGCTTGACTGAGCTAGATGAGCATAGAACTATGGTGGTGGACCGAATTTCTGCCCATCAAAGTCTAGTGAAGAAGCTCTTCGACCATAAGGCAAGAAAATGTGATTTCCAGGTTGGAGATCAAGTCCTGTTGTGGGACAAGAGAAGAGAACCAAAGGGGATGCATGGGAAGTTTGACTCCCTTTGGAGAGGCCCGCTTATTATCCATCAATTCGATGGTGAGAATAGCTTCTTGTTGAAATATCAAGATGGCACGCTCTTCTCTCTACCTTATAATGTGCAGCATCTAAAGCACTTCAATCCATGAGGTATTAGATAAGATCAGCTTGTACATATATATATATATATATATATATATATATATATATATAGTCTTTAGTTCTATTTTTGTGCTTTCATTTTTGTTTTTGGCACCTTTTTCTTGGATAGCATGACTTCATATCCCAATGTCATACTTCAAGGCACTAGAGATTATGGTTTCTACTCCCCTAATCTTTTCCAACTGAAGGAAGTTCTCCAACTAGAGCCAGCTGTTGTCCACCAAAAATATCACTCATTTTTAGGACAATGTTTGAACTATTTTGGTCTAATAGACCAAAATCCTCTCTCCCATTCTCAAAAACTATTCTAGGCACTGAAATACTCCATTTTTCAAGTTTTTTCCCATTCTACGGACTCTACAAGCTTGAATCTATAGACTCTATAGGCTTAAATCTATGGACTCAGTTCTATAGACTTTGCAGGAAGGAATCTATGGACTCATATCTATAGACTCTGCAGGCTTAAATCTATGAACTCTGTAGATATGTTTCTATGGACTCAACATGCTTGAAATAAATAGGTTCAATAGGTTCAAAGGCTTCTACAAACAAGTTCAATCAAAAGAACAAGTTTCCAATACTTAGTCATTTTTAGGATTGGTTCAATGCCTTGGTTCAACCAAAACAGTTCATCGACAAGCTTCTATGCAGTGTTTGAACCAATGAACCATTGAACTATTAAACCTTGAACCATTTTGATTTAATAAGTTCAATGGGTTCAGAGGTTCAACATCATTAGCAAGAGTCAAGTACATTTATCAAGGTTCAAAGTTTAATCACTTTAAGGTTCAATGGCTTCAAAACACTTATCAAAGAGAAGAAGGCTTGAACCATTGAACTATTGAACCATTGAACCACTTTTGTTCAAAGGTTCAACAGGTTCAATGGTTCAATAGGTTCAACAGGTTCAAAAACCATATGGTTCAACACATTTGGTTCAAGAGATAGAAAAAGACTTAGTCAAATAAAGAGATTGAACTGATTGAACCATTAAACCATTGAACCAAAGTTGGTTCAATCGGCAGGTTCAAGGGGCTGCCCTAAAGCCAAAGGAAAAAGTGCCCTTGTGGAGGGTAGTGAACCAAGCTAAGTGCCCTTGTGGAGGGTAATGAGCAAAATAAGATAAAGAGAATTCCTTCAAAATAGTGAACCAAAGACAAACAACCCTTGTGGAGGGCAGGCAGGAGTAGATGGACCATTGCAAAACTCTAAAGGATATTTCTGGGCTTGAACAGTCCTTGCAGAGGGCATAGTTATCTTTTAGGAAAAGAATGTGGCAAAATGATTAAGGAATTTCCTTCAGACAAAATGTATGAAAGAATTCCTTCAGATTTTTTATCTGAAGGAAAAGTCTGCCAAAAAAGGAAAAACTTGCCAAGGAAATAGAAGCCTGAAGGCCACCCAAAAGATCATGAAGGGTAGGTACCCTTGTGGGAGGCTATCACCAGGGAAAGTGGATGATTTCTAAAAGACCTTGAATGGCAAGTTCCCTCCAAGAAAGATCAACCCTCATAAAATTTTAGTGGAAGCTGCCAAGTGTCATCTTCTAAGACATAGTTTGTAATAATTTTAAAAGTTGCAGAACGTGTCACATCTTCCATTATAACTAAACAAAAGTTGACAGTGTCAACATCTATAGTTTATTCCTTTTGTTTTGTAAGGACTATGGTGGGCCCTGGGTGATGTGCTAAGGTCAAGTGAAACATGCCATGTGTCATCATCTGCGTGAATCCAAAAGTGTCCTGAATGTTTATATAGTGTTTCTATGAGCTCGATGGAAGCTATCGTGTGTCATCTTCTGTAGGACTCTCAAAAAGTACCCAAAGCCTCTATAAGCTAAGCAGATGCTACCACATGTCCTCATCTATTTAACAGTGGAATGTGCCATGTGTCATCTATTGAGATCAACTGAAAGTGGCTAGATCAAGCGAGAAAGAAATGAAAGAATTGCTGAGGATGATGGGCCCAAAGCCATCAAATTCAGAGAAACCAAGTAGCCATTAGTTTTCAAATGATGACAGACCCAAAAATGTCAAATTTGGAGTAATGAAATAACTGTTGATCCTTGCAAACTTAAGCACAGACTCTATGAATGAATTCAGTGACCTACCAAAGAGATAGCCCGAGAGCTCAAATCACACAGAAAAGGGCAAAATATAGCTAGGAAAGGGGGAACGATGAAGAAAGATCAAAAATATCCATGCATGGGATATGTTTCTAGAAGGTAAAGTAGTCCACTAGGTGGACATCGAAGAGCATAAATATTCAATGGTGTAGCTTATTTTTCTGCATTGAGTAGAGTGAACAGTTGTGCACACAAAAAGAAACACATCAAGCAGCCCATATTAAAAATTGATGCTTGATTCCAGCATAGCCCATGGATAGTATTTAAAATGCATTAAAGGCATTGAATGCATTGTAAGCCATTTTTGTGAAACAAAGTCCCCAACTATTTCTTGGAACACTATATATTAGACTCTCTCTTATTTTAAAAGATCTCTCTCTATTATCATAAACAAAACTCTGCCCAAATTGAAAAGCATTACTGAGACTTTAAGCTCAGATTGTTGATCATATTTCATTATTTGAATAAGAAAACAAGTAACTTTTTAGATTTTGTGCTAGAATAGCTTGGTTGTTGGGTAAATTGTTCTTATGTCTATTTCCTTAATATGTTTTTTGTCCATTTAATTGAATAAGTAGAATTAGTGAAAATAATCAGGAAGGTGTCTTGAAGCCAACTATGGAGAGACTTTATGCTCCCACAATTGCCTTTAGTGTGTTTTCTTTCTATTCCTATGTAAAGGATCTTGGGATGACTTTTTGCCCTCATTATCCTTTGTATTTCACTCTTTGTTAGTTGAGGTGGAGACTTTGTGCTATATTTCATCCTGTTGTATTACTGTGTCTTGTTACAGTTACTTGTCACCACCTAAAAGGTTCCTTTTTTCTATTGAACAACACTTCTAAAAGAAGAGGAGTGCCTTCTATCATTTCATCAAGATTTCTCCTTTGATTTGTGAACATCATCTCTGAAAAAAGAGAGATGGATGGTTTATCCTACCCTTGAGTGTTATTTTCTACCTATATATATATATATATATAGGTAGAAAATAACACTCAAGGGTAGGATAAACCATCCATCTCTATATATATAGCTCTTACATATTTACAGGGAACCTCCCCTTGATGAGAGGAGAGATTTGTCCCCTTTTGATGTAGTAAACCTACACATCCAGCTAACCAATCTCCCTATGTTGTGGTTGAAGAGACCTATTTTGCTCACCAGTTAGCTAGTTGACAAAATATTCACCCAACACTTATATCATTGAGTGGGTTGAGGAATTTTTTTTTAGTCACTCCCTAAAAGTGTAGAATGATCTAAAAGGGAGTATGGGGAAGAAAAATAGAATCATTTTAGGAATTTTAGGCTCACTAGAAGAGATAAAATAATTAGAGTCACCAAAACAAGATGAAAGAGCTCATGGAGATGATTTTAGTGCTACAAACATGCTTGTGATCAAAGTATATGATGATGACCTTAGTTTTTATAGCATAAGAGAAAGGAAGCCATTATGGAGGATCCATTTATAAATGACTGGAAGATTGAGGAGAAACTTTAATATTCTTTATTATTCTCTCCATTCTTTTGTTCTTTATTATTTATAGAGAAAATGGTAACCGAATCATTAGATGGTAGGTTATCTTTAAACTGAGTGGGAAAATGATTATTTTAAAAATAGCCTAAAATAGTTGCACATACAGATAAAGTTTGTTTATACTTAGGAAGAATATTATTCTTTTAGATCAAATCTCATCATGACATGGACAACTAAGTTACCAAAATGATCACCTTGTAGAGCTTGAGAGTTTCTAGACATACGTAAAGATATCTTCTAGGATCATATTCTATGAATATTTCGAGAGTGAAAATTTTGTATAAGTAAAGAGGGTTTTTCCTCTTTATAGAGGATTTTTAACATTCAAAAATCTCCTATATACATAGACTTTTTCATTTTTTAGGATTTCTTGCTAGGTGATTGCTTCTGTTGCTAAGGTGATTACTTTTTACAGTCATTAACAAACTCTAAGAGTATTTATGTATGTGTCTCCCATGTTTTAGAGCAAATCCACTCTGACTTTCACCATGTTAGCATTTTGAACTCATTTTTTTTGAAATCATTTGTGATTGCTACTCTTTCTTGTCAACAAAGTGTAATATCACATTCTTCATGCATTGTTGATTGGGTATTTGGTCTTATATCTCTTAATGGTAGTCATTATGGGAATGAACTTAGATTATAAATTCCATTTTGCATTGTGATTTGGGAATGTTTTATTGATTAAATTTTAAGGACATCCTAGATTTATGGAGTTGATAGGAGAAGGTAGTTGAAACTTTAGTTATAGTGTATGCTTTGGAGTTCTCAATGGTCATTTGAATGCTTGCATTAGATTTGTATAAATGAATGCAAATAATTATTGATAGTTTTATTTATCTTGTTTATTAGTCTTATACATCCTAGAATGAATGATAATAGGGTGGTTTAAGGAATTCCTATTGCTAAATCCCATGTGAACTCTTTTATATATACACAACTCATCTAACCTATCCTACCCCTAAAATTAATACATGTTGTTGAATATTTTATGTGTTATTTTCTTACAGATGAATAAGTATTATAAATCTAAAATGTGTCTATGGTTAATATTTGAAGATTAACACTGTAATTTTACATTTGTCAATAGTTTATGTAGAAATGAAGATCACAATCACATTTCCATCTATCTTTAGTAGCTTGTGTTTGATTTAAAAGCATTTGCTCAATCTGTGTGACAACTCTTCCCATGTGGACTATGAAAGTTTGGTTGTGCTTTGATCAGACCTATATGTGTGGCAATAATTCCATGGATATTGAACTACAATATCACTCCTTATGACCGAGCTGCCTCGTAGGTCCTCTCACCTTGGTTCAAGTAGAGACAGAAGTAATAAGGAACTAACCATACCCTTTGTTGGTGTCTTCAAGTCATTGTTAGTGTTCAGTCCATCTAGATGTTAAACCCTTCACTAGCTATAATGACATAACTAAGGTTTGTCATATATGTTTTCCATATTTTCAAATGTGTAAGGATGAGTTCTAGAGGTGTATAGTGTTGTCTCCCAAAAATAATAGTCATTTTTGGAACAACATTTGAATTATTTTGGTTCTACAAACCAAAATAATATCTTCCATTTTCAAAATTTGTCTTATGTATTCAGATTTCTCATTTTCAGAGCTTCTCAAAAAATCTACAGACTCTTGCAGGTGGTTTTTAGTCAAAAGAATTGATTTTCAACATTTGTTCATTTTTTAGAAAAAGTTCAAAGTTCAGTCGCTTCAATAGGTTCAACGGGTTCAAAGGTTCAACAGTCAATTCAACCAAAGGAACAATTCAACATCCAAGTTCAACCAAGTAGTTTAATGCTTTATTTCACTCAAATGGTTCATTTCCTTTATTTCAGCATCTTTTGGTTTAATCATTTGATTTATCAGTTGGTTCAAGGCTTTCTGGTTCAATGGTTCAACAACAAGTTCATCACTTTTTGGTTCAAAGGCGCTTGGCGCGCTTCATTGAACCTTTGAACCAAATGGTTCAACATCCAAGTTCAATGAGCTTCATGACTTCTGTAGGAATTTTCATCAGCAAGCAATCAGTAGCAGGTTCAACATTTGGTTCATCCTTTGGTTCAACTTCAAACAGTTCAAAGGTGGGTTCAATCAAGTGGTTCAATGCTTTCATTGGCTGTGCTTCAAAGGCTTGGTGCGCTTCATTGAACCTTTGAACCAGTTCAATAAAGGTTCATTGACTAGGTTCAAAGGGATGGTTCAATACAAAAGAGAACTTTTCTGGAGGACAAGTTCCCTTGCGGAGGACACTTCATCGACCACAGCACCCTTTGACTTGTTCAAAAAGACTTGGCAGAAATTTTACCCAAACTTTTTGCTCGAGGAATTTCACCTGGACTTTTTGTTCATGGGAATTTTCCCTAGGGAAAATGTCTATGGGAGTGTTCAAATTGAATGGCCTGAGGAAAAGCCTAGGGGAGATGTGCGAAGGGCCGACAAATGAAGCCAAAGGATCATTTAAGCCTAGGGGAAATTTGTGAAGGGCCAAAAGACTCCAAAGGATCATTTTTTAGGGCCTAAAAGGGCAAAGTCCAATCTAGAAAAGTGCCAAGTGTGAAAGATAAAAGAAGACCAAGGGATGACACGCTTGAACATGTCAAATTCAACACAGTCAACTAGCCATTGGAAACACAATGATAGACATGAAAACATCAATTTTAGAGACAGTAAAATAGCTGTTGATCCTTTGATCCACAGACTAGAATACATTCACAATTTTCAAGGCCAAGACCAATAGAAAGTAGGGAAGAAATAGAATAGCAAATTAAATCCAGCACCTGATTCAATTAGTCGGACAAGGAGGAACAATGAAGATAAGATTAGATTGCCAAGTGGAACATTGGAAGTTACAAACTTTCAATAAGTGTGACTTATTTCCTTGCATTGATAAAATCAAATGGGAAAAGTGCCCCTAAGTTCCAGCATGTCCCCTTAACAGATTTCAATGCAAATCGATGTATTGATTGTTCCCAAGTCCTTTTTGAAGAGGCTATATAAGGGACTTTCTTCTATGGTAATCAGGATCTTCTTTTTGATAATCGGAATGAAACTCTACCAAAATTGAGAGGCATCATTGAGACTTTGTGCTCAGTCTATTTATCATATTTTGTTAATGAAAACAAGGGACTTTTTCAGACTTTGAGTTGTGATATCTTGTTTGTTTCATTGATTTAATAACTAGGATTAGTTAATTTGTCAAGAAGGTGTCCTGGAGAATCAACTGTGGAGAAACTTTGCACCCCCATAGCTGCCTTCAGTGTGTTTATGTTTTCATTGCTATGTAAAGAACTTTGGAAAGACTTTGAGCTTTCATTGTTCTTTGTGTATCACTCCTAAGTATTTCATGTGCAGACTTTGTGCTACATCTTGATTTGTTGGTTATCATACTTTAGTCATATTCTACTTTTATTTCTAGGAGTATTCTTGTGGCTGGTTGAACAGTTCTTCTGAAAGAAGAGGAGTGTTGTCTGTCATTCTCTTGAGTTCTTCCTTTGTTTTGTATACATCATCTCTGAAGAAAGAGAGATGGATGTCTGGTCCTACCCTTGAGTACTATTTTTTGTTCATATATATACATAACATATCCACATGGAACCTCCCCTTGATGAGAGGAGATAGATGTATCCTTCTGATGTGATAAACTTACACATTAGGACAACTAATCTTCTTGCTTTGGCTGATAAGACCTATTTTGTTTATTAGTACACTGATAGACAAAATAATCAACCAATAGTTTTTGGTGACTCTACTGGTGAATTACCCATTATCCATTTATAGTATATCCATTCCATTCACCTCCACACCATAGGGAAAGAATGCATAGTTTAAAGCCTCAATCTTTAACTGAAGAAAAATCAATTCTTTTCAAATTTTGTTTTACAAATCTGGTAGATTCAAGATATACACAAAGTCAAAGGGCTAAAGGTGTCATTGATCCTATGTTTGAGCAAGTACAGCAAAGTGATTTTGATCTATTTTCTTCACCATCTCATATGCAATGAACCAAGAGCTTCTCTCCTACTAAACCTAGATCTCCATTATTAGGCAAAATATCAACTTCTACTATTGATAAAGCTTTGCCTATAATTACCCCATTGAGATTTGTTATCCCTCTTTTTTAGCACCCTATAATGGTAGTTCAAGGTCCCTGGGGTAATGCTTTTGGCCCTCTCAATCTTATTCCTCCTCTACATGAACTTTCACACAGTTCTAAGAATAATTTCCCAAAATTCCATGGTGATGGGAAAGTTCATCCTGATGAACATATTACAGCATTCACTATAGCTTGTGGAGTAATTGGGGTAGAGTTTGAAGATGTAGTAGTCAGGCTTTTTGTTGAAACACTACAAGGTCCTGCTGTAGATTGGTTTTATCATTTACAGGCTCAATCTGTGACTGATTGGAATACTTTGAAAGATAATTTTGAAGCCAGATGCAAACCTATAGAAGATGCACATACACTTCTGGCTCAACTTACACAAATGAAAAAAGAGCCACATGAGCCTATGAGAGACTTCATAGCTAAATTTGACAAGTTGAGAAACAAAATTCCTATGTTTTCCAAATCTACAACTGAGAATCTCAAATGCTTTTTCATTAATTCTTAGCTACCTAAAGTTAGTTTCCTCTTGAGATGTACTGGTAAAATAGATCTTGAGGTAGCTCAACTTTTGGCCACTGAAGTAGAAGATGATCTCATATTAGCAGGGAAAATAAGAAGAGATCCTAATAGAAATAGAGCTTCATCATCATCTGAATTTGCATCTACAAGCACCACAGATCCAATGGTGCAAAAATTAGCAAATGAGCTCCTTGCCTTCAAAAAACAAATGGCTCATGGAATGTCTTCTGCTCCTACATACAGAAGAACATTCCCAAATTAGTCATATCAGGGCAATGTTGCTAGAAACCAAGGACAACAAAATCATCTTCCTCCTCCACAAGGAAAACTTGCCTTGAAAGCTCCTCCAACTAATTCAGCAATGGGATATCTTGAGACAGAATCAGATTTTTCTTATCAGCTTGAATTATATCAAGAAAATGATGCTAATATAATTGAAGATAGTCAAGAAGAATCAGCTGACAACTCCCACATTAGTTTTTTGAATTATCAGGATGAACCCAAAAGCAAAAGAGAAGCTTCAGATGGATCATATGCAATGTTTACTAGATCTAAGAATCAATCAGTGCAATAGGATGATAAAGGAAAGACAGAAGAGCAATCACAGCCAACAGTCACAATTGCCAAGCGTGGATCAGTTATGCCCTTTCAACCAAAAGATCCAGTAATCACTCAAAAGGTAAATACATCTGTTGTGCCTTCCCCTTCTACTTCTAATTTGCAAACCAGTATACATCCCATCCCTTCTAAAACTTAGAAAGCTAAAGTACCTATCTCTGTACCTGGTTCAATTTAGACATTTGACATAATTAATCATGTCAAAAAGACAAAAATACAAATGTCTGAATTTGAGTACTTGTAGTCCAATCTAGATCAACTGAATAAGTTGGCCTAATATGTTAAAAATTAGACCGTTCTTGTAGTGTAAAAGGCCAAAAAATTGACTTTTGATTCCCCAATAAATATGCCTAGTCCAAATAATCTAATTATTACTCCTCCAACTACTTCTAGAAAAACAAAACCCTTCTATGTTTCCTTGTTAATCAATGGCCACAAGTTGAGTAATTGTATAATAGACTCGGGCGCATCTGATAATGTCATGCCAGCCAAGGTTGTTGAGTCTCTTGGTATCACATTGACCAAGATGTTTGGCAGATGTTTCTCCATGGAGAACAAATAAGTGCCATTGTTGGGGTAGATCAAAGATGCTCAATTTGCATTTACAGCCTTTCTAGACAAGAGGATTAAAATAACTATATTACTGGCTAAAGTCCCAGTGACTTATGGTATTTTACTTGGATGTAATTTCTGTAAAGACATGGGAGGAGAACTGAACATGGATCTATCTGAGGCAAGGATCCCAGTACAAGGCGTGATGAAGAGATTACTTCTTAAAAAGGAAGTAAAGTATGTACTCACCAAGACGTCAGCTCCTAAAGCTCAAATCCTTTTTGAATCTGTAGGTATGGGTAATTACTTTTTATATACAAATCATGAAGAAAGACTCTCCATCTTTGATGAGAGAAAATTTGAAGTAAAGCCAGTGTCTGATGAGATTTGGACTCTAGAATTTGATGATAGTTGTTCCTCTTCTGGTTTTAGAGTTGGAATTGTTTTGATATCTCCTCAAGGAGATATGTTCCCTTCATCATATAAGTTACAGTTCAACAACACAAATAATACAGCTGAATATGAATCACTATTGTTGGGCATGAAGGCTACTCAAGAAAAAGGCATCAAGTGTCTTCATGCTAAAGGGGATGCTGAATTAGTGGTCTACCATGTGATAAATTCATATCATACTAAGAATGAAAGGCTGCACCATTACCGTAATCTTGTTTGGGATTAAATTAAAAGATTTGACACTTTCAACATTTCTTCCATTTCAAGAGAATCTAATGATAGGGCTGATGCACTTGCTATTTCAGAAACTCTTTTAGTTCCACATTCTGATTTTAAAGAAGCCAAATATACCATTGAGTTGATCTATAGGCTGAATGTTCTTGATAATGCTGATCATTGGCAAATTTTCAATGATAATAATTAGATCATTGCCTTTTTGGAAAGAAAAGACAATTTTGAACAGCTGTATTTTGAAGATAGTGAATCTCAAAAGTCTAAATTAATTTCTAAATCTAGTTTAGATGTAAATGATGAGTTTATACAATTAAAAGAAAATAAAATTCCTAAAAGTTTGGTTTTTCTTGAAAAGCTTTTTGACAAGCATGATAGATTCATCAAGCAACAACAAACAGATTCAAGTTTCTCTCAGGGATTTGACCAAGTGAATCTAACCAATGAAGAAAATCCAAAAATGGTCAACATTGGTAAGTGTTGTACACCTGAAAAAAAATTCAAATTTACTTCTTTGCTTCATCAATACATTGATGTCTTGGCATATTCATACGAAGATCTGAAGTCTCTCAGTTTTGATGAAATATGTCATCATATTCCTCTCAAGGCTGATTCAATGCCTTACAAGTAGAAATCCAGATAATACAATCCAAAGATTTTAGGTACAATTATGTCTGAGATTTAGAAAATGTTAAATGCTAGGATTATTTTTCCAATCCATCATTCTACATGGATTAAAAACATAGTCTCGATAAGGAAGAAAAATGGCAAAATCCACATTTGTGTAGATTTTTAGAATTTGAACCAGTCATCTCTGAAAGATAATTATCCTTTGCCAATCATGGACCAAGTGCTCCAAACAGTAACAAGATCAGAAATGTTATCAATGTTAGATGGTTTTTCAGGCTATAACCAAGTTGAAGTTGCTAGAACTGATCAACACAAGACTGCATTCACCACGCCTTGGGGTACATTTGCATACAAAAGAATGCCTTTTGGATTAATAAGTGTTGGGTCTACCTTTCAGATAGCTATGGATATGGATTTTAAAGATGAAATTGGCAAATTCATAGTTGTATATCTTGATCATTTAACTATCTTCTCAAAGCACTGATTTGATCATGTTTGCCATTTGTAGCAAGTGCTGAAATGCTGCCAGGAAAATGGTATTTCTTTGAATCCTAAAAAGTCTATTTTTGGAGTGATAGAAGAAAAACTCCTTGGACACATTATGTCCAAAGAAGGAATAAAGATTGACTCAGATAGAGTCAAGTCTATTCAAGATCTGAATTTGCCTGCAAGTAAGAAAGCTATTCACTCTTTCTTCAGAAAAGTGAATTTCTTATGGAGATTTATCCCTAAATTTATTGAGAAGACAAGACACATTGTAATTATGATGAAAGGAAAGAATACCTTCAGCTGGACCAAAGAAGGCAAAGCAACATTTCAAGATATCAAAGTCGCTATTGCTCACGCCCCCACCTTGGTTTACCCAGATTACCACAGAGATTTCACTATATACAGCTATACATCTAAGCATACTCTTTAAGCTATTATTGTCTAACAAGACAAATAAGGTATGGAATCTCCCATCTCTTTCATGAGTTTCCCTCTGAAAAATCATGAATTGAAGTATTCAAATATAGAGAAGCATGCCTATGCCTTGGTAAAAGCAGTCAAACACTTTCACTTTTATATTCTAAATTCACATATTACTACCTTAGTTCTTGACAGTACAATCAAGGCTATATTAACTCAATAGGAGTTTGGCACAAAGAGAGGTAATTGGATTACAAAGATCCAAGAATTTGATCTGGATATCAAGCCAACAAAGTTGGTTAGAGGTAAAGGTCTTTGTCAATTAATGGCTGATAATAAGCCAGAAGATACACAACTTGAAGAAGCTGAAGTAGAAAATATGCCGATAGTCCTTTTTGTTTCTACTACCAATGAATGGTATTTAGATATTGCCTATTTTCTAACTTATGGAGAATGTCCTACTCATTTGTCTTACAAAGAGAGGAGAACCATCAGATTAAAAGCTGTCAATTTTGTCCTTTGGGACAACGGCCTGTATAAAAGAAACATAGATGGAGTTTTTCTTCACTATGAAGATAAAGAATAATAGACCCAGCTCTTGAAATCTTTCCATAATCTAGCTTGTAGAGGACATTTTTTTGCTCCTGTGACTGCTCACAAAATTTTGAGAGCCAGGTATTATTCGCTGACTCTTTTTCAAGATGCACATAAATGGGTAAAGAAATGTGAACTTTGCCAGCAATTTGTTGGAAGACCCAAGTTGGCTGCTCTGCCTCTTAAGCTAGTGATCATAGAGGAACCTTTCCAATAGTGGGGACTCAATTTTATTAGGATAATAAATCCATCATCAAGTGCTAGACATGATTATGTCCTTATAGTGACTGATTATTTCACTAAGTGGGTAGAAGCAATCCTAACAAAGCATGCTACCTCAGAAGTTGTATGCAATTTCTTGAAAAAGAACATCATTTTTAGATTTGGAGTCCCACTCAAAATTGTTACTGATAATGCATCTTGTTTCACCTCTCAAGAAATCATGCAATTCTATTTTTATTATGGAATTACACTTTCTCATTCTTTTGATTATTTTTCGCAAGGAAATGGACAAGCTGAGTCCAATAATAAAAATTTGGTAACTATTATCAAGAAACTTGCAGATGATAATCAAAAGACATGGCACAAAGCATTGGTAGATGCTCTGTGGGCTAATAGGATCACGCCAAAAGGGCAATTAGTATGTCTCCTTTTCAACTTCTCTATGGTATTAATGCTGAGATACCAATCACTTTAGAGTTACTAGCCTTGAAATTGGTGAAGGCTATTGAAGATCAGACATATGAGAGTTCTCTTGACAAAATAATCATGTACCTAACTTAGCTAGAAGAACAAAGAACCATGGTGGTGGACATAATTGATGTTCATCAAAATCTGATAAAGAAACTTTTTGATCAGAAAGCCATAAATCATGATTTTCAGATTGGGGATAAAATCCTACTGTGGGACAAAAGAAGAGAGCCAAAAGGGATGCATGGAAAGTTTGACTCCCTTTGGAGAGGCCCATTCACAATTCATCAGCACATTGGTGAAAATAGCTTTTTGTTGAAATACCAAGATGGCACACTCTTTTCTCTACCTCATAATGGGAAGCATTTGAAACACTTCAATTCTTGAAGTGTCAGATCATGGCTTCTGTATATATGTCTATTTGTATAGTTTTAATTTTTGTTTTGTTTTGTTTGTTTCCATTTTTGATGCCTTTCATTTCTAGAAAGCATGACTCCAAAGCCCAATGGTACACTTGAAGACACTGGAGATTCTGGATTCTACTCTTTCCAATTCATTTTGCAATTGATAGAAGTTCCCCAACTGGAGCCAGCTATTGTCTTCCAAAAATAACAGTCATTTTTGAAACAACATTTGAATTATTTTGGTTCTACAAACCAAAATAATATCTTCCATTTTCAAAATTTGTCTTATGTATTCATATTTCTCATATTCAAAGCTTCTCAAAAAATCTACAGACTCTTGTAGGCATTTTCCAGTCAAAAGAATTGATTTTCAACATTTGTTCATTTTCCAGGAAAAGTTCAAAGTTTAGTCGCTTCAACAGGTTCAACGGTTCAAAGGTTCAACAGTCAGTTCAACCAAAGGAACAGTTCAATGTCCAAGTTCAACCAAGCAGTTCAATGCTTTATTTCACTTAGATGGTTCATTTCCTTTATTTTAGCATCTTTTGGTTCAATCATTTGATTTGTCAGTTGGTTTAAGGCTTTCTGGTTCAACGGTTCAACAACAAGTTCATCACTTTTTGGTTCAAAGGTGCTTGGCGCGCTTCATTGAAGCTTTGAACCAAATGGTTCAACGTCCAAGTTCAATGAGCTTCATGACTTCTACAGGAATTTTCATCAGCAAGAAATCAACAGTAGGTTCAACATTTGGTTCATCCTTTGGTTCAACTTAAAACAGTTCAAAGGCAAGTTCAATCAAGCGGTTCAACGCTTTCATCGGCTTTACTTCAAAGGCTTGGCAGGCTTCATTGAACCTTTAAACTGGTTCAAGAAAGGTTCATCAACTAGATTCAAAGGGATGGTTCAATGCAAAAGAGAGCTTTTCTGAAGGATAAGCACCCTTGCAGAGGACACTTCATCGACCATAGAACCCTTTGACTTATTCAAAGACTTGTTCAAAAAGACTTGGCAAAAATTTCACCTAGACTTTTTGTCCATGGGAATTTTCCCCAGGAAAAATGTCCATGAGAGTGTTCAAAGTGAATGGCCTGAGGAAAATCCTGGGGGAGATGTGCGAAGGGCCGACAAATGAAGCTGAAGGATCATTTAAGCCTAGGGGAAATTTGTGAAGGGCCAAAAGACTCTGAAGGATCATTTTTTAGGGCCTGAAAGGGCAAAGTCCAATCTAGAAAAGTGTGAAGCAGGAAAGATAAAAGAATACCAAGGGATGACGTACCTGAACATGTCAAATTCAACACAGTCAACTAGCTGTTGGAAACACAGTGACAGACATGAAAACATCAATTTTAGAGATAGTAAAATAGCCATTGATCCTTTGATCCACAGAATAGAATAAATTCACAATTTTCAAGGCCAAGACCAGTAGAAAGTGGGGAAGAAATAGAACAGCAAATTAAATCCAAGACCCAATTTAATTAGCTGGACAAGGAGGAACGATGAAGATAAGATCAGATTGCTAGGTGGAACATTGGAAGTTACAAACTTTCAATAAGCATGACTTATTTCCTTGCATTGATAAAATCAAATGGGAAAAGTGCCCCTAAGTTCCAACGTGTCCCCTTAACAGATTTCAATGCAAATCGATGTATTGATTGTTCCCAAGTCCTTCTTGGAGAGGCTATATAAGGGACATTTTTCTATGGTAATAAGGATCTTCTTTTTGATAATCGGAATGAAACTCTGCCAAATTTGAGAAACATCATTGAGACTTTGTGCTTAGTTTGTTTATCATATTTTGTTAATGAAAGCAAGGGACTTGTTGAGACTTTGTGCTGTGATATCTTGTTTGTTTCATTGATTTAATAAGTAGGATTAGTTAATTTGTCAAGAAGGTGTCCTGGAGAATCAACTGTGGAGAGACTTTGCACCCCCATAGCTACCTTCAGTGTGTTTGTATTTTCATTACTGTGTAAATAACTTTGGAAAGACTTTGAGCTTTCATTGTTCTTCATGTATCACTCCTGAGTATTTCATGTGCAGACTTCGCGCTATGTCTTGATTTGTTGGTTATCATACTTCAGTCATATTCTACTTCTATTTCTAGGAGTATTCTTGTGGCTGGTTGAACAGTTCTTCTGAAAGAAGAGGAGTGCTATCTGCCATTCTCTTGAGTTCTTCCTTTGTTTTGTATACATCATCTCTGAAGAAAGAGAGATGGATGTCTGGTCCTACCCTTGAGTACTATTTTATGTTCATATATATACATAGCATATCCACAGGGAACCTCCCCTTGATGAGAGGAGAGAGAAGTCTGATTCTGATGTGATAAACTTACACATTAGGACAACTAATCTTCTTGCTTTGGCTGATAAGACCTATTTTGTTTATCAGTATGTTGATAGACAAAATAATCAACCAACATATAGCTAGGAACCAATGTGCAACTGGTACCATTGCTAGGGATTCTTTCAGAAAACTATTATTTGTCTAGGTTTGAAAGTTATTTGTCTAAATTTTTTCACTATAAGGCTATTTTTCCATACAGTGTGCAACACTTTGCATCTAGCACCATTTCTAGGGAGTGAAAGATTTAGTTTCTATTCTAGTTGTCAACTGCACAACACTTTACTAGCACTGTTATTGGGGAATTCTTATAGAGAACTATTATTTTTTCATGTTTTAAAGTGATTTGATCTTTTGAACATGAATCTAAATTTTCATTGTATTTATTTTTCTATCTCATCATTGATTACAAGAAAAATGTAATTTTAGAATGTATCACTATATGTTTATGATATTTTCTATCCTAGAATATTTCTTCTAGTAGTGACTCCAACATTTTATCTAGTTTTGAAAGATCAATGCCCATTTTAATTGATTAAGTTTTGAGTTTTCTCTTGTTTGCAAAAGTGGAAGGACTGAGATCCTTCTTTAGAGGTGATTCATCAAATAAGCTTGTCTTTGAGTTAAATGTTCATCATAAAAGAAGAGGACAAGTTTGGAGGCCAATTAAATGACAAAATTTTGGAGGAAATGAGTGTTTAGACTACCATAATTTTTTTTATCCTTGAATTTATCTTTCTTGAAATTCCTTTGGTTGAATATTATAATAATTCTCTTGATAACCTAGATTCCTATATTATTATTTATTACCCAACACCTTCTCAACTAGCTGAATCTCCTCCTCATTTTGTACCCCCAAGTCCACCTCAGTCACCCCCTCACATCCATTTATCATATAATCTTGAGCCCACCACATAACCAATTATGAGACATAAATATGAGGATGAGAATTAACATTTTACATTTAGGATACCTAGATTCAGACCTATTAAATTCAATGAAATGTAGGTTTACCCTAATGAATTTGTAAATGAGGTAAGGAATTGACTCCCTAATTTTCAAGGAAATAATGAAGTGATTAGAGAATAACATTTGAGGGATTTACACATTATAATTGATGATTATGAGGTTGAGAATGAGGATGTATATATTAAACATTTTGTGTTGTCATTGGAAGAAGATGAATGTGAATGGTTCAACTCTCTTCGCCTTGGGTTCATATATTCATGGGAAGAAATTAATAATGTTTTTAAAATACAATATGGTGATAGATTTGATCATCAATTTCTTCTAGTAGAATTTGAAAACATAAAAAAGAACCCAAATGAATGTTTACAGGACTTTAATACAATGTTTAATAAGAATATGATGATATTGCCTAATAAAATTAGGCCAAGTGATACTACTCATTTCATTAAATACTATTATGCATTTGATAAGAAGGCAACATACTACTTGAAAGATAAGGCTCCCATAAATCCAAGGTTGGTATTCAACATGGCCATTTAGATTGAAAATATTATAAAGTCTATGGGAAAACCTCTTAACAAAAGGGTTGATGTAAATTTAATCAATCCCATGAAATCTTAGTCCAATAAAATTACCAACCTTAAGGAAACTATAAAACTTTAGCTAATATTGTCAAGGAGATGTCACACAAGTTGGTCAAAGTTGATAAGGGGATTCCTCATGGATCTAATCAGGAGAGAGATCAAAATTAGAATCAAGCAAAAGGGAGATACTTTTTCCATAATAGAGATAATGATAGAGGGAAGAGATGTGACCAAGATGAGATAAATGATATAAATCAGAATAAAGGAGTTAGGAAGAAGGTTCTTGATTTGTTGAATGCAAGGTTAATGTTGTATACTATGATCTTGATATTGATTGGAGTGATAAATGCTTCCTCCCTAATCCTCCTTGTGATACTACTAAAATAATTGATGACTATGCAGAGGAACCTAAGTATGAATTTGAAAATGACAAGATTATGATGTTTGATTGTCAAATCTTTTGAAATAAAGTGTTTGCCTTCATAAAATTATTGAGTGCTACCACTATTGATTAATTTTGGAGTGAAGTGAAAGAGGTACATATACTAACTCCCAAATGTGATTGGGCAAATCCTTCACTAAAGGATAAGAAGTTGTTACTTAATATTTTAGTTTCCCAAGAGAAAGAATACAATCTAAGAATTAAGCAACAAAGCAATTCTCTGTAAGAGACTACCCCTGTAGATCCAAGGGTAGGGGATAGAAATAAAGAGGTTAAGAAAACCAAAGAGGTCCCTAGTTATTTCAAACTATCACCTATTTCCCAAACTATTAAATATAAAGGTGTTCCAACCAAGGGTAGAGATCCTTTTTTATCTAGTATTCCTAAGGACATGAGTGATGTAAGAAGAAATCCACCTTTGAAAATTACTATTAAAAATTCTAGTTTATCCCATCTTATTTTGATTTTGAATTTAAATGAATTTATTCCTATTGAAAGTGTTGTTACCCATCCTCCAAATACTCTCCTTCCTTTGTATAGTGTGTGTGATATGACCTAAGTATTGATTCAATTAAAAATCATTATACCACTTGTTGAGTTGTTAAGAATATCATAACACATAAGGATGGCATTTGACTATCTAGAGTTTAATGAGAATATAAATTCCAATGAGATTAATTTACCCCCAACACTCCAAGATGACAATTAAGTGACATGAGGTTATTTAACTAGCCCCAAAGGTTTATTTTGGAACTGCATTGATAGAAATTCAGTTGGATGTTGTCCCTTTTTATACTGCCTTGATGATTAATGGTTTAGGTGTTGAAAACTGCATGTTTGACTTAGGAGCCTCTTATAATGTGATACCCATGGGTGTAATTAATGATCTTGGAGTAAAAATAACATATGAATTTGGCAAGTGATATGCCATGGACTCAAGATAATTACCAGTTGTTGGAATCATTAAAGGATTGATAGTGAAACTGGTGGTTCATCCAAGTAAGTTTCTAGACATGGATGTGGTAGTTGTGGATTTTACTCCCAAATGGGGGATGATATTATCAAGAAAATGGGATAGTATCATGTGTGGTAGTGTTAATATGGACATGTTTTATTCCACCATTCCCTTGGAGGGTAATATGGTGAAAATTCATAGATAACCTATAATGTTACATGTTCTTGAATATCCAAGACATGCTCTAAAAGAGGTTTTGTACACTAATGTGGAGCTAGGTAATTTTATTGGAAACATAGATTTTGTTGAAAAATATGGTGCTCTTAATATTGGATTTGATAAAAGAAGTGATGATGTTTTGAGAATGTATTTTGATGGGGATTACTCCAATCTTAGAAATGGAGTTGGGGTTGTCTTTTATACCCCCAATAAAAAAAATTTAAGTTTTCTTTCAAGTTGTATTTTGAGTGCACTAACAATATTAATAAATATGAGGCACTCTTGATTGGTTTGAGAATTATTGAAGAATGTGGAGTTATAAGTATGATTGTAAAGGGTGATTCAAAGTTAGTGGTTAAGTAGGTTCAAAATGCTTATGAATCCAAAAATAAAAATGTTAAAACAATATAGAAATGGTGTATGAGATTTTTATAATTATTTGATTCTTCAATATTCGTCATAATGATAGAAATTTCAATGAAGAATCTGATAGATTTACAGGGTTGTGTGATCAGTTTGAAAGTGACAATATGAATCCTCATTGTTAGTATCAAGTGGATGTGCTTGTCAAACCTTCAGTGATAGACAACATTCATCATTGGCAAGTATTTGATGATGATGATAAAATGAAAAGGTTTCTCAATTATGAAGCAAAATTTTAGGGTTAGATCACAAACTTGGAATATATGGTCCAAATATTTGATGGGAAGGAAACTTTGTTTGGGAAAGATACCATTCAATTGAAGAGAAATTATTGAGCATGGTCATTGATGTCATAGATTGTCATTGATGTCAAAGAGAGCATGTGATACTAATGCATTAGTGACAAAGTGATCATATGGATATCTTGGAGAGATATGAAACTTTTGTAGGTCTATAAGGACAAAAAAGAGGTTGTGAGGCATCCATAGATATCTTGACAAAACTTTGATTTATTTTGTGAGCATTTGGAAAGAAGAACATGCATATTATAACTTAAGAGAAGCCAAGCTATCACTACATGTCATGTAGATATGTATGAATAAGTAAGTTTGTGCATTTAATTTAGGTATAAAGAAAGTCAATAATGGTCAAAATTATACATGGAGATGTTATCTATAGTGCTAAGAAGCTACCCTAAAAATTTAGATTCTTGAAGTAATTTCTAGTTCAAGTTATAAAGCTTTAAAGTTTCTCTAGTAGACTGTGATGGGCCAGAGAACATCATGTTTAATCATGTTGAAGTCTGAGGTCATTGGTCTGGAAGATCCAATGGTGAGAACTTAATCATACATATTGATATCAATGGTGCATATGAAGTCAACATGTCAAAGGTTATACACACTGGTGACAAGTGTCATAAGCTCACTAATCTAACAGAAGATCAATAGTGAGCATGTTTCATACTTATAAAATTCAATGGTGTGGGACAAGTCAAAGAGTCAACAAAGCATGCAATAATGCCAACAAGCACATTGAATGACAATAAATTGTTCAAAAGGCATGCGAGGGTGAGAAGTGTCATAATTATGGGAGTTCTAATCAATATCTAATGTTGAGAATTTCAAGATAAAGACCTAGATGATTTAAAGAGAGAAATGGTGTATATTTTGGTTAATATTGAAAGGGTACATAAGATGAGGTTAACATGTTTGAAGTTTAATAGTTGCTCAGTGACTGTTGGAATTTAAATATTCAAATTTGTAAGGGAGGACCAGTCTATAGTATTTGTGCTATAAATTTTGATTTATGAAGAATGTGGCCATGGTGTATAAATCAAAGTTGTATAGGTCTTAACAGTGCATCTATAAATATTTATTCTAAGACATGAATATTTGTATAGTTAAAGTTATTGAGATCCAAAGTTGACTATGTATGTGTTTATGCTCTACATGTAGCCCAAAAAGGTTAATTGAGTTGTTCTTGATGGTATTTCAATGTTTTAAGATGAACTAAGTGTTGAAACATGTTGTAGACTTCATGAGGACCATATATGTAGATCATAGAGGTTTGAATAATTTAGATTATGTATGATCAAAGGCTTAGAACTCGATTGTGTATTTTTTTAGTGATCATATGTAAAAAATGATGTTTGGGATAATTATGCTATAGTAGAAGGGTGTTGTGATGGATGTTATAACTTAAGGAGGCCATACAGGTTATGTGGCATGGGTCTATGTATGAAAAAGTTTTATTTTGTTCTTAATTTTATTATAAAAGTGTCAAAGAGATGGATGGGTTTCCATGAGACCTATAAGGGCTAATGAGGCCTAATTAAAAGGCACAACTACTTAATTATGATCCATGGATGCTATGGCCAACCTGTGAAGATGTAATTGAGCTATAAATATGCCTTAAAGGTTATGATAAGCATAATGGCTAACCAAGAAAATGATATTCATGAAGACACTATAAAATGTGAAACCAAAGGTGATGGTTTCTACACTTAGAGAGACTTAGATGTGAATGTGTTAAGAGAGCAGGAGAGAAAGGGAAAGAGATCTAAAAGAAGGTGTTCAATGGATGGAGTGAAGTATAGAATAGATTGAGAATGAGTGAAGAAGTTTAGGTTGATCCAAAAGGATATTTTGGATACTTATAGGTATTGAGTGAAGCATAGAGAATCATGTTATGTGATCTTGTGGATGAATTGAGAGGTAGGTTAGAGTGAAGATTTTTTTTATGACATTTTGGTCATGTATCTATTGTGATTACATAGTTACTACAAGTTTGTGGTTTAAGATGAGTTAATAATCTTGGGGTGATCCAAAAGGGTGTTTTGGATGCATTGCTTGAGTGAGCAAGGTTGAGAAAGTGTGAAGGGTGAAAGAGAGGTGTTATACATTATGTCTCCATCAAATTGATGTGCAATCAAAGTTTTGGAGATATTGAATTCATAGGTATTGTGTGGGTGATCAACATCTAGAGCAAGTGAGTGCTTGTTCATACTTAAGGGTGGGTGCTCCTTATGAAGTCAGTGCTTCACTAAAAGGGTCTCTTGTTTGTGATCATCTTATAGAACAAGTAGTCTATGTGTTTGCTATCTTGAGAGTGGGTTTTATTTCCCATGAGGGTTTCCCATAGGAATCATGTGTTATGTGTTTTGTGTATTATTTGAATGTATGAGCTCTCTCATTTATATTGCTTTATCAAGTTGATATATGTTATTTGATTAATATTTTAAAAGGATCTAAATTAAATATTAAAATATCTAGCATCATTGTTTTATCCCCCCTCTCAATGATTGTACCTCCATTAATTGGTATCAGAGAAATACCTTCATTGAAAGTCTAACCACTTGAAGGTGATCCAAGGTAAAATATGGCAAGTCAACAGATATAGGGTTTCTCTACAAAGTAATCATCGATGTTTAATGGGTCTAATTATATTTTTTGGAGTGTAAGGATAAAGACCTATATCATGTCAATAGGGTTTGACATTTGTAAATTTGTTGTGGAAGGATATTCACCCCCAAACCCCTTTAACTAGTACAACTGATAAGAATCTATGTGATAACAATTCCAAGGCAATGAAATCCATCACCTATGGAATTTTAGAGATAGTACACCAAGGTAATTAATTATAAATATTCCAAAGAGATATGGGAAAAATTACAAATCATCTATGAAGGGGATTTAAAAGTCAAGTAGGCCAAGTTATAAACTCATTGAAGATAATTTGAGTCTCAATATGAAAGATGAAGATTATGTGTCATCCTTTTTACAGAGAGTTGATGAGATTATGAACATTATTAGAGGTCTTGGAGAGAATATTAAAGAAGTTACTATAGTACAAAATGTATTAAGGTCTCTCTCCCTCAAGTTTGATTATAAAGTGTCTATTTTAGAAGAAAGTCATGATATTTCAAATGAAGATGGATGAATTCCATGGCATCCTTACTACCTATGAGATGAGAGTCAATGATGACAAATTACCAAAGAAGGAAGTGTTGACCATTTTGACCACAAGTCAAAATTGGTCAACCCCCCTATACTAAAACCTTAATAGGGGTCTAATATTTTTCATAGGGTGTGTTATAGTCTATTTGATGTAATTTAATTCCATTTTAGTCTTGGTCATTGTCTAATTAATCTATATGTCATTTTGAGTCACTTAGTAGCCTTTTAGGGGTCATATATGCAAGTGGCATAGTTTCAAAGGTGTCCACATGTATTAGTTTTCTTTGAAACATCTAGGAGGTCAGATTACCTATGATAAATGTTAGTACCATTTAGAAATTGTAGGTTATCTAACTAAAAATCAAGAAACAAACTAAAAAGGGAGGAGTTTGGCACTTGTACAATCTATAAGAGAATGTGACACATGGGAGAAGGTAATTTAATGACTCTTCATCTTCATTAGACTCATCTCAGTTATTTATATTCTTTATAAGTGCTATAAAATGTCCAAAACCATTCTTCTCCTTCTTTACCCTTTTATACACATAGAACCACTTAGTAGGTTTGTGTTTGGTATGGCCAGTTGAAGAACTTCCAAGTCAAACACCTTTAAAAGGTGAAATTAAACTAAAATATATACATTTTTATAAAAAGAGTTAAAGGTTTGGTTTTTATTTGCTTTATGAATTATCTCTAACAATTTCAATCTATTTTTCTACTCATTTTTTTCCTATACCCTATAGTTTTTACTCTTGTATGGACAATACCATACAATCCAATTGTTGAGATTGATTCCATAGGATGTTAAATCCATCCTATAATATTTTTCATGATTTGTTTTATGGTTTAAGGTCTTTTATATGCAATTCATCTCATGTTGTAAGAAGGTGCCACCAAGTGAGGTGCCAATCAAGTTTCCTTATTTGCATATTGTTTGGTTCTCTGCAAGGGTCTCATGTGAATGGGATATGTTGTTTCCAATGTATAAATTAAATAATGATCACCTAACTTACAATTTTTGTCTCATAAAATCATTCTTTGATCAAAATTTCAATTTTATCATACTCACAGTCAGCTCTTTACCCACTCTCACTTGCAGTCATGGTGAATCATGTGTATGGAGCCTATCTAACATGTCGATGGAGTTGTGATGGAGGTACTAAAATGTTAAACACACTTTCATATCAATAAAAATCAATAAAAATACCTTAAATTGTCAAAATAAGGTACTATGATGTCACCCATATAGTCATATAACATAGAGTTGCATCTATAGATGCTTGCAGGAAGGGAATACATTAAAAAGAGGTGTGGCAACTTGTCTCAATATTTGAAACCTTTTGATGTTTCATTTGAACACCATGAGGGGATATAAATTAGTTATCAAGGAATATAAATATAGTATATTTACTATTTCATGCTCACTATGTGTATGTAACTCATAGTGCACCTATAAGTATCTTGGGATGATGTCATGTTGAAGTGGGAACTTTGGTAGTTGTTTTAAATATTTTAGAGTGCTAAGATTTAATTGGAATAGTTTTTGAGAGAATAAAATTGATCGCAAGAATATATATCTTACATAATATTCATACTTGTACGCACTCCCTCCATACATGAAAATGTTCATCTACATGTGGTACTACAAAGAGCTAGGGTGTCATATGGAAGTGTTGAAACAAGTGGTGAAACTTTCCTTAGACTCCTAGTATGTTAAAGATATTATGGTAGAATAATTTAAAATTATAAATGTTTAGGAAAGGTGGAAGGTTAATCCCAAAGGAAATGACTATATTTAGGGATCGAGTCTGTGAAATAAGCAAAATAGAGCACCTAGCCATTTTGGAGATGTCTTATGAGAATGTCATGTTTAGTTCTGATCACTCCTACTACACTCATTATATAGCCCTATCATGTGATCCCAAATTTTAAAATTAATAGACTATTTTATTAATTTGTTTTTCTTACTAGATAATCCCAAAGTTGCACTTTTATGCACTAAACTTAGACAATATCATCTACAGGTTTTTGACCTCAAAGGGACTCTACTTCACAATGTAATAATGCCAAGTATATTTTCATGTTTAAAGAGCCATAAAAAGTGTGAAGAGTCACATTAATGACTTTTAAGAGGCATAAAGTGTGATGTTATGGTCATATATTCATCTACAAGTGTATAGTATCTTAGAAAAGGCTACCTATAGCCTATTTGTAGGTGCTCATAAAGCTCTTAAATTGAACTTGGGGGATAATAAGCCTATACACATGAAAACATTGATATGAAAGGTTTAATTAGGGTTTTAAAATGTTACATAAATATATATGACACATTTTATAATGGAAACCAACACTTATAGGATCCATGTTTCCATAACACAACCAATTGTAGCCGACTATGACCAGGAGTGAGATAGGAAGCTACATTCTGAAGGGTGACATGATAAAACATGGTTTTTATGAGTTAAAATAGACATTTAATGATCATATTAACTCTAATAATGCCTTAGGTAATTTTATCAATATTAATCATGTAGGATCACCTACAGGTATAGTGCTTAGAAACAAAACATGATCAAGAAATTGACCTCAGTCTAGGCTAGTCAAAGTAAGGCATGGACAAGCAGATTTTGGAAAAGGCCTAATGGTTTACATGATTTAAAGATACCACAATATAGGTAATAATTTATAATGTATCTCTCATTGTGGATATAAAATAGACAAGTGGCTCTAAACAAGCAATATATAGTCCACACTTTAAATCTTTACACATAGTCTGCCTCCCTCATAGTATGTCTTGGATTTTGTAAGATTTGGAAGGTCAAATGACCTAGTAAAGGTAAAAAATTTGGTTTAGAGGGTCTCAATAACTTGGATAAAACCCTTCAATATTTTTTTGGTATAAGGAAATAGGGTAAGTACCCTCTATTTTGTCTCAGACAAAGGGTACTTCCCTTTGAGTGGAAACCCTAAAGTTTTGAGAAAAGGATATAAGGGGATGAGATAAGGGATGATCAAACCTTGAAAATAGGTGTGTGTATTTTAATTACAAATAAAAAAAACATGGAAAATACATAATATAAGGATGATTATAAATAGAGTGGTCTAGACCATAAAGATTACCATTAGACCTATTAGGCATGGTTTAGGCCTAAATCCAAAGGAGAAGTACTTTCAATTATAACATGAGATAAAAATTATAATGGATTGGAGAATGTTTATAGGGTAATTTTAGATGTGTAAAAGAATTTGAAATTTAAGGGATATCATAGGAAACCTCACTTTGACTCAAAACCAATTCAAGCCTACAAGAAATGAAGAATCAAGCTCAATAAGGTAACTTTAGATGCTCACATATTCTCTAAGGTTGTGCATGGAGATACAAGGAGTTTGGGGAGGTTTATAGGGTTATTTTATATCACTATTTTGTAATTTTTTTATATTTATAACATCATAGCTTTATGAACTAATTTTAAGAGTAAAAAGGACCTAAAACCTTGGAAAAGACCCAACTAACAAAACAAGGATGGAGAGTTATATAAATGGGATGGAATGGACATGAAAGTGGATGGAGGTTTCAAATGACTCTTTAGGGTTCTTGTCCATCAAGTTTCTCACTACCCTACCTATACAGACAAGATACAAGATTGCTTTATTTGATTATTTTGTACATTGTGCAGGTTTTATGGTATTTCAAGAGAAACACTCAAATTTTGGAGTGATCTAAACACTTATTATAATTCACTATGGCCATTTAATTCTTTAAAAAATATCCTAAGTGTCCGTATAATTAGCTTCATCTCAACCAGTAAAAATTGGCAAAGTGAAAAAGATGGTGAAAACTGTGAAAACTTCAAGTGGGATCTTATTTAAGTTATACCTAAGAAACCTAAGGCCATGTAAAGTCTTTCCAAGTGTCATCACCTCCCTTGCATGGATGTTTATGGAAAATTGAAGCCAATTTTGAGGCTAAGTGTAATGGGTGACTAAAAGATAAATTCTTTGACTGTAGGTAGTGATGGCTCACTTTTAGAAGAATTTAGATGATTAGGAATACATCTAACATATGGATAAGTATGCCCATAACCCATTACTCATAATTAAATCATTATATCTATCCCTAGTCATTTTTTGGATGTTCCAAAAAGGGGGAATGATGAATATTTTTTTTTGTAGAATAAGGGGTTTCACACCACATTTCATGAGTTTCATAGTTTGGAGAGCCATTTGTCCTATCATACATTGCATGGTCTATATCTTACTTCATTATTCTACACATGTAGCTCCTCCTCTCAGCATGACAAGTGTTCAAGTGACCTTTGGACTCCTCTTTTCCCACTTCTCTCTCAAATGTTATAAGTAGCTACCATTTTGTCTTTTTTAATCTAATACCACACCATGTATGGAAAAACCCTACTAGTTTTAACATTGTAATTTATCTTACACAATAACTTCAATATAATTTGAGATCATATATTAGCTTGTCAAAGTGTGTGAAGATATGTATAGTGAATGGTTAAGAGATATTCATCTATTCTTGATTTCTCTCAATCCTTCCATATTTGATGTAATTGATTCCAGCCTAGCAAGTCATATGAAGTGTTGTTAAGTGTATGTATCTATTTTTAAGTGTACAAGGAAGCCTTAGTACCTGAAATTGATCTATGGTTTCACTTAACTTGGATATTCTTCATGCATGTCACCTTCATACTAAAATATGAATTTTAGTGTATTCTAAGACTCTTAGACTAGTGTTGTATGCATTTTCTCTTTGTGATAGAGTATGATAGTCTTGTGGTAAACATCTTGGTGTATCACCCCATAGAGGAGGTTTCATTTCATGCAAAATCTAACCCTTTTCCACCATAAACAATCAGTTATTATAAGTGAAAACATTTCAAGACACATTCATGGAGCTAGCCCTTCTATAGATTCATTTCACATATTGGTTACCCAAAACTTGTGAGATGTTTCCATTGTCCCACTTGGATGATGAGATTTGAGACATCTCCTTAAGGGGTATAAATCCAAGTGACAATAATTTTTGGCATGCTCAATGGGACAAATTATTCCCACTCTATTGGACCAAAAATTGAAGATAGAGGTATTTGTAGAAGAATCTATGTCACATGGAAAACTATTGTCACATTGAGAGGTATTGGATAAATTCTTCCCATTCAGCTCTTGGAAGTAAGCAAGCCAACACCAATAGTGACATTGAATGATAACTTCCAGTTTTAAGAAAGAAAGTCAACACCAATGGTAACTTTGAATGATAAATTCTAGTTTCTAGTAGACTATGTATATCTCATTAAAAAATCTGATCAGTTGTTGTGTTTCCTCTAACACATGAGGTTGATATGAATAGTTATGGTCAATACCCCTATCATGAATCCCGCTATTAGCCTTTTTATGAATCACCTTTTACTCTTCAACAATCCTATCAAAATGGCTATCAATCCTATGAGCCATGGTATTCGTATTATCCTATGTTCCCCCCCATATAGACACCATGTTATTAGGTAAACCCATGAGGAAGGCTACCAAGATACCTATCAATAAATTCCTCCCTATCAATCCTAATATGAATCTTACCAGCTATACAATGATGCCTATGAACCTTAAGAGCACTCCTATGAGTCTTGTGATGAGGAATAAAATGTTTATATATATTCTAGATAAAGATATCAAAATGGAAGAATTGAGTTCTTAGAGCTTAGAATACAATAAAGTGAAGTTGGTCTTGATCCCCATCATTACCCTCCTCCTCCATTTTTTCCATCTTATATTAAGTATTTATTAGCATCCATACCATAGTCACTAGTTAATGAAGACAAAATGATAACATGGGATGATGAGTGTGATGTGATCCCTGATGATTTCATGTAATGGTTGAGAGGTTTTGCTCAAGGTCATATGCAACTTTAGATATGTTTTAAGAGTTAAAGGGAACTCAATGGGAGATCAAAGAACAAATAAACTTGAAAAAGAAGTGCCTTCAATGCTCAATAAAAAGGATAAGTATGTGAGAGGATAAAGATCTAAAAAATGAACATGCTATTGTTGTAAAATTCTAAGAAAGCTATTGGCAAGATGAAACTCCTACTTATGTAGGTGTTCCTCTTTCGAATCAGCCCAAGAAGTCACTTCCCTATGAGCTTACTAGTGATTTTCTCTTTCCTAAATCCACTCATAGACCTTCTTCTACCCTTGACACTCCATATTCAATTCATAAACCTTTCACTTTACTTTATATTCCATCTCCTTCACATGATTCTATCCATCAACCTCCTCACCCCTTCTTGAGGAGGAACCCATCTTGAGAGAAACAAGTGAAGAAGGGTAAAATCAATTCATGGGTTATCAAGAAGATGTCATGAGTGACTATGAGGAAGAAATCACCATAGGGACCCCCCTTAGTGAACAAATGGGAAATCCTACCTTTTTGAATGAGGAGAAACATATTGAAGACTCTTTTGTAACTATCCATAAGGAATGTGGCTAAGACTTGAAGATAGATGTATTTGAAGAATACTCCATGTACAATCATGAAGTTGTGGATGACCATCTAAAACATGAAGTGGGGTGTAATATCAAGGATGAAGGTCAAGTCACTCCTTAAGAAGTGACACTCTTAAAAGAGTTTCATGAGACCAAGGTAGAAGACATATTTATTAGAGATGAATCAATACATCCATCTAATTTTGAATCACCTTTAGCTACATTGGATCATGAATAACACCATATTGATGACCACATACATCAAGAAGAGAAGGTTTAAGAGGTGGTGGTTATAAATGTTAAGGAGAACAAATATGATTGGTAGTTGAAAATGAAGCTATTTTAAGGGCTTGAAGATCTTTGCCAAGTTGAGGGTCAAGTACATGATAAGGTGGAGAAAGAGTCTTCCATGAATGAAAATGATAAAGATTGGGCATAATATGCAATGCTTCTTATTGAGCTAGAATAACTTGTAACTAAGACTAAACCCAACCTTGTTGAGAGCACTATGGAAATCAAGAAGGTATGCCTTGTTAAACCACCATTGGAGTTTTTAATTGAGGATCCATATGATAAATTTGAGGTTTTTTTGGATGCAATAAGATTTCATTTCCATATCCAAACTGTATGAAGCTACTTGGTTCTCAGTGAACATCATGCCAATGAAGTTGGAAAACACCATGACGAAGATGGAGGCATCAATACTAAAGGTTAAAAGGATACATGTCTAACTAAATCCTTCATGTCATGAAGAAAAAAAGGTTTAAAGTTTACCCTTTGATCCAGGAGGGAGTTTTCATCTTAGGTTAGTTAGTGTTTGAGTCAGTTTGTTTAGTTTGTTATGTGTGTTCCATAAGTGCTCATGAAGCACAAGTATGTTTTTGCTTAGTTTCTTGTCTTGTGTGTCTTTTCTTGTTAGTTTTCTTATGTTTAGTGTGTTTTATAAATAAATTTGTGTGTCAAACCTTGTGTATATGTGAATGTATATCCTAATGAATAGGATTAGGAAACTGGTCATGGCATAGCAAGCATGCCACCCTTGGGAAATCACCAAAGATGTTGAACACTTTGACCACAAGTCAAAATGGGTCAACACCCTATAGTAAAAACTTAATACAGGTATAATTTTTTGCCATAGGGTGTGTTATAGTGTATTTTATGTAATTTAATGTCATATTAGCCTTGGTCATTGTCTAATTAGTCTATATGTCATTTTGAGTCACTTAGTAGCCTTTTAGGGGTCATATATGCGAGTGGCATAATTTTAAAGGTGTAAAAGTGTATTAATTTTTCTTAAAATATCCAATAGGTCAGAATCCCTATAATAAATATTAGTCCCACCTGAAACTTGTAGGTTATCTAGCTGAAAATCAAGAAACCAACTGAAAAAAGAGGAGTTTGGCACTTCTATGGCCCGTAAGGGAATCTGACACATGGGAAAAGGTCATGTAATGACTAAGAATCTTAATAAAACTAATATTAGTGATTTACATGATTTTTAAGTTCTAAAAAGGGTAAAAAAACATTCTACTCCTTCACCCTTCTAGACACAGAAAACAAGTTAGTAGGCTTATGTTTGGTGTGACCAGTTGAAGAACTTCTAGATAAAATTCCTTTGAGATGTAAAACTAAACTCAGATATATCCATTTTCATAAAAAGAGTTCAAGGATTGGTAAATTTTTCTTTATGAATTATCTCTAACAAGTTGACTATGTTTTTATACCCATTATTTCCCATACCCTATAGTTTTTACTCTTGTATTGATAGTTCTATACAATATAGATACTAAGATTGATTCCATAGGATGTTTAATTCCAATTATAATGTTTTACATTCTTGGTTTCATGTTTTAAGGTGTTTTTATATGCAAGTCATCTCATGTTTTAGGAAAGTGCCACCATGTGAGGTCTCAGTCAAGTTTCCTTATTTATAGAATGTTTGTTTATCTAAAAGGGTATCATGTGATTGGGATAAAATTTTTACCATGTATAAATTCCATAATTATCACCCAACTTCCATGTTTTGTCTCATAACATCATGCTTTGATCAAACTTTAAGTTTTGTCATACTCACAATCAACACTTTACCCACTCTCACTTACAGTCATGGTGAATCACATGTATGGATCCTATCTAGAATGTCCATGAAGTTTTTATGGAGTTAATAAATTTTTTAGCACACTCTTATATCATAAAAAATCAATTAAAATACCTTCACTTGGCAAAATAAGGGACTGTGATGTCACTCATATAGTCATATAACATTGGGATGCATTTATAAATGCCTACAAGAAGGGAATACATTAAAAGGAGGTGTGGGAGCTTGTCTCAATATTTGAAACATTTTGATGTTTCATTTGAACACCATGAAGGGATATCAATTGGTTATCAAGTTATATCACTTTATTATATTGACTATTTCATTCTCACTACATGTATGTAACTTGTAGTGCACCTACAGGTATCTCAGGATGACATCATGTTGAAGTGGGGACTTTGGTAGTTATTTTAAATCTTTTAGAGTGATAAGAGTGAATTGAAATATTTTATGAAATCTTTTAATTTATCACAAGAATATATATCTTACATATTGTTCATACTTATATCCATTACTTGCATAAATGAAAATGTTCATCGAAAGGTGGTACCACAGAGAGCTAGGGTATCATATGGAAATGCTTGAAAAAGTGGTGAAACTCTCATTGGAATCCTAGTATATTGAATATATTATGGTAAAATCATTTAAATTTTTTCTTTCTAGATAATCCCAAACTTACACTTTTTTGCACTAAACTCAGATAATATCATCTATAGGTTTTTGACATCAAGGGGACTCTACTTCCTAAGGTGGCAATGCCAAGTATATTTTCATCTTTGAAGAGTCTTAACAAGTGTGAAAAGCCAAATTAATGACTTGAAAGAGGCATAAAGTGTGATGTCATGGTCAGATATTCATTTACAAGTGTATAGTATCCTTGAAAAGGCTACTTATAACCTACCTATAGGTTCACATATAGCTCTTAAAATGAACTTGGGGGATAATAAGCCTATAAACATGAACATATTGCTATGAAAGGTTGAATTAAGGTTTCCAAAGATATATGACATAGTTTTTAATGGAAACCAACACTTAAAGTACCCATGTTGCCATAGCATAGTCAACTATAGCTCACTATGACCAAAAGTGAAATAAGAAGCTACATTTTGAAGGGTGACATGATAAAACATGGTGTGTATGAGTTAAAATTGAAATTTAATGACCCTATGAAAATTTTATAAGGTCCTGGGAAATTTTATCAATCTTAATCATGTATAATCACCTAAAGGTATAGTAATTGAAAACAAAACACAGTCAAGAAATTGACCTTAGTCTAGGCTAATCATAGTAAGGCATGAACAAGAAGAGTTTGGAAAATGTTTAATGATTTACATGATTGAAATAAAACCCAAGATAGGTAATAATGTATCATGGAGATCTCATGGTGGATATAGAATAGATAAGTGTCTCTAAACAAGCAATATATAGTCCACACCTTAAATCCATGCACATAGTTAACCTCCCTCATAGTTTGTCTTAGATTTTACAAAAGTTGGAAGTTCAAATGACCTAGTTAGGCACCAAAATTTGGCTCATACGGTCTCCATCACTTTGATAATACCCTTAAATATTTGGTTTGTTTGAGGAAATAGGGGAATTACCCTCTATCTGAGACTAGAGAAGACCCTTAAATATCTAGTTTATTTGAGGAAATCAAGGAATTACCCTCTATTTTGTCTTAGACAGAGGGTACTTCCCCTATTTCCTCAAACAAACCAAATATTTAAGGGTCTTCTCCATGTGATGGGGAAGTACCCTTTGTTTTGTCTTAGATAGAGGGTACTTCCCTTTGTGTGCAAACCCTATAGTTTTTAGAAACAAGGATAAGGGGATGAGTTAAGGGATAATCAAACCTTACAAAGAGGTGTGTGGATTTAAATGACACCTAAACAAACAAGGAAAACCAATCACAAAAGGAGGAGTCTCAATAGAGTGGTATAGACCATCAAGGTTACCATCAAAGCTATTAGGCATGGTTTAGGCCTAAATCCAAATGGAGAACCACTTTCACTTATAACTTGAGATGATCATTCTAATTGATTGGAACATGTTTATATGGTCATTTTAGATGTCTCAAAGATTTTGGAATGTAGGAGAGATCAAAGTAAACCTCGATTAGACTCAAGACCAATTCAAGCCTATAAGAAATTAGGAATCAAGCTCATTAAAACAACTTTAGATGCTCACATATTATATGAGGTTGTGCATGGAGATCCAAGGAATTTTGGAAGGTTTAAAGGGATCCTGAACATCAATCTTGTGGAATTTTTTTTAGTTCTCATATCATAAATTTATGAACAAAGCTTAAGAGCAAAAAGGACCTAAAACCCTACTAAACTATTAATAAGGACCTAACTGAGAAAAAAAGGATGGAGAACTATCCAAATGGGATGGAATGACCATAAAATTGGATGGAGGTTGTAGAGGACTCTTTAAGGCTCCTCCCCATCAACATTTTGAGTGCCCTACTTGTAGGAATAGGGTACATGATTACTTTTTTTTAACTATTTTATGCATTATACATGTTCTAAGGTCTTTAAAGAGGAACACTCAACTTTGGGAGTGAAATCAAGAATTATTATAACTCAATATGAAAATTTCATGGTTTAAAAACTATCCTAAGTGTCCTTACAATTAGCTTCATCTCAGATAATCAAAATTGGCAAAATGAACAAGATGGTGAGAAGTGTGAAAACTTCAAGTGGGAGCTTGTTTAAGTTTTACCTGAGAAAACTAAGGCCATAAAGGGTCTTTCCAAGTGTCATCCACTCCCTTACATGGATTTTCATGGAAAACTAAAGCCAATTTTGAGGCCAAGTGTAAGCAATGGTTAAAATATGAATTTCTTTAATTATAAGTATTGATGGCTTACTTTCAAAGGAATCTGGATGATTAAGAATGCAACCAATTCATGTATAATAATGTACATAACCCCTCCCTCTCAATTAAATCATTAAATCTATCCCTAGTTAGTTTTGGGATGTTCCAAAAATGGGGAATGTTGAAGATAATTTTCTTGTGTAGAATAAGGAGTTTCACACCACATTTCATGAGTTGTATAGTTTGCATATCCATTTTTCCTATCATACCTTACATGGTATGTATCCTAATTAATTATTATACACATGTAACTCCTCCTCTCAGCATGACAATCGTTCAAGTGACCTTTTGACTCCTCTTTTCCCACTTCTCTCTCAAATGCTATAAGTAGATTCCACTTTGGCCTTTGTAATCTAATACCACACCAAGTATAATGAAGACCTACTAGTTTTTTACATTTTAATTTTCCTTAGAAAATAAATTCAATCTAGTTTGAGTCCATATATTAGCTTTTCAAAGTGTTTTAAGAGATGTATAGTGAGTGGTTAAGAGATATTCATCTATCCTTGCTTTCTCTCAATCCTTCCATGTTTGATGCAAGTGATTCCAGCCTAGTAGGTCATATGAAGTGTTGTTAAGTGTATGGATTTATTATTAAGTGTACAAGGAAGCCTTAATATCTATTTTATTCTTTTGAGAATTATAGTGTTTTAATTCTTAAACAAGTAAAGGTCTAAGTAAATGTAAATCAGTAATTAATGTGTCTCAACTGGCCTACTAATTTGTGTAAACATATATGTATTTTATCTTTTCTAAAAATATAAGAAAATATATATAAATCAAACTTAGCTAATTCTAGGTTGAAATGGATGATTCAAGATTTAGGAATTGTTGTGCAAGGATAGTAGGCTATCACAAATAGGACCTAGAACTTTGTTTTTGGATTGAACAGGAGCACCAAACTATAGACACCTTACTACTTGGCATTATAGTCCAATTTTTATATTTATTTTTCACTTTTAACATTATTGTTCTTGGTGGGCTAATTTTTATGCATTTTTCTTGGTAGACCTGTAACACCCTGGCAGTGAAATATCAAAGCATGATTCCATGCAAAGCTTATTGTGTGTTTGATTAAATATTCCAAACCCTTAAGATTTCCTAGTACTTAAAATTGTATAGGAAAATTAGAAAAGAGAGAAGGGGTTAGTGTGTAAAGGATACATTGGATTCACTTCACACCTCGTGTGTGGGCACACTGCCTACATACCAATACTCTGAAGAGGGATCAAGCTAATGTAGTTCTCCCATTTGAAGTGCTTGGTGAAATTATGTGATGTATGCAAGTAGATTCAAAGTTGGAATGTATTTTGGATGGCTAGGGACTGGTATGAATGATTGAATAGGTTGAGTTGGCCTTGGAAGGCTATATGCAAAGAATAGGGAAGATTTCTTGAGTGTACTTGCTTATATTCTTGATCTTTTCTTGTGAATGAGTACCAACACTTATAAATGGAAATTAAATGTAATTATATATGGAAACTAATGATCATGGGTTATATGAGCTTATATTAGGTTGATAGGGGAAAATATAAGGAATCAGGAGAATTTGACTGTTTGGTGCTAAAGTGAACTTGGACACAATGCTAGAAACAAGACACTATTGAATTTTAGTGCTCCTATCCAAATTAGTTGTTATTTTCCAAGGAGGATGAGACCTAAGGGGATATATATAGGTTCTATATTTCTACCTAGGTCTCCAAAATCTATGTTTGGGAAGCTACAAGTGACTTGGAATCAGTGAAAGTTTAGCCGAGAAGGGTTGAGTGAGCAAGAAAGAGGACCTATAGGTTGGGTGTTATTGGCCATGCCTAAGTCATCCAATTTTTCATTTTATATGATTAAATTTTCCCCCACTCTATTTTAGGGATGCATCAAATAAAAATACTAGGATAAAATAAAAATAAAAAGAATACCTAAACTTATCTGTAAGGGAAAAGCTCATGAAGTTGTGTGATGCTAGATGTGCATAGAGAGAGCACATTGTGATATATGAATCTATAAATAAAAACATGAAGTAGATATATTCTTATTAGATACACTATATCTAGAATAAGAACATACAAAAAGTGAGTAAAGGAAAAGAGAGGAATGAATACACCTCACAGGGTATGTAAATCAATATAAAACTTGTTGTGATGATGGATTGTGTTGAGTATGTGTTGAATCGAGAGTAATATTGTGAATGAAGTTGAGTGATTAATTCCTTAGAATGTGTCTCAAGAATATAAAGGCTTGACATTTGGCTCCATCATCTCCAACTAAGTAAAGTTAATGAATCGTGCATGCACTAATCGATGTTTGGACTATATGTTTAATCCCTCTAAATAGGTGGCTCAAGAATACAAAGGCTATCCTTTTGGTTTCATCATTACCCCATGAAATGAAGCTATGAAGTGATACTAGTATAAAATAGATGTCATATAAGATAGATTTTGAAGCCCATGAATGTGATATAAAAATAACACTATGGCGTGGATAGCCAAATGTGTGCTGGAAACTAGGCCATTCTTGGCCATTTTGAAAGATGGAGATTAGGCTTATATGAAAGCCACTTTGAAACTAATGTACTAGGCTTATATGAAATCTAATTGAGGAACTTGAGTACTCAAGAAACTAAACTTGTATGAAATTTTAACTCAAATGTGATGCCAACCACCTACATATGGAGTAAGGCATGTAATTACTGAGAATGCATGGAATAAATTAAATTCAAAAATAAAAGAAGATCAATGTGCCATAGACATTACCCCCAATCATTTATGTTTGGAACATGGATTTTAATATGGAAGTTATGCCAATTTACCAATCTAAAATAAAAGTGAGAACCATCATGATGTGTATGATAACCCCCTGAATCTGAGAAAACTATACTAAAACTGCTAAATCTAAAGGATTTGGAAGTACAAAAACTATCCCTGAACTAAAATTTTTGCCTATTTCTAGAAACCCTAAGTCTTTTTATGATTGGACAGTAGTCATAAACTATGGACACCCCTATTTTTGGTGATACTATCCCATTTTTGGTGATACTATCCATTTCTAGTGCTACTATCCATTTTTGGTGCTACTGTCTAGTGTGAAAACTAATTATTGATCTAATATTGTTCCTATTTTTCTATTCTGATTTAACTAGTTTGACCTCTATATTTTTTGTTAACTATTCTAAATGCCATTATTTTTATTTTTAGGAGGTTATATCTCTATGACAAATCCCCTATTGGATTCCCCTTCTTTTGAGGGTAGGAATGATGAACCTACAATGACTGCCCTCAGAAGAAAAGAGTCCTAGAAGTGTGTTAATTCTAAAAAGATATATGATATAAAATTTGATGTTTGACAATATGTTTCAAGATATAACAATGTTTGTACTGATATATTGTTAGATAAATAGGGGTATGCTTAGATAGATATAACAATGTGAAAGCATGTGCTTGATATTGAACTAGACTAGAAATGTTAATCTTTAGTTATTAGTTGGAGGGATGAAACATGATGTACATAATGGTATCTAAGAAAAAAAATAAAATACATGCTATAGATCATGTCATTTCACACATTTGATAAGAAACAATCAAGAATCAAGAATCATACTAGATGGGCCAAGGGGCTATGTAAATAAGGGACATGGGCACACATCACTCAAACTGGAAACAAGCATGGAAGGCATGTTTAAATGTCTCATACACATACAAGTGATATTATAAAAATTGGAACACATGCCATAGACACATATATGAGTATAAATAAAGGACATTAGCAAATGTCCTAAGGCACACACATGAAAAAGAAGTAAAGGACATTGGAAAATGTTTGAAGGTATAAGAAAGAGACAAGATGGAATTGAAAATACAATCACACAAGCTACATTAAGCAGGTAGGGAAATTATGTAGTAATAAGAAGGATACAGACACATCTAACTAATAAAAATAATGTGAAAGTATGCAAAACATGTGTAGTACAAGACTAGGTATATGCTAAGAGATACATAAGTGCTAAATACTAGTGAAATGTTGATATAAAATTCTATGTAAGCTATAAACTAATGTACATCAACTTAATAAATTATAGTGTATAATGTTCGAATGACATAACTTGGATGGTGTAGTCATGTACAAGATGCCCTCAGTGGGCATGTATAACAATGTATGTCTTGAATGTAGAAGTAAGAATCCCCCTCTATGGGTGAAATGAAGTAATCAAATAGTTGGATGTCACTACACACACTCAAAGAAGATCAAGTGAAGCATGGTAATGTATAAATTTGACATACAGTAGCATGAAACAATAAATTTAATTCATAACATGATAGTAGTAATGTAAAACATGGACGATGCATATAATCAAAATATATTTTTGGTAATTTTCCAATTTTTTGAATGTTTTTGTATTTTTAAAAATATTTGAACTATGTAAAATCATAAAAAAGAGTTTATATACAATAAATGATGGAAAGCAATGATACTAATAGATGAGTCTCAGATGAGACTCCTTGTCATGGTGTCCTATCTCCAATAATGGGACCATACATGATCGTGAGGCATATGATGGAACGTCTAAGATTGGGCAACTAAAATCTATGTATGTTGTAACTACTTTGAAATTTTTGAAGTGAAATTTGAATGTGGGGTCCCCCTATGACTTTGAGAAGTGGATATTACTATAGGTCTCTTTGGGACCCATCTAAAAGTAGGAGAAGAAGCTCTATGAACAGGGGTTATCTGTGTAGCTATATGAGACCACAATGTAACTGATCTAGGTGTGAATACTATAGATAGAAGTTGTATGGAATCTTAAAACTATGGGGGTGTATGAACCCTATGTATTGGTGATGGGTTCTATAATTGTGACTAATCTTGTAGTGGATCTAGAATAAAATCTAGAGGAGAAGCTAAAATTGGTGAAAGAACTAGATTTGGTACCTGAAAGCTGGTAGATGGTTTTGAAGTAGAGAGTGGTGACTCATAAGGAACTCTACAAAATATAATAACTTTATTAACATGAATTAACATCATGCATCTATGAATTATAGAAGGTATTGCCTTGAGTTTTTTAATTTATGGTTGACCAAGTAGTATGTCAAAAAACTCCTACACTAGGAACTATTGTGAATGGTGTAGCCACATGTGTAGGACCAACCCATAATGGAAGTACTATCTCACCCAATGAAATTTGAATATTCCCATTGAAACCACTGATAACTATATTGATTGAAGTGATGTCCTAATTTTAATAACCCAAATGCTGTAGTAGTTTGAAGGTGCACAATTAAGACTGAAACCATTGTCAATGACTACACTGTAGATAGGTTGATTATATATATGTTCTCTAATAAAAGGTGCATTATAACCTATATCATATTTCATAATATATTGATCTAAAAAGGATATTAAAGTCATAGCTAGAAATCTAGTCTCATACACACCTATCATACCCCTCAAAGGATGTGCCTCAACTAGAGATGCATGGTATGTAACTAGTGAAAGATGTGAATGGTATGTATGATGAACATTTAATTTTTCCTCTCTCTTATTTTGAATTTTGTGGAAATGGATCTAAAAATATTTTCAAAGCTTTATCTTATGTTGGCTTTGTCTTTGGAGGTTCAACTAAAGTGCCTAGATCAAGTAGATTATCATCAATCAAATCCTATATCTTATGTCACAAATAAATGCATCTATTTGTTGTGTGGCCTAGTGCCTTATGAAAATCACAAAATTCATGTGATAATATCTTCATGGAAGAGGCTTTGCTGGATATACTTCTCAAATAAGTGGGAGAGTTATGATTTTGTATTCTAATAAATGTTGTAGAACTTTGGCTAAAAAAATTGGTAAATTGGTAAATGCATATTGAGGAGGTGTTGATAAAACCTCCCTATGAGGGGGATCTAAAGTTGCATTGACTATTTGTTGATTCTGATTCCTATTGTCATTGATTTTAACCTTGTATGGGACTTTTCTATTACTCTTGTTTGTTGTGTCTAGAGTACTTGAATACTTGAGTTTGCCCATTGAGATTAACTTGAATTATCTTCCCTTAAGTGTATGACATAATTCAATTAAGGATCATAATCTTTTGAGCATAATGGATTCATGTAGAGCTAATAGAAGGCTTTATTTGAAGATGTCATGTACCTCTTGATCAGCCATGAGGATAGTTAATTTAGCTAGAATAGTCTTGTATCTAAGAACATAATTCATGAAAGGCTCAATTGGATTTTATTTTTGTTTTTTAATCTATGCATATGATACCTTATCACCAATGTTGATACTGAAATGTGATTGTAACATGTTTGCTAAAGGATTGAATGTTGTGACTAATTGATTTGGTAGACTAGAAAACCATTGTAGAGCATAATCCTTTAGACTCTATGTAAAGAGTTTGGTAAATATCTAGTCATTGGATATATAACCCAAACATGGTATGTTAAAGGCTATAAAATGTGTCTTTGGATCACCTTTGCCATCTTAAAGAGTAAGCTTGGGTTGAACAAATCCTTGTGGTAAGAGTGTAGAAGCAATGTGACGTGCCAATGACGTATGTAGAAGTGCAAAATAATCCAATGCCTATGTAGGTCTAGTGGCACCTTGCTCAAGATGTTTCACCTCAGATTGAAGAAATCTTATCTCTTTCACAAGGGATACTACATCAGGAAATAATGATGTACTATGTACAATTAGTGGCATAAAAGAAGTTTGGGCTACTATAGAGGGTTGTTGAGACATAATTACCCCCTAGTGTCATTTACAACTGGTTGATCTATGGTTTGAGAAGATTTCCCATTGGTTACTTTTTTTTGTTTTTCTTGTAACATTCTAATCATGTCAACTTGCATATCTAGATGTTTGGTTAAGAGTTCTTAAAGTTCTCTTTTATCAATTTTTATCGAAACTAGTATATTGGCCCATTAATAAAACAAGAAAATAATTTGAAGTGTGTTTAAATATTTTTCAATATGTGTTAAAAGGCAATATGATAGAAATTAAAACTACTAAATATAAGAAATGCAAAGTCTAAAAAAATAGTGATTTAGGATTTGTGTAAAAAAGATACTGAGTTGTCAAACATGTAAGGTGATACCTTAAAATCAAGAAGGAGATAGTATATATAGCCAGGGATTTTGAAAAATACTATGAAGTTTTGAATTTGAAATTTATTTTTCTATTTTAAATATTGAACCAAATTCATAAAATGATTGGAAAAAGCTTGGAAAATAATTGGGAATTAGTTGATGCTGCTAGGGTTTTGCATGAATTTTTCCAAAATTAGTGCAGTAAATTGAAAAAAATTATAGAAAATTTGTAGTTTTTATTTTGAAAATTTGAGGAAAATTTTGAAAATATTTCTAAAAATAACAATGTATTTTTTCTAGTGGTTTGAAAGTGTTTGTATACAAATAGGACCTAGTATGTGAAAATTAGGGTTTAGGTCAATTTGTTGAAAATATTTCAATTAATTTATGGTTTTAAGATTTTTAAATTAAAAAAAATTAGGAAAATATTTCAAAAAAAAAGAAATAATTATCCCTAGGGTTTCTAGGTTTTTTGTGTAAAAATTTGAAGTTGGGTTCACCAAATGTTTTGTTCTTTTAACAATTATGGTATTTAATTATTAAACAAATAAAGGTCTAAGTAAATGTAAATCGGTGATTAATGTGTCTCAATTGGCCTAGTGATTTGTGTAAATATATATGTATTTTATCTTTTCTAAAAATATCAATATATATATAGAAATCAAACTTAGCTTATTTTGGGTCGAAATGGATGATTTTGGATCTAGAAATTGTTGTGCAGTGATAGCAGGGTATTGCAAACAAGACCCAAAACTTTATTTTTGGATAAGATAGGAGCATAAAACTATAGACACACTACTACTTGGAATTGTAGTTCACTTTTTAGAACTATTATACCCTTTTAGAGCTATGTCTACTTCCAATGCTATTATCTTGGTGGTCTATTTTTCTGGGTTTTATTCAATAGGCCTGTAACACCTTGGTAGTGAAATATTGAAGCCTAGTTCTATGTAGAGATCATTGTGTGTTTTATTTAATCTTTCAAAACCTAAAGAGATCTTGATACTTAAACTTATTTAGCAAACTTGGGAAAGAGAGAAGGGGTTAGTGTGTAAAGGATATTCTAGATGCACTTCATACCCTGTGTGTGGGCATGTTACCTACATACCAATACTCAGAAGAGGGATCAAGTTAATGTAGTTATGCCATTTGAAGTGCTTGGTAAAGTTATGTGATGTATGCAACTAGATGTGAAACTATAATGTACTTTGGATTACTAGGGAATGGTGTGAATGCTTGAATAGGCTTTAATTGGTCTTGGAAGGTTATATGCAAAGAATAGGGAAGAGTGTTTGAGTGTACTTACTTATATTCTTGTTATTTTATTTTGAATTAGCTATAACCCTTATAAATGGAAATTTAATGGCATTTTTCATGTAAATTGATGGTCATGGGTTAGATGATCTTGTATTAGGCTGACAGGAGAAAAGATAAGAAATCTAGATAATCTAACCATTTGGTGCTAAATTAAACTTGGATAATAATGCCTTAAATAGGACACCCCTAAATTTTGGTGCTCTTGTTCAAATTAAGTGCTATTTTATAAGGAAGATGATCCATAGTGGGATGGATGTAAGTTCAAGAGTGCTACTTGGGTCTCCAAAAACTATGTCTTGGAAGCTAGGCATGACTAGAAATCAGTGAAAGTCTAGATAAGAAGGGTTGAGTGAGAAAGAAAGAGGACCTATAGGTTGGGTTGTATTAGCCATGCTTAAGTCATAAAATTTTTCATTTAATATGATTATAGTATATAAAATTGATCTATGGTTTCACTTACCTTGGATAGTCTTCATGCATGTCACCTTCATACTGAAATACTAATGTTAGTGTATTTTAGGATTTCTAGAGTAGTGTTTTATGCCTTGCCTCTTTGTGATAGAGTATTATGGTCTTGTGGTAAACAATTTGGTGCATCACCCTAGTATAGGTTTCACTTCATGAAAAATCTAACCCTTTTCCCTCATCAAAAATTAGTTAGTATAGGTGAAAGCATTTCAAGACACATTCAAGGAGCTAGCCCTTCTAGAGATTCATCTCACCTATTGGTTACCCACAACTTATGATATGTTTCCATTGAGACACTTAGATGAGGAGAGCTAAGACATATCCTCAAGGAGTTAAAATCCAAGTGATAATATAAAGCAACATTCAAGATAGAAATGAAGCTAAATAAGAATAAAACTCAAGGTATGGAAGTCAAGTATGATGAGTTATCTGATGATGAACAAAATAGATTTGGTTACAAGAAAATTGAAAATAGGCTCATGGAAGTATAAGGGTAAACTACCTTTCAAATGTTTCAACTGTGGAGAATTAGGACACTTTCACAACAAGTGCCCTCATAAGCATAAGAAGAATGATGATGTATAGCATGGTGAAATATAAGATGAAGTCAAGAAGATATCAAGGTTTGATAAGGGGAAGAAAGGATTTAGAAAGTATGACAACAAGAAGAAATCCTTAAAGAAAAAGAAAAGTCTCTAAACCAATAAGTATTATAGCTCATCAGATGAGAGTGAAGACAATGATTCTAAGTTTGATAATGAAGATGATGGTCTTGTTGAAGATGAATTTATTTTCATGGAAAGAGAAGGAAATTTCTCATATCAAGAAGAGTCTACTTGTAGAGGTTGAAGAAAATAGAGAGGGTTGTGAGACTAAGTTGATGAATGCCCTTGAATATCTAAAGATTGAGAAGAAGAAGACTAGAAAGATGAAATCTCAAATCAAGGATTATGAAGATAAATTTAGTGTGTTTGAGGAAAGAATGAATGAAGACACCAATGAACATGAAGATATACTCAAGCATCTTAGTTGACAACTTGAAATCCTATCCATAAGCCTGGAAGCTAAAGAAGATGAGTACTCAAGGTATGTAATTGAAAGATGAGTTTGAAAAGACATATAGTAAGATGAATTCATATGTGATTCTTGAAAATATCTCAAGTGATCTAGACAAAATTTTGAATAGTCAAAAGCATGTTAGTGATAAAACTTGACTTGGTTACAAAGAAGAACAAGAGAATGTAACTCAAGACAAGATAAAGACCAATATGAATAAGGAGAATCAGACATTGAAGATCAATCATTAGTCAATTAATGAAGGTGTTGGTAGAAAGAGAATAAATTAGATAAGATAACCAAATTCCATGAGGTATGCAAATTTTAACGGTTACTGTTATACTTGTAATCAATTTGGTCATAGGACTGGAGAGTGTAAAAGACCTATTGAGAATGAATGGAATCATCAATCAAATAACATACACAAGGTTGAATGCTTCAACTATCATTATGTGTAACACTTTGAAAAATATTATCCAAATAAGGTAAAAAAAATTGAATTTCCCTCATGAAGAATGGTTTCCTACAACTATGAAAATATTGGTCATATTGCTAGGTTCTGCAAGCAAAGACCATCAAGTCAAAATAAGTTCAATCATATTCCTATATTATAAGAAAGAATAAAATATAAATTATGGAAACCAAAGATTAAAATTATGATTCATAATGAGTCTGTAGGTCCAAGTGGTCTATTTATTGAAGTAGAGAATGCTATAGAGGTTGAATAGAATCAAGAGATCCCATTGTATGATCCTATTGAGAATGAAGATACCAAGCTCAAGGAGAAGACCAAGGTTATAGTTGAGACTAGTTCTAAGGTGTGTATGGATACAATTAAACATCTTCCTATTTTTGAACATGTTTTATGCCAAAAAAAACTAGTTGTCAATATCTATTGATGAGGCTCTTTCTTCAGTTGAGAAGTTATGTCATGAAAACTTATTGTCTCCATGAATTGTCCAATCAAGCTTGGAAGAGAAAGAGAATATTGTAGTGGATGAGCATGTTTCTTATATTAATCCTAAGATGAAAAAGAATAAATATAATTGTAATATGATCAAAGAAGAGAAGGAATATGAAAAGTTGTGGGTAACTCCTAGTTTCACATTGTTCTAGGACACTATGAGTTAGGGTGTCTCTATCTAGGCTTCAAAGAGACACTTGAAAATCAAGAGGAAGAATGGTGGATGCCAGTTGATCTGTAGTTGATTTTTAGGAAAAGAATGTCATTTGAAGATATGTTTGGCTAAGGGGGAGCAATGAGTCTTATAAATCTACTCCAAAATGTTATCATGGAATGAAGTTATGTCTACAAGGTCTGTATGATGGATATATCTAGATGTCATTACAAGTTTTCAAGGTGTATTAATGGCATATAAAGATGTGATAAATTAATTCATATGTGTTGCAAGTGATTGCAAGCTTTGAATATCATTTGTGTGTAATTGGAGAATTTTTTTTTGCTTTCAAGTTTCCCAGTTTATGCTTAAGGGTATGAAGGTCAAAACCATGATATAGGAAGTATGGGCTCCAAAAGGATACTGGGCTCATTAGTTCATCCAAAAGTTTTTATTGATGACCTCTAGGTATGGTAAAAAAATAGAGTTGGGATCTGACCATAGATGGTGTGTTGACCAAGTTTCTCCTATAAACCTAATGTTTTGGTCTTTGTTGGAAAAATGGTTTTCCTAATGAGTTAAGGTCTGAGTTTTCTTAATCAATCGACTGGTAAACATGGTGTTAAAAAAATCATTCATAGTATTTTATAAGTACATGGTTGATTCCATAAAGGAGGATTTGTGTAAGTAGAGGGCTAATTGGCTAATAGGTTTGTGAAGAAAGTATGTTGTAGAGGAAGAGATGAGTGTTGATTTTTAACATGTTTAAGGGGGAACATGATTGTACTATATATATGAAATTTAAGGACATGAAAGTTCATACACAAAAATTTATGGGTTTTAAAAGGTCTAGGTAGGGTTACAAGGCCTCTGAGCAAGGCCAGTATGAAAAAGTGGGTTTTTCTTAGGTCATTTTCTAAAAAAAACCAAGTTTATCTAATGATGCTCAAGGGGTTCCTAAAGTTATATGACCTAAGGGGAGTCCATCTTATTGTTCTCAAGGTGATTTCAATCAGTTTTTTATGTTTTAGTGTGTTTTGTCTTCATAAGAGTAGAGTATGATCAAAGAAGTGTGTAGTCATGGAACATGTTTGAGAAGTTCAAGGTAAGAAGTGGTATGCATAGTGTTAGGGTGCATTTGTATCATCTCTTAGAGGTAGTCCTTTCTGTTTTTGGTCTTTAAATCCTTTTCAAGTCCTCAAAATTATAAGATAGGCGCTTTGTCATTAATGTCAAAGGGAGAGAAAGATAATAATGAAGTTTGATGATGATGTTCTACCATTAATAAGACATTATCAGGGTGTTTTTCCATCCATTACAAAGGGGAAGATTGTTTATCATGGTCATTTATTTCTTATATTGTCATTGATGTCAAAGAGAGAATGTGGTACTGATGCATTAATGACAAAGTGATCAGATCAATAGCTTGGAGAGATATGGCACTTATGCAGGTCTATAAGGATAAAGAAGAGGTTTTGAGGCATCCAAAGATATATCTAAAAAGCTTTGGTTTATTTTTTGAGCACTTGGGAAAAGGGACATGCACATTATTTCTTAAGATAAGTCAGATTGTCACTGCACATCATGTAGATATGTATGAACAATAAGTTTGTGTATTTAATCTAGGTAAAAATAAAGTTAATAATGGTCAAAAGTTTATATGGATATTTTGTCTATAATTCAAGAATATACCCTAAAAATTTGGAGTCTTGAAGTGATTTCTAGCTCAATTTATAAAGCTTCAAAGTTACTCTAGCATATTGTGATACGCTAGAGACTATTAAGTTTAATCACATTGAATTCTAAGGTTATTGGTCTAAAAGATCTAATGGTGAGTGATTAATCATACATATTGAGATCAATGGTGTGTATGAATTCAACATGTCAAAGGTTACATTCATTGGTGACAAGTTTCACAAGATCACTAATCTAATAGAAGATCAATGATGAATAACAATTCATACTTATGAATATCAATAGTTTGAGATAAGTCAAAGAGTCAACAAATCATGTGGGAATGTGAAGTGTCACAAGAACATGGACTGAAAACAAAGTGTTTATAAGGCACATGAGGGTCTCAAGGGTCATAATCATAGGAGTTATGATCAAGATCTAACTATGAGCATTGTAAGATAAAGACCTAGCTAATTTGAGGAGATCAACGGTGCATATTTTGTGAATATTATAAGGGTTCACGAGATGAGTTCAACATGTTTGAATTTTAATAATTTATCATTGACCATTGTAATTAAAATATTTGAATTTTTGAAGAAAGATGAATCTATAATTTTTGTGCTATAACTTTTGATTTATGCAGAATTTGAACATGGTGTAAAAAGAAAAGTTGTAGAGGAATTCAAGGAGCATCCAAAAATATTTATTTTAAGGTCTTAATTTTTATACAATAAATTTTATTTAGCTCCAAATTTTACTGTGTATGTGTTCATGCTCTACAAGAAACCCAAGAAGGGTAATTGAGTTGCTCTTGATGGTATTTTGATGTATTAACATGAAATAAGTGTTGGAGTATGCTATAGAATTCATGATGACAATATATGTGTATTATGAAGGTTTAAACAATCTAGATTGTGTATGATCAAAGTCTTAGAAGTTGACTATGTGTTCATTCTTGGTGATCATAAGTATAGAATGATGTTTGGGCTAATTATGTTGTAGTAGAAGGGTGTTGTGATGGATGTTGTCACTTAATGAGGACCTATAAGTTATGTGGCATGGGTCTATGTATGTAGTGTTATTTTGTTATTAATTTTCTTGAATAAGTGTCGAAGAGATGGATGGGTCTCCATGAGACCTATAAGGGCTAATGAGTCCTAATTAAAAGGCATAGCTTCTTAATTATGACCCATGGATGCTATGGTCGACCTGCAAAGATGTAATTGAGATATACATATGTCTTAAGGGTTATGATAAGCATAATGGCTGACCAAGAGAATGATATTCGTGAAGACATTATAAAAGGTGAAACCAAAGGTAATGGTTTCTATACTTGGAGAGACTTAGATGTGCATTGTTGAGACAGGAGGAGAGAAAAGGGAAAGAGATCTAAAATAGGGTATTCAGTGGATAGATTAAAGTACAAAAAAATTAAGAATGAGTGAAGAAGTATAAGTTGATCAAAAAGGATATTTTAGATACTTAGAGTTTTTGAGTGAAGCATATAGAAACATGTTGTGTGAGCTTGGTGGATGAATTGAGAGGTAGGTCAGAGTGAAGACTATGTGTATGACCTTTTGGTCATGTATCTATTGTGATTATAGAGTTTCTACAAGTTTGTGGTTGAGGATGAGTGAAGAAGCTTAGGGTGATCCAAAAGGGTACAATGGATGCATTGTTTATGTGAGTAAGGTTGAGAAAGTGTGAAGGTTGAAAGAGAGGTGTTATACATTATGTCTCCATCAGATTGAAGTGCAATCAAAGTTTTGGATCTATTGATTTCATAGGTGTTGTGTGGGTGATCAACATCTATATAAAGTGGGTTCTTGTTCATAATTAGGGGTTGGTGCTCCTTGTGAAGTGAGTGCTTCACTAAAAGGGTCTCTTGTTTGTGATCATCTTATAAGAAAAGTAGTCCATGTGTTTGTAAGATTGAGAGTGCATTTTATTCCCTTAATTCCCATAGGAATCATGTGTTATAAGTTTGATCTTGTGTATGATTTGAATGTATGAGCTCTCTTGTTTATGTTGCTTGATCAATTTGATATATTTTATTTGATTAAGATTTTTAAAGGATCTAAATTAAAGAGTAAAATATATAGCATCATTGATTCACCCCGCTTTTAGTGATTTTACCTCCAACATAAATACCATCCCAAGAGTATTGGTAATTTTAAAGGCATCTTTTGATAGAGTAGACCAAATTAAAAGTAGAGATATCTTTACCTCAAAATATGTGACTGAATGCAAATTGGGATATGAATAAAATCCAAGAAAATTCATTCTTGGTACTCACTTGAGTGCAGGAGAGAAACAAACCTACATGTAGTTGTTAAATAATTACAAGGATTGCATGGCTTGGTATTACTCTAAATTGAAATCATATAAAGAGGATCTTTTCAACACATCATCCCATTACATCTTGGTATAAAATCTTTTAGGCAAAATTAGAGACATATTAACCCCATCTTGGAGACTAGGATATAAGAAGAGTTAAATAAATTAAGGGATGGTGGGATTACTCAACCCATCAGGTATTCATCATGGGTGGCAAACTTAGTCCCTGTAAGAATGAAGAATGGTGACATCCACTTGTGTGTGGATTTTAAAAGTTTGAATAAACATTATTTGAAGGATAATTATCCAATACCTAATATCGATAACTTATTTTAAAGTGTTATAGGATCATAGATGTTGTCAATATTAGATGGTTTCTTAGGGTATAACCAAGTTTTGGTAAAAGAATCTGAGAGACCCAAAACTACATTTACAATGCCTTAGGGCACTTATGTCTATATGAGAATGCCTTTTGGATTAATGAATGTTGGTGAAATGATTGAGAGGGATAAGGATGTTGATTTTTAAGGGGTAATTAACAATTTTATTGTTGTGTATTAGGATGATATTACAATGTACTCCAAAAATAGAGAAGATCATTTGGAGCATCTATAAAAAGTGTTCCTTAGATGCAAGTAATTTGGTACTTCCCTCAATCAAAATAAATGTCACTTCATAGTATAAAAGGCCATGTTACTAGGACACATAGTGTCTAATGATGGTATCATGCTTGACCTAGAGAGAGTGGAAGCCATTGAAAAAGTGCTTATCCCACAATCCATGAAGGGAATTCAGTCCTTCTTTGGAGAGATTAACTTTGTAAGAAGGTTTGTGTCTAACTTTTTAGAGATCACTCTACCTATTACTTCCATGTTAAATAATGACCAAAACATAAAGTGGGAAGAGAAAGCCATAAAATATTTCAATGACATCAAAGGAGCTTTGAAGTTTTCCCATGTCTTGGGAAATCCTAATTACACTAAAGAGTTTCAAATATTCTCTTTTGCATCAAAAATTATATCATTGTTGTTATATTGTAGAATAATAATGATGGTCATGGACAAGCCATAAATTTATTTATTAAATCTATGTAAGGATCTGAACTGAACTATACTATCATGAAAAAATAAGTTTTTTCCATCTTCAAATCTGTTAAAATGTTTAGACCTTATATTATGTGTTTAAATATTGTTGCATATGTCCTACATACAATGCTCAAGGATAGCTTAACTCAAATTGAAATATAAATCAAGAGGTGTTGATGGGTCAACAAGATGAAAGAGTATGACATGGAGATAAAAATCACCAAGTTAATGAGAGGGATGGGCTTAACCAATTTCATCCCTGAGACCAATTTTCAAGATGTGGAGGTAAACACTATCGTTTTTAATATTGATGATTCTTTGAGTAAAATTAACATGTCTCTATGGTATAAGGACATTGTTTATTAATTTAAAATTTAAAATTATCCCCCTAACTTGGATAAGAAGCAAAGGATAACTCTTAATATTATATCTCATAAGTATATGTTGACTAAAAATGGATAAGCATGGAAGAATACAGATGGTGTTCTCTTAAGATACCTGGTAGAAGAAGAAACTACTAATTTAATTGAAGATTTTCATAGTGAACTATGTGGTGGTTACTTTGTACATAAATTCACATCTCATAAGATTCTAAGAGATGGTTATTGGTGGTTGTCACTATTCATGGATGTTACATAGAAAGTAATAAAATGTGAGAACTATTAGTGCTTTGCTGGAAGGTTCAAGGCTTATGGTTCTCTCCCCTTGCAACCTATATTGATTAAAGGCCCATTTAGACAATGTGAAATGGATTATTTTGGGGATATCATTGATACATAAAGTGTTGGGAATAGGTGGATATTGGTTACAATTGAATACTTCATAAAATGGGTTAAAGTGGTCACTACAAAGAAGGTCATACATCAGGTGATCAAGGAATTTCTATTGAATCACATTATTTTTAGATTTGGTGTGCCTGTAAAATAATTATTAACAATGTCATGAGTTTCCAAGATAAGAATTTGGTGGCATTATGTAAATAATATGGGATCACATTAAATTACGCTTTCAATTATAACCCTCATAGGAATGGGCAAGCATAATCTAGTAATAAAAACTTGTTCAAAATCATTAGAATGACTTTGAAAGTCAATAAGAGAAAGTGGGGTGAATAGCTAAATTTTTTTTAATGGGAAGATAGGATCACACATAAGAGATCTACATGTAAGATCCCTTTTGAGCTTTTCTATGGAGCTCAATATGTTTTACCTATGAATCTACAATTACCAACTTATAAGTTAATGTAAAAACTAGAAGAAGGTGATGAAATTAACCACTATGGAAGTAGAATGAACTAGATTATTGAACATTATGAAACTATAAGACAAGTTCATGAAAGACAACAAAGTTCAAGGAAATAATCAAAAGAATATTTCAAAAAATAGTCACTCCAAAAACTTTTCAAATAGGATATCTAGTTTTACTTTGGGACAACAGACATGAAGAGAAAGGTAAACATGGAAAATTTGATGCTTTGTGGATGGGCCCTTATTCTATTGACTACATAATTTGGGAACATAATTTATTTATAAGATATTTGGATGGAAAGATACTAAAACTACCAATTAATGGTATACATTTAATGCACTTCCTTAAATAAGTGTATTTTTGTTGCTCCACCCTCATTTAACTAAGCTTCTAAAGGTAACCATTAAGGAACTATCAAAATTATAACTCCATGGCCCAAGGTATAGGTACTTGGTCTTAGAGTTATAGGGTTATTTTTATACCCATAAGGGGTGTACATCCCCAAGAAAGAGCCAATGTTAGTGACCGAATCTAAGCCAATCAATTTGTGCCCTTCCCTAAGATATGAGTGCTTGAAAGTATAACTATTTCACCCTAAAGTAAACACAAAATAAATCTACATCCAAAAGAAAATATTGATTTTGTAGTTGTGTTGTGTAAACCTCATAAAATTTGGTTTCATTAATGCTTAAACATTTTCATGTTTTTTTATTGTGGCATTGACAAGGTCCATGGTGGAATAGAGTCATGAAGAATAAAAAATTACTAAGTCTAACATTTTCCATTGCAAAAGATAAGAGTTAGGAGATCTGAGAGGGGATTATATATTTAATTTGCAACTTTAACTTGCAAATTTGTATTATGCAAGTGAAAGTTCAAAAATCAAATTCTACCTCATGAAAATTTGAAAAAATGTAAAATAAAGTTTGATGATTAGGACATGTACCATCAAAAGGATAACACCATGATAATGTCTTAAATCCCATGCTATGTTTTAAATACCATGATAAATTTTTTAAGTCAAAGCAAATGTAGAGGTCAAGGGTGAAGGATCAAATTATAAACAAAATTTCAAAAGGTGTCGACATGCCTATGGAAATCCATGGAAATTTTTCAAAGGGAATGAAACATTTAATAAGCAAACATGGAGAAATGGGAGAGTTGTGAATTTTTACATAAAATTAAAATGTGAAACCCAAGTCTAAAATATCACTAGGAATAATAAATTTAAATGTGCACGAGAATCCTAAAATTCTACCAAGTGCAAATGTGCATGTGAACTATGAAAACCTGCGAGAGGGAAATAAGGTGAATGTGTCACTATCTAGTTTAATGGTGAATCCTCCAAAGCCATTGAAGGTGGATTATGATAAACCTTCTAGATCATCATGAAAGGATTAAAAAAGGACCATTGAGAAATATGTTCTTAAAATCACCATATGGTGCAGCCAAAATAATTTGATGGCTATGTGACTTTATGGAATCATGCAGGAGGTAATTTATGGAAATAAGGACATATTCTGAAGAAACAAGGGTTTCTTGTAGTCTTGTTTAGTGTTATGACAAAGTTAATTTATATATTAAAATAATATATTCAATATAATGATATTCAATATAGGAGGATAGATGGATGTAAGAGTTTCATGACCAATGTGTTAAATTCCAATGGATACCTTCCAAAGAAAATGTTTGTGTTTGAGAACTAAAGGGTGTGCACACTAGGAGTTTATAAGCATATTTGTTGACATCCTCTATCAAATAGAATATTTAGGGGCTCACTAATTGGTTATAATATATAAGCATTAACATAATTATTAGATTTGACATGCAACCAATATCCTTTTTGGATAGATCTTATGCTTACCAAATTTGCAATACCATCTTCCACATCAAAAACTTTTTTCTCCTGACACCAATCATCATCGTAGTTTGATGCCTCAAGTGAAGGTTCATGTTTTATCTCAAGGAAATATGCACTAGGAAATACATTCTCAAATATAAATGATTTTAAATATGTGAGGTCCAATGCCAATTGTGATAAACACAAGGTGAATCATGAAATATGAGAGATAGGGATTGATTAGATCCACATAGAAGTGAATTTATTGACTATAGTGGAAATTATAGAGGAAAAATCAAGTCTGGATGTTTGAGCCAAATTTTCAATGGAATTTTTAAAGGATTGGGGGAAATTACAACATTACACCACATCCTTTTTCATGCAATTTACAAAGTGCATATGAATGTCTAAAGCCTGCGACAACTTCCATCAAAAGGAAAGTTAGGAATGTTTTAAACCTATGATATGTCTTGGGTAAAATAAATACAATATTATGTGGTCAAATTACAAGAAAATTTTCAAAAAAGGCATTGAATTAATAAGGAAGAGCAGAGACCCAAAGATGTCTTACACATTTGCACTTTTGCAAATGTTCAGCTGTGCTCCAAAAACTTGCGGGAATGAAAATGTGCATGCAAATTTTAAAATACCATGAAAGACAATAAGTGAAAATGTGCATCCATATTCCTAAATGCCACTGGATCCAAATGGTGAAAATGTTCATGAAAGTTCCAAAATTGTATAGGATTTAGAATGGTGCACACACCATTATTAGGTTTGGCAGCATAAAGGAAAATAAAAAATTTATGAGTCAAAGAATGTCATGGATTTAGATTTTTGCTCTTCTTATATCATGGAATGGGCTAAGGAACATATTTGTGTTCACTCCCTAAAAGTGTGGAATGATCTAAAAGGGAGTATGGGGTACAATGGTAGAATCATTGAAGGAATTTTAGGCTCACTAGAAGAAAGAAAAGAGGAAGATGCACCAAAATATGCTGACAGAGATTGTGGAGATGAGTTTTGTGTTGTAAACATGATTTTGATTAAGGTATATGATGATGAAATTATTTTGTTACAATGGAATATGAAGGTAAGCATCATGGAGGCTCCATTTAGAAATGATCAAAAGATTGAGGAGCAATTTTGACATTCTTTATTCTTCCCTCCATTCTTTTATTCTTTATTATTTGTGGATAAAATGGTAACTGGATCATTAACTGGTAGGTCATCCTTAGCCCAAGTTGGAAAATGATTAGTTTAAAAACATGCCAAAATGGTTACACATAAAAATTAAGTTTTTTTACACTCAAGAAGAATATTTTCCTCTAAGATCTAATCTCATGATTACATGGATGACTGAGTTACCAAAATGATCACCTTGCAGAGCATGAGAGTCTCTAGGCATATGCAAAGATATCTTCTAGATGTATCATCTTTTAAAAATATTTTGGGAGAAATTTTTTTGTATAAGTAAAAAGGGCTTGTCATCTTTATATAATATTTTTTAACTTTCAGAAATCTCCTCTTTAGATAGGGTTTTTCATTTTTTAGGATTTCTTACTAGGTGATTGCTTATGTTTCGAATGTGATTACTTTGTATAGTCATTATCAAACTTTGAGAGAATTAATGTATATGTCTCCCCTAATTTAGATAAAATCCACTCTATTTTCACCATATTAACATTATGAACATTGATGCATGTAGATTTAATTTCAAGTTAATGGAAACCATCTATGATTTTTACTCTTTCTTGTTAATGAAGTGCAATAGCATATTCTTCATTCATTGTTGATTGGGTATCTAGTCTTATGTCTCTTAATGGTAGTCATTTTGGGAATGAACCTAGATTATAAATTCCTTTTTGAATTGGGATTTGGGAATGTTTTATTGATAATACTTTAATAATATCCTAGATTTGTGCATTTGATAGGAGAAGGTGCTTTAAAATTTAGTTACAATATATGATTTAGAGTTCTCAATGGTCATTTGAATGCTTGCATTGGATTGGTATCAATTAATGTAAATCATTCTTGATATTTATTTTTATCATGTTTCTCAATCTTGTACATCCTAGAATGAATGATAATAGGGTGGTTTAAGGAATTCCTAATGATAAAAGCCACCACAACTCTTTTATATATACACAGCTCATCCTACTTGTCCTAATCCTACAAGTAATACATGTTGAAGATTCAAAGTGTTATTTCCTTGAAAATTCATAAGTATTGTAAATATGAAATGTGTTTATGGCTCATATTTGAATATTAATATTGTAATTTTCCATTTGGCCCTTATTTGTTAATTATTTATGTATAAATGAAGATTGCAATCACATTTCCATTTATTTTTAGTAGTTTGTGTTTGATTTGAAATCATTTTCTTAGTTTTTTTGAAAACTCTTCCTAATTAGACTATGCATGTTTGGTTATGATTTGATCAGACTTGAATGTGTACCAATAATTCCTTGGATATTGAACTATAGTATCACTCCTTATGACCAAGTTACCCCATAGGTCCTCTCACCTTGGTTTAGGTAGAGTCATAAGTAGAATAGAACTAACCATACCCTTTATTAGTGTTTTCAAGTCATTTTAAGTGCTCAATCTATCTAGATGTTAAACCCTTCCCCATATATAATTACATAAGTGAGTTGTATCATCTATGTTTTCCATCTTTTCAAATATGCAAGGTTGAATTCTAGAGGTGTATAATTGGGAACCAACACATCTAATGCTCTATTTTCTAAATATATTAACCTTGTTGTTTATAACAAATTTTATTTAACTAATTAGGCTTAAAATTCCTTCATATATATGTTTATTTTAGTTAATAAATAGATGGGTTCAATTTGAATTATTATCTATTATATACTTTTGTCACTTATCACACAACCATCCATTTATTAGAATGTTTTGATGGATTTTCTAGGAACCTTTAACACGTGTTTTTTGAGTTGAAATTACCAATAACATTCCTAATGTGTCATGATAGGATTTTGGATTAAATGTTTCATTGTAATCAAATCTAGGTTGCTATGAAAAGCCCTTTTTTACTATCCTTTCCTTATGCTTATACACATCTCCTTTTGTATTAATATTGGTATTATAGACCCACTTTACTCCTATCACATATTTTAATTCTATAAGATCCATTAATTCCCATGTATTATTCTAATATATCACATCAATCTCTTCATCCATGGCTTGTTCCCAATTTTCAACTTCAATTGTTTCTTCAAGATGAATTGGATCAACTACTTGTGAAAACATAGAAAACAAATCAACATTATGTTTAGATGTATTTTGATCATAGATATCCCTCAAACTTATTTTTATTTAACTTTTTATACTTTTCAATGGTTAATTCTACATATCACTTGAATAATTTGTACTAGATGGACTTGCACCTAGAATGCCTATTGAAAAAGGTATCACTATAGATGTACCTTATAGTAGTTTTTGTTTTTATTTTTATGGAGTTATTTCATGAGTTATTGAGGATGTCCTTATACTTAATGGAGGTGTCACTTATGGACCACCTTTATCACTCTAATTAGGTGTGAAAGGAAGTACAATATAGGAAATACATGTTAGAATCAATACTTCACTATAATATTGAGGAAAACCTATGGAAATACTTATTGTTTTATCCAAATTTCCATCCCTTGCTTCTTCTTATATGAATTTCACATCTTTGTTGATTATCACCATTTTGATTATTGGATTATATATTTTTTAAGATTTTATTTCCTCATTATATCATATAAATATACATTTTTATCCATTATTTTATAATTTATTTCTACATTCTTTTGGTGCATGCATATGCTACACATACAAACACTCTCATATGAGCAACATTATGATTTATTCCACACCATATTTTACTTTGAAATCATGTTCCTATCACTCTTTTGGTGGAATCTATTTTTTATGTAGAATACACATGATACAACCTCTACCCAATAAACATTTTGAAAAAAGCTAGCGTTCAATATATACTTGGCCCTGTCCATGATTATTCTATTCTTTTTCCCTACCACACAATTATACTATGGTGTATACTTGATAGTAAACTACTCGTGGATTTCATGATCCTTGAAAATTTTTATAAAATCCTTTTGGATACGTCACCACCTTTTTTTTAATGTCATACTCTCTTTTCTTCTAAACTAGGGATTTGAATTAGCAAACAAATATCAGAAATATCAGACTTACACTTCGTGAAATACACCCATGTCTTTATGGTGTAGTCATCAATTAATGTTAAAAAATAAAATCATCCACTAATTAAAGGTGTTTTAATTTATCTAAATAAATCATAGTGAATAATATTCAATGGTGTCTTTTCTATAATTGACTTACTAGTTGGGAATGACTCTTTTTCCTACTTTAAAAAATGCAAGATTCATGTACTCTATCTTGTTTTATATCAATGGAAAAACCTTTAACCATATTTTTTTGAAACAAATTTAGACCTCTAATATTCACATGTCGAAATTGAAAATGGAAAATTGAATTCTCATCTTTAATTTCTGATTGAAAAGTTTCTTGAGGTATCACTTCAATGAAACATCTATTAAATTTCATAATAAAAATTGTTTTAAACCTCAAAGGGAACAAAATTTTGATGGTTATTAAAAAATTTTATATAATAATACTTATTCAAAATTGGTCTAAAGTGACACAATCATTATTTTTTAAAAACACTCTATACATTTTCTAAACAAGCTAGAAAAAGCTCATCAAATTATGGTTTAACCTTGAAACATAGTAAACATCTAAAATAAGTTTTTGATTCCCATGGTTAGTTAGAATATTTAAATTTACTTTCCCATAAATATAAATATATTATCATTTCCCAAAGTAACATTTTATTTTAATAAATCCAAATCACAAAACTTATAAAAAATTCCTAACATGTGATTACAATATGAACCTATAAACCAAACATATTTTGGACTCACCTGACTAATATTTCATACATAAACCATAGTGTATTTAGTATGATTTTATTTAGAAAAGTTAACACTTTTATTTCTAAATAAAAGCTATATTTTTCTAGACTCATATTCATAATGGTCATATCTTACGAAGTAGTGACATTAAACTTGAGATTTATCATATCTTTGGCCATACAATTTATTTTGAATTTGATTTTGGCTATTTCCACTTCCACTTGAATTATATTGATTGATTTTTGAACCTCTTGATAAATTTATTCCTCTACCTTTGAAGTAATATTTTACTCTACTTCTACCATGACTAACATAAACTTTTGATTTGAATGCATGCTCTAAAGAATATCTAGAATAACGACTTAGCGTATGGTCATGCGAGAATAGAGATGCATTAATCTCATCTAAATGAAAATATGAAAGATATTTTCTAACTTATATAGCCACAACAATAGACTCAAAATTTGTGGGTAGGCTCCTTGGAAATTTTTGTACTATTCTCTTTGCTTCAAGAGTCTCAACATTAGACATGATTAGATTAATTAGACAAATAAATTGAGTAATATATGAATCTATAGATTATAATCCTTTATAGACATATTCTCAAAATATCTTCTCAATATTTTCAACTATATAATTTTTACCTTAACCATAACTTGATATGAAGTTTGGAGAATGTCCCATGCTTGATTTTATTTTTTTTCTAATGAAACCCTTAGAAAAACACTTTCATGCATTTCGTAAAAAATGTAGAAGAGAGAATTGGAATCTTATTCACTATTATCCTTGATAAAATACTTCTCTACTTGAGACAATGAATTGAATGTTGTTGCATTCACATGTTAAAAAAACTCATTCTCCACAAGCTCCCATATATATTTAGAACTAAACAAAGCCTTCATTGTGTTTTCCCAACACTCATAGTTCTTACTAGTAAATTGATAAATTTAGGGATTAGTAAGACTTATGATAGAATAAGATACCATTATAGGTATTGATACCAAATAAAGGAAATAGAGATAATAAATGCAATATTATAGACATAGCAAGATTGCTTGGTTCTTTTGATATTTTTTTAAAATAAAAAATAAATCAAGAGAGCCTCATTTACTTACACAGAGCTTACTAATGTATTTATCCCACATAATTTGTATTTTTACTCCATAAACAAAATAGAGAATTTATCTTATTTATATATTCTCATAGAGGGTGAGGATACTTGGAGACTTCAAGAATAATGAACTAAATCAAACTATATTAAATAAAAGTTATCCAAAAGAAATTGCATCCAAATATCTTATGGAAATTCCCTTGTAAAATATTAAATTTTTAGTATAAAAATATTAAATATCAATGGTTTTGATTACATATTCGAACAATTTTCCATAATTTTTATTACAACAAAATCAAAGGTGTTACACATACAAACCTTATTTTTTTATCTACTATACATCTCTTAATTTAATGTATCTATATCACTTCTAGAATTCAAGTCATCATTTACTACATAATTCATGTTTTTGATGTTACTCTTATATGTCTTCCACATCACACATATGGTATATGAGAAATATTTTATTTTATCATTATAATGTATTATTAGTAATATTATTAATGAAAAAATAAATAATATATAAGATGGTTACAATAATAAGGTGGCCATTAAAAATCATAGACCAATCTCAATGATGTTAAAAATAAACCATCTCATATCATGAAAACAACTATACAATATACAATGGTGAGAGACCCAAGAAACTTAAAACAACATGAACAAAGTTTTGAAATAACTAGGCACAAGTGTATCCCTAGAAGGAGGAGGTGACATATATTACTTGGGAGGATAGACTATCCAATAATAAGGCTCAATATAAGGAGGATAAAACACTAACAAACCATCCTAAAAATGATATGAAGAGTCAAATAAATATTAATACTCTAACCAAGAGGTGGATGGATAATACCACTAACTAGACCACTTCCTTGCATAGGTGGGTTCCTCTAGGACAAACCAATAAAAAAAATCCCACGAAAAAGTGATAGACTCCACCCTCCATATCAATGAGGAGGATATGATAAGTGGTTGTGATAATTCAAGTGAATTATCTGATGATGAGGCACTATGGGAAGATATCTATGTGTTGGGTTATTTGGAGACATGTCCCATAGTACAGGGACAACTCCCTTAGTGCTTAAGAAAATCCTAAAGGTGTTTGAATTTAAAGGACACATTCTCTACTTTATATTTTATATGTTTTAATCCTAAAGATATGACACTCACCTTATCATTAATAAAGTGAAGAAAAATTATTGTTCACTATTAAACATGGTTAAATTCCTATCTTTACATAATTGAAATAATATGACATCCTTTAATAAATCCATTATTGTGTGTGTGTGTGTGTGTGTGTGTGTGTGTGTGTGAGTGAGAGAGAGAGAGAGAGAGAGAGAGAGAGAGAGAGAGAGAGAGAGAGAGAGAGAGTAGGAGAGAGAGAGAGAGAGAGAGAGAGAGAGAGAGAGAGAGAGAGAGAGAGAGGGTCATTGATCATTATACATGACAAATTCCATTCATAAATAAAATGGTTCTATGTGTTAATGTTTAAATAGGCTATGGTTCTAATGGGAACTAAATTAAGCATTGTGGCAAGTCCAAAAAAGATCTTTGAAAAATTCTTTTCTAGAATAATAAGGTGTTATGTTTTGGAGCCTATTTCCAAATTACAATGTATTTCAAATTTTGTGCATTAAAATTTACTATAGACTCTATATATATTATACATTAAATTTTTTTTGGACCCCCTTAATGGGAAACCGTTATGGGTTGACTTGGCCCATGGTTTTGGTACTCATTATTTTATAAAACCACTATATTGGTTATATATTTATGTATTATATATGGACATATAATAGGTAATGCATCATAGGTTATAAAAATTTGAGAAGGTGAACATAGTGTGTGAATTTGAGAGAGTTTGTTGAGCACAGATCTAAACAATATTTGTGCATTGTAATTATAAGAAGATAGATTTGAGAGTGGATTTTACTCTTTTAGGCTTGTGATAAAATCTGATCAAGTGTTTCTTAGTGGATATATCCCACATTGGTGAGCCATGTTAAATCATGTCTTCTTTTTGTGTATTTTTTATTTCTATCCATATCTCTTATTATTGAAATTTTGTGAAATTATTTTGCATTAATTTTTGTTTTACTCCTAATATAAAGGCACTTAGGTTTAGAAAACAAAATATGGATAATTTTGTCCCTAATGGGAATAATTTGACAAACCAAGCACAAAATTAAGTGATTTATTTTGGGTTAAAACATAGCATTTCAAATTCTATTAGGTCTCGAAATCTAGGTTCTAGGAAAGGAATTTAGAATTTGACACTAGTTTAACTTGGCAAAATATGGAGAGATCAAGATCATGATTTAATACAGGATACATGGATAGTGATTAGTAAAATTTGCATCATATTTGCATCTCCAATATTTCCACCAAACTTATGGAGACTATAAACCCATCTTATGTAGCATGACATTAGGCATCATCTCTTGGATGTGTAGAATGGAAGGGAAGTCTAAATTGATTAACTTGTATTTATCTTCTATAAGAGGTCAAGGAGAATAATAAATATAATAAATCATATATTTAACCTTATTAATACCTTTTTCTTTAATCCTCAAATATTTTGGACCTATATATTCTATTAAGAGAAGATTTGTATTGGTTATAACAGGAAACCAAAAAATATTGTGGTCATTAAAGGACAAGCCACTCTAAAAACAATCACCCACCATTTTTTCATAGGTTTTTACAACTTTTAAATCTTTCCAAATGATTCTTAAAATAAAATAACCATCAATCTTGTTGGGGACATTGGTAATAATTAAATTGTAAAACCTTAATTTTTCCAATCGAATGTAAAATAAAGTGAGTTAGGAAATTCAGTATCATATAATAATTTTCTTGACCTCATTTCCTTCAATTTCTTGAACCACCAATTTATCACCCAAAGTGATACATTTCCTAGTCAATAATACACACACCACATTTCTCATGAGGAAGACAAAAAATATCCCAAGTAATTTGGTGATACCCTTGATTTTGCTTAGCATTGGCCCACAATAAATTACTAAAAACTTTGGAAAAAATATCATAAAAATATTTAAATGGGGGTAAAAAAGAATAATAAAAAATGTGGTCACAATAATATTATAAAAAACCTAAATTTGTCTTTTTAAGGGGACAGTCTTTGAGATCTAATACTCGACATTTTTATCCACTTGATCAATCACATATTAATAAATCTTAGAAGGAGAGTTATCTTAATCAAACATGATACCAAGAAATTTCAATTTCTCTTCTTTTTCAATGTACTTCTAGATATATTTATTAATCCATTCTATCATAGGCATCATACTCTATCTAAATTGGGTTTTGGTTCAATACAGATTATAGCCCAATGCTTTGGAAAAATATCGAGGAAGTTCAACACCTCTTTGATATAAGGTTATTAATTTTCAAGAGTGATAAGGTTATCATCAATCAGATGGCCACTGATTAGCTAAGAGGATTAATCAAGAATATTTATTCCCATGATTAGCTATCAATCTACCTTACAAGAAAGTAAATATATAAATACCTATATGAAAAAGACATATAGAGCTAGTGCTAAGGGAAAACCCTATCTAGTGGATTGAAAGAAATTAAATTACTTTAATTGGGCCCATTGATGGTGAGGTAGGACAAATGTTTTGAAAACAAACTCTAAACTATATTTTTTTAAATTTTACAAAACATAAGGTCTAAATCATGGATGAAATAAAGTGGTCACTCAATTATATCATAGGCCTTCTCAAAGTCTAGTTTTAGGAATATGTTAAACTGGTCAAAATTTTAGGCCCATTCAAGTCCCTTTGAGAATGCAATGAGATAATAAATGATGTATCTATTATTAATGAAGTCATTTTAATATGTTCTAATGATGGGAAGTAGGATGAAGCAAATATTGTTTGTAATGGATTTGGTAAGGATTTTGTAAGACACATTGAGGGTGATGGCCCAAATACCAACTAGTGGTAAGCTCTAGGTCTATGAATTTGGTAATGGAATTAATATTCCCCTTGTTGATAAGATTTAATAATAATAAAAAATTTAATGGATTCATTCTAAATTTTCAAGAAGTCATGTTTTAAAAAATTCTAGGCAACCTTGTAAATTTCACAAGGCAAGTCATCGATACCTTGGGATTTGTAACTGGCCATACATTGTACTACTTGAAAGATATCATAAAGAGTTAGAGTAGAATCATAGAGTTTTCTTATTAAAATTATGAATTTTTTGGGGGAAAACATATAAATATTATTTCAATGCATGTGTATTTTCCATCATTTTTCCTTTGGATTTAAACACTAGTTTATAGTGGTCTAAAAATATGGTGAGGTTATAAGTAGGTTAGTAAAATATAGTCGAGAAATATTAAAATCTATGATTTTATCCCTAACCTACTTATATTATATGGATTTAATTATTTTTTGGATGCCTAGTCCTTGACTTTAATCTAATGTAGCTGAGCTTGGATTAGAGCCTTCATACAATGTGGCTATCATCAATTGTAATGTTATGCTTTAATAAAACTACCATGTATTGAAATTTTAGATTGAAGGGATTGTTTTTAATAAGAGAAGATATTATTTGGTATTCCTTGAGTAAAACATAATTGGGTCACTTTGAAGCTCACAAAAATTATTTCCATATTGGCAGATAAAGGTGGTAGTGTGAGTGATCACTTAGTTTCACCATTTGATCCAACTAGAAATAAAAGGTGGATGTGGAATAATGTTTTAGACTCTACCAATGAGATAAATAGTTCCATAATATCATGTGATGAATGTTTTTATTAAAAAAATGATTACATGGAACCTTGAAGAGACCACTATTCCACTCAAATATGCAAGTGATGGGACTATAGTTTGAAAGGATAATTCTTGAATTGATGTTGATAGCTTTCCCATATAAGAGAGTAAAATAAAACATCTTTTTATTATTAAAAATGAAATGGTGTAACCACTTGAATGTGTCAAAATTATAATTAGACCAAATCAACCAAGGTGTAGTACTTAATGAACACCACCATATGAGTGATTTCCCCAATCCTAAGTGGTTTTTGAAATGAAACCAAGATTCATGTTCTCCCATACACCACTACATAGTAAGGGCACTAAATTGGTCATCATGTCTCTTAGTCATATTAAAATATTGGCATATTAGCTAGATCAAAAAAGGTTAACTGTTATCAAGCCATTTACATAACATCCATCTACCACAGACATAATTTTGGGCATAAAATTTAACAAAACCCAAGGAATGACAATCCTAAATAGGATAAAAAGATTAAAAATAGTAATACCTTGACCAAGAGGTGGATGCATAACACTACTAGCTAAGACACTTCATTTTATTGGTGGGTTTCACTATGATTAACCAACAAAAAACATTGCATGAGGTTATGAAAGACTCCACACTCATAGAGACATGTAAGAGGGAATAAATGGTTGTGATAGTTTAATTACCTTCACCAGTATTGGGGCACCATAGAGGAGATCTATGTTATAGGTGGTATGTGGGACATGGCATATTAGAAGGAACACTCCCCTAATGGTTAACAACTCTTCTAAATGTTTTAATCAAGAAACATATTCTCTAATTGAACTTGTATGTGCATGAAATCCAAAGAGATGATAATCACCTTATCATTAACTAAAAAGGGACACGATGCTTATTCATTGTTAAAAAGAGTTGATTTCCTATCTTTCCATAGTTAAAATAATGTGATAGAAATCAAGGATTTCCATATATATATATATATATATATATATATGATGGTCACTGAGAGTTATCCCTAAAAAATTCCCTTGGTAAAGATAATGGTTCAAGGTGGAAGGGTTGGAAGTTGATATGAATGAATGCTAATTACATTGGGTTTTGGGGCAAGTCTAAAAGAGATGTTTTAAAGACTCCAGTCTACAAAACTCAAGATACTTAGGTTAAGCAATCCTAAAATGAATAAAATTCTCACCAATGGTAAAACCACGTTAATAGACACACCAAACAAAGTGAGTAATCTCAGGTTCATGCATATCATTACAAATTCTATTAAGTTTAGAAATTTAGGCTATAAAAAAGGAATTTATAATCTAATGTCACCTTTACTTATCCAAATCTGGAGAGAATGAGCTCGTTATTTGATATAGGAGAGATAGAGAATAATTATTAAAATGAGTATCATAGTTCCATATCCAATCTTTCCACCAAGCCTAAAGAGACTGCTAACCCATCTAATGCAACATGGCAATTGGCATCATCTCTTGGATGTATAGAATGGAAGATAATTATAAATTGATTAAATTGTATTTATCTTTTATCAGAGGTCAAGGATCTTGATAAATATAAGAAATACTATCTTTAACCTTATGAATAGTTTTTTTATAAAGCCTCAAATATTTCATACTTGAAAACTATAATAACAAAACATTTATATTTATCATAACTAGAGACCAATAAATATGTTGGTCATTGAAGGATAAGCCAATCCAAAAACCACCACCCACCCATTTTAGATAGGGTATAATTTTTTTTAAAAATATATAAAAATGATTTTAAAAATAAAATAACCCTCAATTTTTATGGGGATAGTGTTAATATCAAACCTGTGAAACTAAATTTACCATAAGATGAATCATAAAAAAATTAATTTTATAGAAGAATTTTCTAGGCCTCATTGCCTTTGATTGATTGAACCACCCATTTAACATAAAAGTCAATAATTTGCCTATATATTTTAATAATACCCATACCACCTTTCTCATAATGAATTCAAAAATATTAGACAACCCACAAAATGATATGTGAGAGGATTTTGTGGGACCTTAAATATTTCATGATATAAAATTCATTGGGTGGAATTTTCCATAATTAGTTTTCCTTGACCATATTTTGTGTCTTATTTAGATTCAAGTTATAAAAATTGATTTACCACTAGATAGTGTTGTTTTGGCATAAACTCCCAAAGTAAGATGGAGTGGCATTTATCCCCATTATCCTCTCAATGAGATTCATGAGCACTATGAGGTGGACTATGTGACTATTCAAGGTGAGGTTTTCTTACATATGTTGTTCTAGCATGAAAAATATAACTTGTGAATGATAAATTTGAGAAATTATATCTGAGAGGACATAAGAGGATTATGAGACTAGGGAGAATTAAGAGGGGGCCATGTTCTACCTTTGATCCTCGAGGGAGGATTTCAAACTATGGGGTAGTTATTTAGATTATCTCCTTTGTTGTCTGAGGCATATTTTTCTTAGTGACCATTATGCAACCATAAATATTCTCCACCATATTTTAGATTTTAGGTGGAGCTCATTCGATAAATTTTTTTAGTTGATCCATAAGAGGATGGTCATAAATCATGTCGTTGGGTGATTGACATTGAAAGTAAGTATTTTTTATATTGTAAACACTTGCCTTACACACCTAGAACTATAACCATAATTGAATTTCTATGTAACATTTTAGGTGCTTACTTAATTCAACCTCAACATGTGCATGTTTATTGGGATGTGTAGAGTAAAACTTGGCTTGCTCATGATAAAACATCCACCCTATGGGATTAATAGTAACCTTAATAATATCCCATAGATGAATCAAAGGGATGGGATGTTCTCTAGATAGGCACCTTAAGGGAGTATTGGTGAGATAATTTTAAAGTATGAGTGGAAGGAGACACAATCATAAGTTTATTCCTTAAGAACCAACAACTCAACCTAAAAATATGGACTTCTACTTGAGAGGGATTCTTAAAAGAGAAAATGAGAAAACCCTTAGTGAGATTATGAACACTAGTAAATTGTAAATGTAAATGTTTTAAATGAATATAAATGCAATCATTTAGGGATTAATTATATGATATCCATGAAAAATAATAAGCTATCAAGTAGTTATTGTCATACAATCTAAATACATTATTGACAATGTCATATTGTCAACACAAATCAATTTGGAAGGAATTATCAAAATCTATACCTTATAGTATATATTTAGAATAAACTTCTTATCTCTCTTCAATGCCATCCTTATGACTATATGATATAATAGTTGTGATGGCATGGTTGAGGGTAATTTAATGTCGATGTTATTCACTTGAAGGGTGAAAGATTAACATGTAGTAAATACATAATTTTCTTATAAAATCCACATACATGATATGATGATATTGGGAGGTGATGAAATAATGAAATAAAATACTTATATGAAACCCTTGCAGAGTGAGTTTTCTCAATATTTTAAATCATTCAATTTTTTTCATGCTAGTGAAAGTTTTTTTTTTATTACACATGAGTAGTTTTTTATTTACTATGAGTATTAAATATGGTTTTGGAACTATACATGATAATTTTGTGATTATTAATTAATATTAATTATAAATAAATTTGAAAAAATACAATATCTGATAAAACATAAAAGATGACCTTTAATATAAAGAAAAAAATTTCAAATGGTGAGAGCGAAGAACAAGATTTCTGATGGTGTCTAGGAGAATAACCAGAACATGTAAGACACTAAGAATAGAGTTTTTATGGTAGCGGTTGAAATAGGATGGGCACATGTACATGATATAGCTAAGGATCTAGAATTCATTTTCAATTTTTAGAAGTACTTGGTCTTGCTTCTATCAATAAGTCTGAACCTAAAACTATCTAATATGGTAAAACGTTGGTAGGAAATAGATTTTATGTATCAACAAAATTTAGAGAAAAACTTGGTGGGTTGTATGATAATATGTTAGAGAAAGTGGCAAGGGATAATCATATTAAAAAACATGATGAATCTCCAAATTAGAGAATTATAGAGGATATCATAACAATAAAGGTTTAGGATTTGAGGGTTTCTAGTGTGAAGGAAACCTTTAACATGAATTATGGGATTAGTGCAGAAGAAGGGTAGGGAAGACATGAAAAACTATTCACCCCTTTGGATGCATGTGGTAGAGCTATAAGGGAATGGACAATCAGAAATAAAACCACCTTTCTATGGGCATTATCTATGATTAATCACACTTAGTTGAAGCCCCTAACCCTGATTAGGTCAAAACCATTAATTTATTTTGAGGTGAAGAGATCAAGAAAGTTTTTAAATTAGATCAATATTTCATAATGAAAGGATTTATATATTATTTCACTAGTTTTTTTCTTAATTTACTAGAGCTCCACAAATATATTCAAGACTAATGGAAATCCTAAATTCAAGGTAATATAGAAATATGTCCATGTGCTAAAGGGTTATTTGTTATGGTTTTTTATTTAAAAGAAGATAGGTATGTGATTTTAAAAAATTGGGTTTGGAGTTTGAATGAGAATTTTATACTTATCAAGCCATGGTTCTCATCATTTAATCCTTTTAAAAAATCATTTAATATTCAACATGTATTGATTAGATTAATTCATTTAGCTTTTTTAGTTTTGGTTTGAATGCATTTTAAAAGTGATAGATAATTCTTTAGTTGAATATTTATTAATGGATTCTTTGATAAATAATATGGGTCATTTAACCTTTGCTCGAATCTTATTCAATGATAATATTTTATCAGATCTTTCATCTCAAATTGACTTGAAAGTTAGGGATCATTTTTGGACATAATACCTTGACTATGAGGATCTTCCTTTAAGATTTCATAAGGGTTTCAAAACTTGAGACTTAGTTTCATATTGGAATTTTATTAAGTGAAAATAAAGGATGTCTTGGTGGAAGTATGCTTTTAGGATCACTTAATCGTCAAAGTATTGTGTGATGATGAGAGTAAGAAATTAGACATAGATTTGATGTTGAACCACCTAAGGATAACCAATAAGCCACATAATCAAATGAGAATAAATTTAAGTAGTTAAATGCTATTGAAGAAATAATCCTAAGAATGAAAGAGGACATACAAATCCATTTGTAGCACCAAAAGTAGGTTCAACAACTCATGCACCATTAGTGAGCTCCTGACCCATCAGCTCATTTGAATTTTCCTTTCCAATCTATAAATCATTAGGGGATGTTGGGGAATGGAATGTTGTGAGTAATAAATATAAATATATAGTTAAAAATGACCTAGATCCCTTGAACATAACCCATCTCTCCCATAGAGGGCAAGTACTTAAAAGTCTATACTTTCTATTTTGGTTTCCTTTATGTTTGTTGTTGGTCTGTTCTTTGTCTACAACTTTTCTATGACAAGTTCTATTTTCAATTAGTAGAGCTGTATTGTTTAGTAATTTAATTCTGAACCTTTTACTCATTTTTACAAGTGTGGGGTCCCTTTAAAAAAAAACCCTTAACCTTAAAAAAAAAAGATAATGCACTAGAAAATATAATATGAAATTACAAAAAATACATATAGGATACAACAAAAAATATAACATAGTTATTTTTTATAGCCTATGAAAAGAGAAACAACAATGAATGTATCATGAAGAAGATCCAACATATGGATATATGCCTAATACTTGTTAAAATATTTAATATTTATCCTCACTTTATATAAGTAATCAATTTTAATAATAATTTCATGTTTAGTAATAGAGTATATTCAATGTTATTATCATTTAATTACAAGATATTTTACACTTATTATAGTTTTCTCATAGAAAAATATATGTCATTATTTCAAACAATAATTTTATTGAACTTCACACCATGAATTTACCATGTTTGTTTAAATTTTAATTTTCTGTGTGAGTTAAGTTGTAACCATATTTCACAAAAAAAAAATTATAGAAAATTAAACATTCAACATATATAAATATGTATTGTCACTCATAAAGAACCCTTTAATTTAGTTTTACATTAAATAAATGTTTCTTACGACAAAATCACAAGCTTAATAAATAATGAAAGACATAATAAATGATAACATGATGTATTTTACATTAAATAAAACAATTTACTTTTTAAAAACCATTTATTTAAATTAAACATTACACACATGCGATTATATAGTTTATATTGTTTTAAATCAGAATTCAAGTCACCTTTAATTCATGAAACTAGAAATTTTTGAATGCAAAGTTTCACCACCAAACTCAAAAAAGTGTCTCTAGTCCATATCTAATGCCAAAATTAAATGACATAAATACAACATCAACCTAAGACACCTGAAAGATAGTAGTAAAGTCACCACAACATTAGCTATGAAAATCACTTAGGTTATATTGTCATTTGGAAATAGTGTTGGAAATAGAAAAATGCTACAAAAATCATAGAGTGTAATTGGTGCACATATGTGTGACTCACACTACTATATATTTTTTTATCTCTTTTATGATGTATATAATACTTGAAAGAATATCTTTAGTCTTCATAATGTGAAGATTATTCCATTTGGATGTATTTAAAGTCTAGAATATGAAGCAACATTGCTTTATAAAAACTCTACATATATCACTATGTTATATTATAAAATAGTTCTAATATGATAGAGTTTATTATACAAAATTGAAATGGTTTTCTCGATGTGTATTTTATTATTGTTTTATGTGTAATGAATTCTCTATTTTTAAAATCTATTTACCATGTATTTTATACTAGATGTTCTATGATTAATGAGTATTATGTTTCCTGTGTCTCTATAATGAATTTAAAAAATATATAAAAATGATCCCAATATGAGGGTCATTACTCTTGGTCTTTGTAATGATCAAGTTAGTATCAAGTATGTATAGTATGTAAATATAATATAATTATGGAGTAAATATAATCATCTCCAAAAAAAATTACATTTCTTTAAAAATAACCCTTCATAGGGGATGTAGTAGGTATGCATTGGATAAATGTAATGTATGCATTAGGTAAGTATTTTGTAATAAAAATTTGCCTATTTTAAAAATAAAATCACCTTATATTATAAACCCTAAACACTAAACTGTTTAGGGTTTGGGATTTTTAATCAATTGTTAATTTTATTAAAAATCACCTTTGAAGAATGAGAATATTACATTTATTTACAAATTAACAATGTTCATAATATGAGGATCATTACTCCTAACCTTTGTAATAATCATATAAGTATCAGGTATATATAATGTATTATGTGTCATTAATATATAGCTAAAACATTGAAACATGTGTTACATTCCAATTTCATTTTAAAATATAATAGCAAATTAATGAGTCATTACGAAGTATTTATTATGATTTATAAAATTGACCCTTATTTAATAAGACTTAGCATTTCAAAGTAAAATTATACTTTTTTATTACTACACTCAACCTTAACCCACCTTTAATCCAATATTACCTAGTATAAAAAGGATCTTTTACAAATAATGTTCACAATAGGAGAGACATTAATCATGTCTTGTTTGTTATGTTGGTCCAAATTTTTCATTTGGTATAAGAGTATTTGTGTGCATTTTTGTTCCCCAACACACCTCATTTTTAGAATTCAAATAAGTATCCATTATTATGAGAAAATATTCATGGTCTAGATAAACCTTAGAATTCTCAATATTGAATCAATCTATGTAACCTAAGGTTATTTTGAGTGTAATTTTACATTTAAAAATAAATTTAAAAGTTTGTACATTTTATGAGATTATTCTATTTATCAAAATTGATTTTATTTCAAGTGTTTATTTTAAGTTGAATTATTTTGATTCATTTGACTAATGGAGCTCATGAGATGATGTTCTAGTGTATCTTGATTATATATATATATATATATATATATATATATATATATATATATATATATATATATATATATGTATATATATATATATGTATATATATATTTATATATATATATATATGTATATATATATATATATGTATATGTATATATATATGTATATGTATATATATATGTATATGTATATATATATATATGTATATACATATATATATATATATATACATATATATATATACATATATATATATATACATATATATATATATATATATATACATATATATATATATATATACATATATATATATATATATACATATATATATATATATATATATATAAGATTGATTTTGAGACTTGTACTTATTCCACATTTTATCCTTGGCCTTTTTCCCTTGGTTATTTGTTCATGTTACATTGATTCTAATCTCTCTGGACCATGTTTTATTGAATTTTTCTAAAACCCTGAGAGTCATCCATGTGTTCGCATCATGGTTTCCTACAACATGCATTTCAATAATCAAGTCTATTTTATTTACATACCTCTCAATTCCATGAGATTAAGATAGATGACAAAATCTTGTCAACTCATAATCTTAGAAACATTATATGGAAAATACATTGTCAAAAATTTTAATAATCGCTAAAGCCCCAAGATCATTCCATGTGGAATTATCTCTCTCACTCAAAAATGACAAAATAGAATACATATATTTATCTCTAAAGTTATCTAGATCAAGGAAAACTTTCTATGTGTCATGATCCTATTCATTCAAACCCAATAATAAATACACTACATTTGTAGAGTTCTAAATGTTATAGATCAATGAGAGTCATCCACATGACATGACCTCGTTAACTCACTACCTGACAAGTCTAATTACAATAATTATAATTTATTTTTACATCAACAAGAGTTATCTACATGGCTTGATCTCATTAACTCACTTTTTCATAAGTAAAAAATCAAATTTTAATTAGACCCCAGATACATGAGGGTCATCCACATGATGTAATGTTATTAACTACTAGGAAATGTTAGTCCTCACATTGATTTGTAATGTTAATAATTACAAAAGTAATAATTCACTAATAGTTATATTGGCTTAGTAGTTAGAATATACTATTTGAGAGTTATATTTTTGTAAGTAATAAAAAAATTACATCTATAGGTTATTTATTAATATTGAGTTATTTGGGGAGATTCATTGTTTAAATAAATATCTATGTTTATAGGAAAGGCATTCTTATAAATATGTAAGCTTCATATTGTTACTGTAACAAGTGAATAGAATAATATTATTTTCTTAAATATTACCTACCTGTGTTACCTATGTGAATTAAATATTTGAATAATATCCACTAATTCCTATCATTAACTTGCATCTTATAAGGGGTATAAAGAAAAATTATAAAACTAAAGATTAATAGGTAAGTGATATTATCACATGTGTCACAATCACATAGATGCATAGTTATAATAAAAATGTAAAATTTGACATCTAGGCAAAAATTGATGCACAAGAAATGGACACCTATCTTTAGATGTTGATTAATCATTGAAAGTGAATAAAAAGTTACCACATGGAAAAAAGCACCGGCCAAAGTTGATTGGTGAATTCAAATTGAAATAAGAAATAATAATAAAATCCACTAATGCATTAAATTATCATGAATAGAACATTAAATTCATAATATTTTGGTGATATATGAAAATTCCTAATCAATGTCAAGTTACCATTGCAATCAGTTGAATACATGCAAATTGTGAATTTGAACTATCTAGTAATAAATAGCCCTAACTTTTCTTCAAGTGAATTTACAAGTACATTTAGTCATCTTAAGATAAATTTTATAGAGATTTATATTATATAAATTGATTCTTCATCATGAGTGTCTCCAAGTTAACGTACTTCCCCATACACTATTATAGGTAGGCCTAAATATCTAGATAATATTTGACAAGGGAGAAATCTAGTTTTCGTTCCCTCATTACTTAGTTTTTTGTGTTGTGATAGATAATATTGAGTTATATTTACCAATGGATAAACTATCTGAGGATGATAAAATATATATAAATAATTTATTGACAATCTAGGCCATAATATTGCATAATATGATAGCCAAATCTTAGGTAATGCCTTGTATTGATCTATTGAATGATTTGTTTATTAATGGTGATATCCCATGTGATTTCCTTCACTTCAGACTTCACATAAATCTAATATCATAAATTTCATGAGAATCATTTGAGAAATATTTGTAACTCCCAATACTATAAGTGGCTGATGACTAGGTGTCTCCCAATACTTAGAACATAATATAGTTGAGGAAAAACTCAAATATTGGCTAAAGAAAGGGGAAAAAATGAACATTCAAGGTGATATCTATTTATTTTCCATAGTTAAGTTTTATTAGGGAATTCAAATATCCATGGAATTGATGAAAAAAAAAAAATCTAACACCACCTATGTGCAAGAGGAATGGGTGCACATGTTTGATATGATTTTGACTATGCAAAAAAATATTGCACTCAAAGAGATTATCAGTGCGAGGCTAAGGGAACAAATATTATAGTTCTGTCAAAATCCCTATGATGAAAATTTATATACGATGTCCTATATAGTTGATGCATTCATGGGAAAAGATAAAAGACTCATAGGCAACCCTAGGAACCATCCAATGAAAACATTAAGAACATTGTTTGTGATGATTACTCAATACTACATGTGTATATGTTTAAAGGTGAAATCAAAAGGATTTAATAATATATTTATCCACAATTCTATCAAGATATCTCTAGGAATTAAAATACTAGGCATTCTAAGAATATAAGAATTATAGATAAAATGAGGGATTACTGACTCTATTTTGATTGTACCATAATTAGGATAGAGGGAACTAGGGCACATCCCTTGTATTTACCTAGTTATGTCCCTAATAAGGTGGAAAAATAATAAATAAAACATCAAATATATAATATCATGTATGAATACCTTAGTACTAATATCAAGGGTAGTACCATAAAACCCTTCTAATCATAGGTCAAATTCAATACTCAGTGTGGAAGCACCTCAATTCAATAGGTAGAGTCAGGGCCCATTATGGTTTATTTGAATCAAAGTATAGAGATTGGGACCCTAGGGTAGAGTCCTACAATATCTCAATGACCTCAAAAAGAAGGGAATTCATATTCTCTATGGCCATAAATGTTTAGATCATGGTGATATTTTTATCAATGCTGCAGATGGCTTTGATGTTTATATTTGGATGAACAAACACAACATGCCAATGGTGGTGCCATAAAATATTAAATATAATACTTTAAATACTTAGGATGAGGCATTCAAAATTATAAAGGTAGATAAATCTATAAGTTATCAATGGCCTCAACATCAATCTCAATCACATCCAAAACAAGAACCCCCTCCTTATCCTCAATAAGAAGAAGTTGGTGCATTGGAATAATATCCAACTCAAAGGGAGATATATCCCCAAACAAAAAAATATATTCACAAGGATTTGAAGGCCGTTACCAATATCCACAATACAACATTTAAAAAAAAAAATCAAGGGTATCCTCTCTTATAGATAGGCTATCTTGATAAATCTATTTGGCACCTTTGCCTCATCTAACTACAGTTCAACAAGTAAGTATTCTTAATTTTTTGTAGAGTTTTTTGTAGTAATGTCATTCATAATTATCTTATCACCCCAAACATCTTTACTTTGGGAACTCATAGTTCCATTTCCTTCACCTCCTTCTACCATGACTCTCCCATCCATTTACACTCCACCTCTATTTTTTAAAGCCCCCATTTCTACTAATACACTCATTTCTACTTTCTAAAAGAAGCCTATAACTTCTTGAGTCTCTCATGATATTTACCAAGAAGAATAAATACCTAAAAAGGATTTATTTGATCAATGAAGTCCTATTTATGAGTAAGAGGAAAATTAGGAAGAATACGTCTCATTGGTAGATTATAATAGTGATGAAGAAGAGGAGGAATCAGATACTATGATGTAAAAAGAGCAAGAAGTCAAAATTGATACAATATATAACAGAGTATATAGAGCCCAAATAAATTAGGAAGGAAGAAAACAAGACAACCTCTAGACAAGAAGAAAATATTATTTATAAAGAAGAAAAATCCATCCTTAATAAGACAATTTCTTCTTTCACCTCCTCTCTTACAATTATAAATATAAATCCTACCAATTTTCCATCTACTAGTCTGGATGATACACCCCTTTCTTCATATGAGTCATTGAAGAAAGATTGCTTAAAAACTAAGACATTGTATGCCCACACCACTATTGGGGTAATTAGACCATAAACTTCTATATATTTTGATTCTTTAATTCTTTCAACCTCATCTTCAAACATAGACCAACCCCAAGCCCCTAGAAGGAGGGTCCATTTTGAGAACTTGGTGACCGTTTCCATTTTTAACCCTCGAGCACCACCTTCAACCTCAAGGCCATCTACCTAATTAGACTTTTCTATTCATCAATCCACCTAGATTGAGTCTTCCATTATGCCACCTGAAAGTCCCTAGAACAAATAAAATATGTCATAGAGAATATACCTCTGAGAGATATCTCGAGATGGAATACAATTGGTAATCCATCTTTTAAACTACCCATAATAAGAATTGCCTTAATGATTCCACTAGGATCCATTCCACTTTTCACATCTATAAAGGTTATTCTTACTAAATAATAAGGATAACTAATTATTCCTTCCTGGGTCAAAAAGTCACAAGAGATTAAAATATTGAATGGGATTGGTCCTAAAAAAATTCCAATAATAAACACATGCTTTGACAAAAAGATTGGCATTATTCATAGGCTGAGTAAAATGAATGAAGTAGATAGGAGAGGGGAAGAAATAATAATAAAGAAAAGGGAGAACTTATACCCCTTGGAAGATAAATATAAAAATATCCCCAATGATCATAATGATTACGAAGATGATTTATGTGCTTTTGTAGACTCGATAGGGGAGGATATGAAATAAATGTAAATGAGCCAAGAATAGGCTAAACAACTATGTTTTTAGAGGTAGATTATCTAGGATCTAAAATAAATAATGGATAACATTCAAATAAAAAAACTTAAATTAGATAATATCTTGAACACAATAAGGACTTCAAGGGGTGGGTCCCAAGCTCATTGGGGAAGGGTGCTAAGCTACTAGATCCAATTTAATGAATCAAAGAAGAGGCTTAATTTTTTTGGTATTTTATGTAAGAAAAATGTATAGAATCATTTGATCCTAATGACCACCTAGGAATATACGTGGGCATTAAATTAAGTGAATTGTAAAAGAGATAGTACCTTTAATCGACACCATCAGGTAAAGGTTTTGATATCCCAGTTTGTGAGCTAAGAAAGAGAGTACATATACATTTTAAAGGATATGAGGTTTATAGGTGTGATTACCTATGTAGGGAAATTGGAAATAATTTAAATTAGTTAAGGATTACTTAAAGCCGTTGGTAAAATATTCAAATGTGGCTTAGAAGGCATGGCATATAAAACTAGTGAAGATATATTTGTACCTAATCAAAATTTTAAAAGATAAGATAACTAAGGTAGAGGCCCTTAGAGATAAATTCAAAGCCTCAAAATATAATCAAAAGAGGCTAATATATCAAATAACATAGATATTCAATCCATTCATGATCAATTTTAGAATTATTAATTTTGAGTTATCCACTATCTGTGTAATATATCAACAACTCAAAATTACTGAGGAAGCTTATACTATAACACATAGTATGTTATTACTTCCTCTTTTAGGAATTCAACCTTCAGTCCTAGTTCATTTAATGATGCATATTATTATTTGGATCACTTGATATGTACCTAGAGATATGATATATTAATGAATATGGGTTGATGGATATGATGAAATGTGGCACACAAACCCCTTAGTTATATGGGTCTAATATATTAGGATAAATGAATAATTTATAGAATTAATGTATTGGGTAATGGTCATCCTACATTAGGATTAGTAGGTTACCCATCCATTATTAATTATATATGATTCTATATAAAATAGGTGTGTTATTTTGAATTAATCAAGTAAGCATCGAGTCTTCTATTTGGTAGAAGGAAATTGAAGGTTGTCCTCTCAAAGAGACATTATGGAGTTATTCCTTCTGAAATGATTATTGTATGGTATTACCCTACCTTAAGGGTATTATTATATTTATACATATATGGAATCATTAATACTTGAAATATGTTGGCCTTATTATTTTGGCATCTTGGACAACCAATTTATATTTGGTTGTGTTGATCTACATTATATTCTATACATTTCAAACATTATAAGTGTGGATCATAACAAGTGGTATCAGAGCTTCTATTTAGGAAATTTATGTGGGTAAACCCCTTAGTTTTATGGAATCATTAATATCTTTAAATATGTTGTGAATTTTTATATAATTAGTTTACTAGAGCTAAATCATATTTTATGGATGTCACAATAAAAAAATTGATGTTTTATGATCCATTTTAAGGGAGTTATTGATAGTTTATGGTTTGTAATAACTTCATCATATCTTTCTAAATATAAGTAATGTTTTTGTTAAATCTATAACCATACTATATCAACATAAAAGAGAGATACAATACGAATTTCATAATTTTCAAAAAATGTTTGTGTGATTTATTATGATTTTATAATTTTTATAAATTGTCTCTACAGGCCAAAATATTTTGATTTTTTTCCCAAAAAATTAAATGAAGTTGAAATATCATAAATGGAAGATATGGTAAAATATTTAAACTATTTAGATTATTTTCACATGAGTTATTTAATTTTTAGGGTTTTTACATTAACCCTAATTTCTTTTCTAAATCATGGGTCAAATGGATTAAAGATAGTTGGAACAATTAATGGAGTGTTTTACAAAAATACAAAATATTTTAGAGAAGAATTCTATGGAAAAAATAGGCATGTGGGGAATGAATAGACTAATGCTGATAACCAAGAGGAGAGTGAAGATGAAGAAGAAGAATATGAAAAATAAGATGAACATAATGATGACGAGGAGGGAGTTACAAAGGATTAAAGAGGAAAAAGAGGAAGAAAATAATTTTTATGATGGAAATGATGAAGATCATGTAGGTGATTATGAAAAAGAAGAAAACACACATAATAATTATGTTGATGTGGATATAGAGAGTGAATAAAGAGAGGTGGAGGATCTCTAATAGGATGAAGAAGGATATGATGATAAGAGTTCAAATAATTTGGCTCCAAAGAAATCATAGTCAATTTTTCAATTTCATGGATGAATTTAAAAGAAGAAGGTTATTGTGTCCATAAACCCTACCAACAATTATAAATTCATAGACATGGATGTGTCCCAACATATAAAAATTAAATTAAAGAATATCAAGGAGATTCAAGTAGATGATAATAATATTCTAGTTTTTTAAGATTTGATGATCACTATGGGCAAATCTATTTTGCATTCACATTTTTATGCTTTAGATATAGATGGTGTGGATATGGCTATTGTATATCCATGGTTATAAACTTTATTAAAATTCACTATTAATTTTCAAAATAATTTCATGACGTTTTGTTATAGGAAAAATAAAGTTACTTTATAAGATATCATAGTTGGAAAGGCACAAATAAAAATCAAGGTAGAGCATAAAGATGGTATTAAATAAAGTAAATAAGATAATAAGTACTATTAAAATGAAGATATTAATGAATAAATAGTAAAAGTATATCATAATGCTTCATCTACTCAATATGTAAGGGAACCACCAAATTAAATGGTAGAAGAGGTAAAAGACAAGGTTGATAAGGTCAAAATATTAGAAAAAGGTGAGGTATATCAACACCCACATCATTATGAGAGGAAAAAATCATGGATCCATTTGAGGGAGTGTTAAAATAATAATCACTATGTATATACAATAAATCAAAGTACCTAACACAATGGATATGCATGAAATGCAAAGAAGAACTACTATGGTCAGGTATGGAATCAGAGTAGTGCAATGAATTTTAGAACAAGGAATTAGTGGGGAAATCACTATAACTATGCATGGAAGAATAACTACGATGGTAAAGCATGTAATAAAATTAGTGAAATATAATATGGTACATGGAATTAAAGGAGAAATAATTATGCATGAAAACCAAGGCAATATAGTTATGATCACGAATGGAATCATAGTAGCTTAATGGAAATTGTAAACAATGTTGGAGAGCTATTACCCACCAATATCACATTTGGATGGTTAGATGATCAAGATTGGAAAAAATTGTGCAATGATTTTAATCACACTCATTATTTTATTTCTTATTATGTTTTTGGGATAAAACATATCAAGTATGGAATGAATGCTATGTACCTAGGGATATGATATATTAATGTATATGGTTGATGGAGATTATGACATGTGTCACACATCCCACTTAGTTATTTATATGGGTATAATATATTAGGATAAATGAGAAAATTATGGAATTAGTTCATTAGGTAATGGTCGAACTACATTACAATTAGGAGGTTACCCATCCACTGTTAGTTATATATAAGTATATATAAAGGAGGTGAAAATTATTGTGAATCAATCAAGTAATAATTGAGTATTTTATTTGGTATAAGGATATTTGAGGTTGTCCTTTAGAAGAGACATTGTGGATTTATTCCTTCCTAAAGGAGTATTGTATGGTATTACCATACCTTAAGGTAATCATTCTATTTCTGTATATATTGAATATTTGGGCATCTTATCCCACCAATATATATTATGTTATGTTGATCTACATTATATTATGCATATTAAAAAACATTATAAGTGTGGATAGTAACATCACTTTGATTAAATATTCAAATTCAAAGACTTGGAATATTTTTTTAAACTATAAAAAACATGCAGTTACCATCCTCTTCAAGTAGTGCCACAGTGACACTATGTGTGTGTGTGCACATGTGCATGCATGCATGTGTTCTTGTGCACAAGCAAGTGTACATATTTTGTAATATATTAATATTTTGGTCTCTAATTTATTTTAGGCACATATGTATTTATATTTTGATCAAATAATTTTAGCTAATTTATCTATGAATGTCCTATACATGCATATTATGCATGAATTATGACTATGGATTATATAATTAGAAATGTAAATTTAGACATTGTTTGGAGGATGAGGTGATCCATCCCTAATACTATATATTTGTAACCTCTCCATTCCAAAGGGGGGATAATTTTGTTTAGTGAGGCAAATAAGAAATTTTACAGATTATTATACAAGGTTATTTTGATGTGCATTATTTATTATTCCCAAACATATGATTCATTAAATGAGTTTTACTATTATAGTATTATCAATATTTAATTTATGTATAAATGTTTTTTGACATAGTTATTCATATTATGTAGTATCTAATTTGGATGATTTTGTGTTTAATAATCATAATATCCCTTTAGAACTATGCAATTACAATAATACATCAACAATAACCTTAGATTATGAGCATTAAATTCTATTTTATTTATTTCTTTCGACTATTAGTTGTACTTATATATTTTATGTAATGATAGTAAATTGTAACAAGCATTAATTACCTACCACTATCCAAATCATAGTGCATGTTCTAGTTTGGAAATGTTTCATCTATTTTTAGTTCATAAACCTTATTTCTTGGCCTACCCTTCCCTCATTTTTGAGTTTGTTTTGATCCTACGCACCTTATTTCAACATCCACCCAACCATCTCAAGTATACTTTGGTTTATTTTATACTCCATATATTTGAACCATCTAAGGTAAATAACCCATTTCATAGCTCTATTCCATCACCAAGTAATTTACAAAATTAAATAGCCTATAACTTGTGACTTGGAGTGAATATTTTAACTAATCATAAAACATTAGAGGCTACTTTGTAAGATTCCATGTTTTGTATAAACCCCACATCAATATGAGTTGATAGAGTACTAGAAGGAGGGCCTAAACTTTCACATTTTTAATTTCTTACAAGTATCGGTTGAGTTGTGTTGAATATACCCAGAGCATTAATGAAGTCTACCTCTGATATTGGAATATTTTTCACACTTTATATATCCATATAGAACTCAACTCAGATAGAGGTATCTTAAGATAAACATAGACCCTATCCCATTCTATAATTATAAGAGGTCATCTTCCTTTGTGTATGATAGCCCTCAATTGGTTAGTCAGTTATGACATTGTTGTGCCTTGAGATTTGCATGATTTGCCTAGAAACATATAAAATTATCTTCCTTCCTTTTCTTCATCGAGAGGAAGGACTACTAAATAAAATATAAAGGCTTTTAAGACTACCTTAGGGATACTAAATGTAATACATGAATATGTGGCATGCATAATTTTCTCTTTACCTTGTAAGAATTTTTTTATGACTAGTTCTTAAATATCACAAAAGATTAAATCTCCTCATGAAACCAATGTGAAAATACATTTTTGGCCTAATTTGGATAGGTTACTAGCCCAAGTGTCATATAATGACATTTTACAATCATGAGAAGAGATCCCAATGAACCAATCAGATCCTTTAATGCAAGATTATAAACTATGTATACATGAGTAGAAAGTGATTATAGACCTAATGATACATTATCCCTTGAGATGTATAAGAATGCCTTGGAATATATGACAATTGACTTCCTTTGTAAATCACATAATAATACATCACTACAAATAGCATTTTCTAAAGCTATCAATATTTATACACAATTGAATCCCCATTTTCAAGATTTAGCCTTACCCAACATAGGTCTTAAATTTATATCTGTCAAACTAATTCCAAATGCTAATCAAAATGTTGTGGATAAAAAACAAAACCAAGTGTGTATAAAATTAATTATACCCATACTCCACCTAAATAGTACCTCATATTTATAAATAATCATGTGTCTACACCTAATTAGCAAAATTCCTAGATATCAGTTAATGTCGATACTATAAAAGGTATTAATTTTAATTCTACAAAAGCAATAGTGGATTCTATCTAATAGATGGTACATAAGTTGAACAATGGGATATTGAGCATGCAAAATTGAAATGGAAAAACCATTGGATATAATACAATCAAATTTTTTCATTATATAGGTATGATAATCATTTTTATAGATCTATAAATAATAATAAAGAAAACCACCTAATAATATGCCCAAAATAAACATCTTAGAAATAACCTTGCCTAATTGATGTCATGTTCACAATATAACACAACATGGTGAGTTGGAATTATAGAGTTATGTACTAATTTTCAGATATTATATAAGGAAATGGATATGTATGAATATCTTCCCAATTAGTTAGATACATTTTATCCACTTATTCAAATTCTTTTAGTACTACAATAATTTTCAAAGCATATGAATTATCATTCCTTGTTGATGATGGGAATTAACTAAAAGATAATACATATGAGATTTATGATTTTCAACAATATAAAATAAATAATTACAATCTAATAATAAAATTCCAACAACCTCTCATGACTTACATGCCTAAATTATATAGTGAAGTTGTTCCTCTAGATCTAAAAGATAATAATAATCTACCCCACTCCAAAGGGAAATGATTGAAAATAGGTTGTTGATCCATAAAATAAAAGTAGATATAACATAGTTGATGATATGAATAAGATTTAAGAAAAAACCATTCCTAATGAGTTGTCTTAGACTACCAATCAAAGAGAGTTATTATTGATAGTACCAAAAAACAAACCATCTACTGATATGCCCAAATATGAAAATACTAATGTGGTTCTTCATTGAAATAAACATGACGTACCACCTTTTCTGTTTATTATTAAAATGTTTGGAAAAAATATGCATAATTATCTAGTTGAATCATGTGCACCAACTAATATCATGCCTATGATAATTTGAAAAAAGATAGGGTTAACTCTAGATAAGTATAATAAGGTAGTTTTATATCTAGACAAGACTGTAGTCCCGATCATTGTTGAATTATTAAATGTTCTCATGCAACTAGATTCAAATCTATGTGTATAATAATATATAGATGTTGTATTTGTTTAAGTTATTAAGGATTATGGTTTAATTCTAAGTCATGATTGTTAAAAGATGTTGAATATGTGAATGGCAACATATTCTCACATATATGGATTCCTAAGAAAATAGTAGCCAATCAGATTCAAGTTAATCAAGAAATGAAGATAACATACTTGATTACCAAATATAATTCTAAAAATGATAAATTCAACTTTTCATCCTCACATTCAATTTTTTATACATTTAATACAAAGTGTAAACCTCATGAATGAGAATTTGAAGGCCCTTCATAATTTTGGGTTCTAACTTCAATAGTGCCAGATCTAAGAAAGTTTTCATGATGGCATAACTTTGATCAGCCTAGATGGGAAACAACATCTAACTAAATATAAGTTGAAATTAAATTACACCAATAAGCAAGATGAGTATGAAGCTATGATTTTAGGCTTATATTTTTCACTAAAACATGACATCAATCAACTATAGATATTCTAGAATAGAATAAAATATTAGTGCAAACTCACCTATTTAAAAAATTATAATCATAGGGATGAGGATCTAATTGATTCATTCAAATATTTTAACATCAAAGCTACCCCAAGGGAATAAAATAATATAGTAGATTCATAGCAGATTTAGCTACCAACTTACCACCACTCTAGGAATCTAAAATGTAAAAGTTTTTAGTGGAGCTGGTTCTTTGCCCCTTAGTCCCAAATAACGTGGAGAATTCATAGGTGTTTGGTGATGAAAAAACCATATAGTTTATGAGTAATTATGGATCATTTGAATCTCAAATAGTATATGAAAGGTATATTAAGCCTATAAATATAGAAGACCTAGGAGATGATGTCATTCTACATCTGAAATATAATCAAATACAAATAGGAATGGTATCATTAGAATAATCCTTTGACATGGATCCATAGGGTAAAAATCAAAAGTAATATTAGATAATTAAATCTAGTTTTTTCAAATAGAACATGCAAACTAATTAACATCCTTAGTATGTAAACCTTAGACTGAGTTATTTTGAACTTGAAAAATAGATATTGAAATAATTATTGATATAATACAAAGATGTGATTGTTAAGACCTATGAAGACCTAAAAATATTTAATTCACGGTCATCACACATGTTATTCATTCAAATCCAGAGCACAAGCCTTTTAGAAAATGATGGGGGACAATAAATCCAATTTTAGATCCCCTCATTTAGATAAAAGTTTAAAATCTATTGGATGGTAAGATTATATTATCAATCAGGGATTACACTTAGGTTACCAACCTAGTACTATTTAGAAAGAAGAATGGAGAATTCAAACTGTACACTAATTTTAGGAACTTGAAAAAAGCATCAGAAAATGATAACTATCCTTTTCCTTCCTTAGATGAATTAATGAAAATGATTAATGGATATGAAATTATGTCCTTTATAAATGGATTTTTAAGATACAACCAAGTATTAGTTGAAGCAAAATATCAAATGAAGACTAATTTTACCACCAACTAAGGAATTTTATTATAAAAGGATGATTTTTGGCCTATTTAATGTAGGATAAACTTTCCAATGTGACATGGAATTAAATTTTCAAGGACTTTTAGGTAAATTCATCATCACTTACATGGATGATTTCACAATGTTTTTCAAACAAAATATTTGATCATACAGATTGTCTACAAATAGTATTTGGTAGGTGTAAAAGATATGGAGTGTCACTAAATTCAAAGAAGAACATATTTGGAGTTACAATGGGAAAACTATTATTTCACATCATTACCAAATATAGGACATCCATTGACTTGAAACTAATCTAAGCCATTTCAAAAATTACCCTTCCTAACAATATAAAATAACTAAAGTATTTATTTGACAAGATAAAATTTATATGAAAGTTTATTTATGGATTTGAAGATATTTTCATGCCACTAAATTCTATGTTGAATTAGAAGGCTAAAATATATCGGACAACTGAGGCCAATATATCATTTCAATATATTAACACTACTATTTTCCAAGTTCTAGTTTTGATTAGCCCTAATTTTAATAATGATTTCTTTATGTACTCATTTAATTTAGAACACACTATAACAACAGTAATTACACAAAAGGTAGATGGTATTGAAAATCTAATCTCTTTCATGATTAGTTAGCTTAAATATGCATAACTAAAATATTCAATGATAGATAAGAAAATATATTCCTTGATCAAACTATTTAAGAAATTTAGGAATTATATTCTTAGCAACAAGACATATGCCATCATTCTAGACCTAATTATCAAGCTCACACTTGGATATAATGAATTGAGTGAAAGAAGAGGTAAATAGATGGATAAAATAAAAGAGTTTGACTTTGAAATTAAACCCACCAAGATGGTACGAGGATAGTTAATATTCCAAATAATGATTGGAATAGACCCACGTATTCACATTGAATAGATGAATGAAACACATGTAGATAGTGGTAACTAGTATGCCCATATTATACACTACCTATTCATAGGTACATGCCCCTTTGATTTGAATAGGGAGAAAAGGCAATCCTTTAAGATAAGGTTAGCCTATTACATGATAAAAAATGAAGTATTATATAAAAACAATTATGAGGGCATCTACTTTAGGTGTGTCTCCAAAGGAGAAGCTATAGACCCCCTAGATAATTTACATTAGAAAATATGTAGTAAATAAATGTTTGTAAATGTCATAACTCACAAGATCCTATGGATGGGATACAATTATCCTACCATTTTTAAATATTCCCATTACTATGTTATAACATGGCATGCATGTCAAGTATTTAGAAAGAGGGAAGTAAATGTTGCTATGCCACTACATAATATGATTGAAAGATGCCACTTTGATCAATGGGTCTTGAATTTGTTGGGGTAATCAATATGAATTCCTTAGTATGACATAATTTGATTTTAGTAATTATTGATTATTGCACCAAGTGGATAAAGGTCATGTCTATAAATAATTATAGATCCCAAGATGTGATTGAATTTATAAAATAAAACATATTAACCAAATTTTGGAGTCTAGTTTATTTCATATGTTATAATGGTTTAGCATTTCAATCTATAAAATTTATTGAGTGGACCTACATCAAATAGGTTACCATTATATTTTATTTGAATTACTATCTATAATAAAATGGAGTTGATGAGTCTACCAATAAGAATATAATGGATTTTTTTAATAAATCAACACAAAACAAGACAAGAGAATGGCACCTACTATTGAAGTATGCACTATGGGTAGATATAAGGCATAAACAAGCCCTTAATGCTTACCCTTTCTCATTATTATATGGACACCACTTAGTTTTTCTTATTAATCTCAAATTACTAACACATCAGTTCATCCAAGATTATATGGGATAATATGAAAATATTTAGTTCAAGTCATTTGACATAGGTCAGATGGATGATGAATGAACAAAATTATGGCATATCTTTAACAAGCACCAAGACATTATGAAGAGGTAGTTTGAAAAAAGATCCAAATTTAAGGCTTTCATAATTTATGACTTAGTAATTTTATGGGATAAGGCACATGAAGAGAAAGGACAACATGAAATTTCACTCCTTTATGGATGGGGGCATATCAAATATCTGAAATTGTAGGAAATAATTCTTTTCATCTAAGGGTCCTTGAAGGTAATTACCACACTTTTCCAATAAATGAACAATTTTTGAAACATTATTTCATGACTTATCTAACTAGAGATGCTCCTGAATGAATGTAAGTTTCACTTTAGAATTAAGATTAGATTATATTTCTCACTTTAAAGAGTATATTTCCTATAATTTGTCATTTTATTCTTTTGATATATTTCCAGAATTCATAAATTAGTTTCCTATTTTCAGCATTTGTTTTCATAGTTAGTTTTGTTGTTTACTAGACTAGTTATTTATTTTCAAAATATTTCAATCAATTTATTAAGTTGGAATAATGAAAATAAGTTCCAAAATAAAAGAGGACAACTCAATAAGTTAAAATTAACATTCACTGAGTTGTAGTGGAAATCTATACCACAAACTAATATCATTGTACACTTAAACTTGTCAATCTATATGATTATGTCATGGAATAAGGTGAATAGTGGAAGGAAACTTGAATAGAAAGAAAAATTAGCTAATAAGGTAAGTAGGAAAAAGCATGAAGAGTGAGTGGAGACTCGTAAAGAGATGGCATGGGCATGATAAAGAGTAGAGGGTGAGGATTGGGAGTTTTTAAATGAGGATCCAACTAATTTTAGTGATGAAGATAAAACCCTTTTTGAATCCAATCCTCAAATTATATGGGTTTTTCCCTCAATAGAGAATAGTGATCATCTCAAAAAGGGTCATAAGGTAGGAGACTCTATTAATCCTTTGTTGGATCCCTCGAATAGGTTTTACCCAATCATTAGCCCTAGTCACATTGGGGTTTTTATAGAATGGTATATTGATGAATAATATTCAACTTTTATAAAAATGTGGTATCATTTTCAAAGCAATGAGTGGATGTAATTTTATTAGGGAAGTGGAGGTTTAAATCCTGAAAAACTAGGGAGAAGACTTTCTTACCCATTTTTTAGCTAATGGTTTCTTATTGGTGTCCTATTAAGATGGTGGGACCATGGATTCTATCATTTCCTCTAGTCCATGGTTTTCGAATAGGGTAGGGATGTTTGTGCAAGTTTATTTCCCTAACTTAAATTCAAAAGATAAGAGCCAATATAAGGTGCTAGTGTGCATCCGTATTTATGCTTTTCTAATTGAATATTTGGGGAGGCAATCTAAAAATAATTTAGAACTTAATTATTAATTTCATTTATATTTTTCCCATCACCATAGATGGATTGTTGGCTATATATACTATAATATGTGTGAATGTGGATTTAGAGGATAAAATTTTGGAGGCCATTAGCCTCAAGTATTTTGTAAGAGAATGAATCCCATCACCATTTTTATGAATGGGAATCAAAGAGGTTAGAAAAGAAACTTGGTAAATATGAATCCCATCACCATTCCTATCTTGGAGTATGAGGGATGGAAAACCCCTCTCCTACCTCATGAATATAATTATTTGGAATTTTAGGGGAATTAATTACCATAATAAGGGGAAATTTTTAGAGAATCATATTTCTCTACTCGACCTAGACATTATCTTTCTCCAAGAAACCAAATTGGTCAAGGAAGAGGTAGTGAAAGGAATTCTTCTAAGTTGGTTAAATGGGAAAGGTTGGTTCATCGATTTAATTGGGTGGCTTGACCACTCTTTTGAACCCTTTAAAAGTATAAGTGACCCATTTAGATCAAAATTTTAATTGGGAGTGGAGTAATACCAAGGACTTATCCTCTAACATAATGTTTTTGTTTCTCAATGTCTATGGATTAAACAGTCTAGAGATTAAACCTCAATGATAGACATAAATCCTAAAAATACTCACCACACATACAAATGATAAATTAAGATCTAGGTGGGGACTTTAATGTTAGTCTCACCTTGGAAGATAATTGGGGAGTCATGAGAATACCACTTTCATCCCAAAAATATTTTTCATTCTTTGTTGATTCTTCAGGGCTCATGGGTGTAATTACTAATAATGGAATGTACATCTAGAATAACTAGAGGAAAGGTCTAAAAACCATTGTGTAAAGATTGGATTTTGTCTTGATTAATCCTTTACAGTTAAATTCCACCTAGGTCTTCAAGAAACACATTCTTCCTATGTCTGGTTTTAGTCATGCTATTATTGACTTTGAAATTTAAGAGGATCATGCAACCCCTTGTGCCCTTTTAAATTTGAGCTAATGTGGTTAAGAGATCCATCCATATTTGAAGTATGCAATTTTTTTGTGGTGGTATTATAAAATTTTTAAAGGTAGTGTATGCATATATTTTCTAAAAATCTCATTTTCATCACAAACTACTTCAAACTTTAAAATAAGACTCATTTTAAAATTAATTTTTAGGAAACCAAAATAGTGGAAGTGGACTTGCAAGCTTTTAATGAGATCATTATGAAATTTGGGATGAATGTATATATGTATGTGAAGAGAATTTGTTCCTATTCAAGCTTTAATAATTACATATTAGAGAATAAATCTATTAGAAATATAAATTAAGAGAAACTTGGATAAAATAAGGTGATCATAACACTAATTTTTTTCACAAGTCCATGAGGGCAAAAAGGAGTAGTAAACAATATTTAATATCATGGATGGAAATGACATACCCCTATAGCTCAATTATGATATTAAAAAGGAATAAAATAGGTTATCATCAACCATTTTATCTTGTCTTGAAGCTCATAATCAAAGATCTTAGGAGAAGTTTCTCAATACCATCCCTTAGCTAGTCACAAGGTAACATAACAACCCTTCGAAGCTTCTATATTATCTAAAATCTAATAAAAAAATGCATGATTATGAAATTAGACATTAGTAAGGCATATTATAAGGTTTATTAGAGATTCATGATGAAAGTCTTATAATGTTTCAACTTTGATAAATACTAGTTTGATTGGATAATTAGTTGTATATCCAGCACTAAGTACTTTATTCTTGTCATTGAAATTCCCATGTGTTTCTTCGACGCTACAAGGGCATCAAGAAAGGGGACATAATTTCCCCCTTTCTATTCATTTTGATAGTAGAGTCCCTATGTAGGTCTATTTAGGCATCTAAATCATCAGGTTTTATTAATGGATTAACCATAATGGGGGTGTGGATAATATATCACACCAATAGTTTATAGATTATATGTTTCTCTTTGGAAATTCTTCCATAATTGAGGAATCCTATTTTGGATCAATGATAAAAATTAGGAAAAATAGGTAAATGATCTTAAATATGAAATCTACTTCATAACATTGCCAAACAACAACAATCTATATTAGCACATTGTTTAAACTTCAAAACTGGGCTTCTACCTACCAAATGTTTGGGTGTTCCCCTCTTTATTTGTAATGGAAAAGATATTATTTGGGTGAATATGCTAAGTTATCTTAGTTATGAATTGAATTCATGAAAGGTGAAATTTATCTCCTTTTTTGTATAATTACACTAATTAAATCTTTACACAATGCCATGCTGAACTACCTATTATTGGTTTTGAGGAATCCAATTTATTTCTAAAAAATAAATCAAATATATAGTTAATTTCTTTGGAAAGACAATGATAAGGATAAAAGAGTGCATCTTGTTAGCTAGGACAAAGTATATTGGTCCAAAAACATTGGTGGAGCTAGCATTTCGATAATGCATCTCCATAATATAACTTTGGGGGCCAAGTTGTTGTGGAGTTGTTTTTTGATCCATATACTTTGTATAGAAGAATAATATAGCATAAGTATTAGGGGATAGTGGATATGTTGGTTATCCTCTCCATGGCTTATTCACTTGTTAGGTCTCATATTTGAAACATTCTTCTCCATCATCATCCTCTCATTACTAATCACATCTTTTGGGTCATTAAAAATAGAAGTAAGCCTAAATTATGGGATGATTCACTGAATGGTCACAAAAATTTATGGGAATTAAGGGAGTTGGATGAATCTGAACTATTTATTTCTAATTGGGAAAAAAGTTGGCGATTACATTGTGAATGATAAGCAGGGGTTTGGTACTGCTGGTAAATAAAATAACCTTTAAACTATACATATCTATGTATATTTAAATATTTTTCTTTAATTCATTATGATTAAGCATAATGTGTTTTTAAATAATGAGGACTCCATCTATTAGACAAGTTTGGGCTCTAGAGACCACAACACTGATTTATGGTATTAGCTTATAGTGATAGAGGAGGATTGATGTCTCCCTATTAATATTATATGTTGGAATACCAAAAGATTTCCAAAATTTGGTCATTTTTCTTGGTTAGTGACCTAATAGAATATTATGATGCAGGACTTGTTTAGGAAAATGGATTGGTGTGGCCCCTCCAGATGTAATAATGTGCTTCAAAGTGGAAGAGACCATTGATCACAATTTATTATTTTGTTAGTTTGCTTTTTATTGATAGAAGTATGTTGATGATCAAAATTGTCACATCAAAAAATCAATCCTTGTGCCTATCACTAAGGTTAAGGTGGAATCATACCAGTCTAATAGTAAGGATTGAATAGGTCATAAATGATCTTATATATATATATGCAAGGGGTTTTTTAAATGTTTTGGAAAATAATAAACAAGTTAAAAAATGAATTATACTCTGTTATAATTTTATAAATCAAATATTGCTTGAATAAAATCAAAGAATCATATTTGAGTATATAATCTAACCTATCAAATAGAGCAAGTCTATGGAAAAGACAACCTCTTGAAGGAAAGATCACTAACCTTAATATCTCTTTTTGTCAATTTGTCAACAGTCTTTTGATATGTTTGTTACGTTCATAATAAATCTAGATAAAAGAAACAAAAAGAACCCAATGAAAAGTAAAATCATTGAAATTTGAAACCAAATAATGAAACTGAAATAAAAACTGACATTATAAACAATTAAAACTATCTAAAGAGAAATAAAAATATTCTAAATAAGAAAATAAATGAAGAAAGCAACTTAAAGGTAAATAAAAGATAAATAAAACTAACCTAATCTCAAGAAAAACATATAAGAGATTAAATAAAATGAAAATTAATCTAATAATAAGTAAATCTAATAAGTAAAACAAAAGAATAATTGAAATAAACACTTAATCTAGATCAAATAATAATTCTTATTAACAAACTTAAAATAGACAAATGAATAGTAAATCTAAACTAAAACATACAATGTAAATAAAGTAAATTTAAAGATAAATAAAGATAAGTGATATAAATCAAATTAACAACCACTAAACAAAATCAAACTCAAATCAGAATGAAATATAATAACAAATCTAACTTTAAGAAAACAATAATCAAAGACTTGAATGAAAATAGAAACTAATCTAAACCAACTAAAAGAAAATCAAAATAAATTGTGATAATTTAAAAGAGTTGTATTAGAAGAAATTAAATAGGATTTTATTGAGAAACAATTCAAGGACAAACTTTCTTGAAAATGAAAACTATTACAGTTGGAATAGATTGATAAAATGTCACAAATAATGATGTAATAATTACTTTCTAGGTCAAGTACTTCATATTCTGCAAATATGATGATCTATATTCATCATAAGATATTAAACCTAATAGAATTTAGGTAATCGATTTTTAAGCTAAATAAGAAATATAGATATACCTACATTGCTTAAGCATGTTACTTAACTATAAGAGAATGTATTATTGGATTATTCACAAAATTTGTATCATCTCAAAGAAGTTGCATAGAAAAGAGAATCATGAATGGACTTTGAAGTAATTCAAATTCTTGAAGAATACCTATGTAATTTTTTTCCACTTGTGATGTAACTTTTATCTCCTTTCAAACAATATCTTCAAGAGATAGTTGAGGAATAAGTTATAACTAACTTTAGTTAGTTTTTTGTTAACTTTAATTGACTTTAAAAAAGTAAATTAATTTACTTTTATAACTCTTCTTTATGTTTAAGACTTAAATTAAGTTTTTAAGATTAAAATTAAATAATAATCAATTAATTACAACTCTAAACTAGTGGGGCCTCGTAAATCAATGCAATCGCTTAAAATAAACAAAATATGTAAAACTAACATAATGACAAAATTAATTAAATACTATAAATATTAATTCCATATGCATTTAACCATTTTAATTCAATAAATATATAATCAAATTAACATTAATGCATAAGTTTAAAATACTTCTATGTATAAAATATATAAATTATCCATAGTCAAATATCATAGTATCATCAACAAGACATTAAAGTATCAAGTATCAACAAATAAACTTAACTAGCCATCCACTCATCATTTGTATTTGATAACATCTAAATCTAAGTTTATGTTTGTATTAGGAAACTTAATCGATTTGGTTCCCATTTCAATATCTTCATCATCAACATCTAATTTTAATTTGTTCACCATCATTGTTATAATAGGTTAATATGAAGCCAGAGGAGTGGTTTCACACCTTTTAACTTTCGAAGGAATTGCCCCCTCTTATCCAAGTGAATAATATGTAAATTGGTCAAGACTAGCTTTGAACACAGGCTTAAATATTTCCTCTGGTGAAGGATATTTAGTATTCAATGTCACAAGGGATCATCAATGTAACTTTATAGTCACATGAAGCTGATTTTTATGAGTAGATGATCTATGCTAAAGAGAATGATGAGGAGAATAATTAGGATCATATTATACTATAGTGTGCATATGTTGAGAATAACTACTTGGTGTTCCTCATTTGTTAGAATGAGATCTCCAAGGAGGACCTCTCTAACCTCTATTTCTTTAAGTATTAACATGATTTTAAGGCAACGAATTTAGCACATTCTAAAAGGTAGGACTAAAATCATCAAACTGTAGATATATGTGTGTACCATAGTTAAAATGTTCATAAAAAATCCTAACATGGTCCTTACCTTGAAAATTTTGTCCTCTATAAACATGCCTTTGTTGAGGAGTCTCTTATTTGTACTAATCATAATATTGTCCACAATTGTTCTCATTTTAATGATGGGAATGCAGAACCTGACATTTTTATATTTAAATATAAATCATAAAATCAAATCAAAACCTAGATTATACTTCAAACTCTGATCTTATCAATGTATATTACAAATAAATCAATGTTTTAATGTATTGTCACCCATCTAAATCTATAGAAAATGCAAGAATTCTTTGTATAACAATATTAAACTTTTAAATAAAAGACATTGAAAATTTTCATCTCCATGTTTTTAAAGCCTCACTGTTTTCAAAAAAAACTCACAAATCTGACTGTAATCCTTACTATAATCATGTTATCAACAATTAAAATATTTGACTTTATTCAAAATGTCAAACTATTTATTGCATCTATTTTAAAAATAATACATGTAATGTATTCAATATCTACAACCATTATATATGTCCTAACAACCAACAAGATTTCAAATATATTTTGAAATGCCAAATGTCATCATTATTACTATAAATACCAACTCTACCTTTGAAAAATCGAATAACATGTCAAAATAAACTTATAAAATTCCTTTGACAAATATATTTGTATTCTTCTTGTCATAAAATATAAAACATTCAACTTTAGTCTAAAATATCCATGTTATCATTACTACTTATATCTTCAAGGAGAAACAATAGAGTGTTTAAAAAAATATTCCATCCAAATGTTCAAAACATAATTATTCATCCATGGCCAGAAACATATTATATAAAACCTAAATTTCAACCTTCCCCAAAGAAAGAAATTCTACAAGAAGGCATCTTTGATAATATCATTTGAATCATTTAACATACACTCATTGTTCATTGCCAACTGTAAAATCATTTGGTGGAAAATAAGATCATAAAGTAAAAATAATTCTAGATGAAGAAACATAGCTACTAGAATAAAAATAAACCCAATAATCAAGAATAACATCTATTATTTTCAAATTTGCTCATTTTACATCTTATAAGACAAAATGACTACATAGAAACAAATAATCCCAATCTTATCATGCACAAATTTATTTCAACACCATGAACAAATACAAGTACAACCTTGTGTCAAAGGTAAAAATGTCCATCAGAATGATCAACTCACTTCAAGACCCAAATATTCTACCTAAAATAAATGATGAACAAAGAAATAACCATTATCATATCATCAATCATTTTATAAAAAAAACTATATTTACCTACTTCAAATTCCATGACATAAAAAATATTCCGCAAGATTGCCTTAAAAAGTATAATATGCATAAATTATTCTAAATAAACCAATTAAGTATAAAAATATTCTACATCTAGAAATTATATAAAACCAAAAACTAGTCCCAAACAAAATTGTATCATTTGAGAACAAACCCAAGTATCTATGTCTCATGACTTTCTTCATAATACATGTGATGGATATTAAACAAAAATATGTTCTTGATACTTTTGTATGATAATTATTTCATAACCTCCTTCAAAACAAAATCAACTATATGGAAATTATTAACCCAAAAAACTAAACCTTAAAGACTTAAATGATTTTCAAAACACAAAACATCTACATGCACACCTTAAAGTATCAATACTATTTTTTAAAAACTCAAACATATTCAGGCTTCCAAAATCTTCAACTATTTCCATGAAAATAAATGTAAGAAATTATACTTAAAATTTCATTTGAGATTAAAATAAACAAAAACCTTCATGTGAGAAATACTAGTAGAAATATAATCTACATACCTTGCCTATGCATGAATTAGATCTATAAAATTTGCATCCTCGATCTTCTTCCTTTCCCTTGTTTTGTCTACAAAGCTTCACTTCCACTCACAATATTTGTGAAAATGACATCCAAAATATTGATAAGAACATTTTTTATGGACTGGGTAAACATTAATCATGTTAACTTACATGTTTAAATCTCATTTGATATATAATCTTCTACGTACTAGTTTAGTGGCTCCATCAAACATAAACAATCACTGCCAAATTAACTATCTCTAAATTATCACCAACTATCCTACCATTACCTCATAAACCAATGTAATTAATTTTTTTTTTAATTTAATATTATACAATCATGTATTAGGTCCCAATAAAATTCCCACCCCAAAATGTACATCAGCATGCATTGATTCACACACTAGAAACATCCATGGTGGCATTGTCAATTAACTGTATTTGAATTCAAATTGATTTTTGAACTATGATTCAATATGTAGTTAAAAAAATCTTTGAATACCTAAGTCATCCAACTAATAATATATATAATGATCACTTTAATTTACCCTTGATATTAGCATTTGAAATTTAGGCATTCAAGATGTTTAGAATATGTATTTAGGATTGCAAACAATATCATACTCTCAAATGTGATTCACCACCATGATAGATTATGAGTACACACTATGAATCATTATATCCATTATATATCATCCTTAATATCCATAAACATGACATTTGAGTTGAGCATTTCATGTAGTCTTAGAGTTTATAACAAGCCTAAGATAGAAAATGGATGCATTTATCTCTATAAGCTCATGTAAGTCTAAGTTAGCATTCTTTGCATGATGATCTAACTATTTTCATGTTTATTATTACATATTTTGATATGTACATGTATGAGAGCATCTAAATAAGAGTTTTTATATTGTCTCATAGAGACAAGGAAGTGCCATGACCAAGAACTGATCATTTGAGATAGCGATGAATTATGACAGTCAAGCTATGTATTATGACAATTCGCTACAACTTATGACAGTCATGTTTTGGCTTCTCATATCTCCCTATATACATGTCCACAACACATTCCAAGGCATTCCATAAGCTCTTCTACCTATTCTATTATAATATAAGACTCCTATAGATACTTTATATATATATATATATATATATATATATATATATATATATATATATATATATTATAGATTTCCATTTATGGAAGTTAGTTGATAGAGGTTACAACTTTAGATAAGATGATATGGATATATTTTATGAAATATTTGGTGATTATATATGGCTAGAAGATGTAGCTACAAATCCCATGAGGATATTCCCAACTGCATGTGGATTTTGTTGCAATGTTCTTCTCTATTTTGGCCATAACAAACCAATCTCTTTGAATATCCTCTTATTGATTAATTAAGCTATTACCAAATTTTTATGATAGTTTCTTTTGAATCCAAGAAAAGGTAGACCCATGCTTGATCTACAGTTGTGTAGAAATATTGTAAGAATTGTTATTTTGAATATGAGAAGACTTTATAGTAGATTAATCTTTTATTCTAGTGTTAAAATAACATTTTAAAGATTGAGTTAATTTAATCCTGATTCCAAGGGTGAAGAAGGGCCCACTCCCCAAGGAGATAGTTCATGTAATTTTGGTATTTATAATTTACTTTTTATTTATTTTTAATTATAATTAATAATAATTCTATGTGTGGGTGGATTAAAACCCTGTAGGTTAGAATAGAATGTTAATGTGTGTGCTTTCAAATTTGAACAAGTATTTATCATTCCTTTAATTTTAGCAACCTTTATTCTATAATTTAGCTTAGAAGTGTGAATTTGATATTGAATTTCAGTGTGTTTACTTTATAGCATTGTCTAATTGCTTTCAGAGTATTCAATTTAGTTTGGTGTGTTTGCATTTCAAGTAATTATGTTTATTTAAAATATTATTTTAGACTTTAGGAATAAAAATATAAGTTATAACAACACCCAAAACCCCCAAAAAACACTGTTAGCTAAACCCAATAAATATCTTACTACAAATAGCCTTGGACATTGGCCCTAGTAATAAATGACACAAACACATATTTGTTAAATGAAGGGGTAACATTGACACCCATAATTTTTGGCATTTTTTTCAAGGAATTATTAAGAATTTTTAGTAAGGTAAATCGTTAAGCTAATAGTAAAAACATAAAAACAAAAAAATAGAAGAAATCACTTTCTTGTCAAATACAGGTATATGAGTAGGCAAAGGGATTCACAGGGGATTTGTTCCAAAATATTCTTATCCTTTAGGAGAAAAAATCAAATTAGTTTCATAAAAGAAAGAAAGCTTGAAAAAAGAAATAAGTTAGTCTTTTGGAAGTACAACCCGAGATCTAGAAGAATCTTCCTCTAAAAAAGTTAAACTTTTAGACACTAAACAACTAGAGGACCTTGAAGGATCTCCTCCTCTCAATATAACTATATTTACAATGGGAGAAAATATAGGTCATGTATAAAACCCTCATTGACATCCTCCTAAGAAGACTTTCTCTTACCCTATTGTCTTTGAGAATGATAACCGAACAAAAATGAAAAATATTTCCCCATCCAATATACCTACCTTTAGAGGTCTATCCACTAAAGACCCAAATCAATTTATTTTTGAGCTAAAATTTCTCTATCAAACTTATGATTACACTTCAGACAATCAAAAATTGAAACTCTTTCCCTCTACTTTGAAGAAAGGACCAATGAGGTGGTTTATGGGACTAACAAGAAACTCTATCAACACTTGGAAAAAAATGAAAATAGTATTCCTAAATAAATAACAAGATTTCTATAGGGTTAAGGATATAAAATAAGAAAATTTTAAAATAAAATAAAATGAAGATGAAAACCTTCAGGATTATCTAGACCAATTTGCTTTTTCCCACAATAGGTGTGGATATGAGCTATCTAAGAAAGTGATCAAAAATATTTTCCTTAAAGCATTGGATGATTATTCTAGGGATTATTTGAATCTCATGGTAAAGGGATATATTACCACACTAAACGTCAAATATATTAGATGGTTATGTACCAACTACTCTAGGACAACACCTAATAGTAAGAGAGGAAAACCAAAGAAATCTAGTGATGTAAGCCAACTCATGGAGGAAATAGAATATTTCAAAATAGATATGATGGTTCAATTGAACACAAAATTAGATGGATTGCAATCTAAGGTTAAATCTAACATTGAACCACTAGAAAATTATTGTCTAAAGTGCAAAATAAAACATGCACTCAGAGACTATCCTCTGGACAAAACATAAATCCATGGAATATGTGATGCTTAGGAACATGACACAATAAATTATACTCATCTTCATACTCTTAATAAACATCTCAAACTGAATATATAGTCCATATAAAAAATAAACTATGTTTAAACACAAATAAATACCTTGCAAAAAAATCAACCATAATAGTTTGGCTCAAGGATTCCTTTTCCATAATGGCATGCACCTCAACAAGTTTGGGTATTACTACCATAGTGGGGAAAATAGGAATGGATGCCACAATAATGGATAATGCCCCAACATTTTTAAAAAACATGGATACCCAAAGGTCATCATCAACCATGGGTAAATCAAAATTAGAAACCTAGACCAAACTATAATCAACAACAAAGAAGGTTTCTACAATAACAAGCATTGATGTATCCTCAAGGAACTCAAGCACCCCCCATAGAGAAATTAAATCAACCTCATATACCGACCCATCCATTAAAAAATCCAAATAATAGGTACGTTTATCTAAATGAATAAGGTGAAACCATAGGGGTATGTATTATTAAATGTGTAGACATACATCTCATGTCATGAAAAACATTGTAAGAACCTCATATCATCATCATCATCATCATCATCATCATCATCATCATCATCATCATCATCATCATCATAAAAATGCCTCATAAAAAAAGCAAGTTAACAAACTCAATAAGATAAAGAAGAAGAGTTTTAAGATAAACTTGGAAAAATAGAGGAAGTCCCCATAACTCCTCTATCTACTCCTTTTCTATAATAATTAAATGAAGCTGAAGACAAAAAGGAACTTGAATTGATCCAAAAACTCAAAAAATTCAATATATAAATTCCATTATTGTAAGCCATTAGGGACCTTCCAAAACTCAATCGGGTGATCAAAAATTTTTGTATTAAGACACTTGGTAGGAAAATACAATATCCCAAGTCTATACAAGTAGATGGCAAGCTTGTTGATTTATTAACAAGTAAACTATTTTTACCCAACTATAGAGACCCAAGAAGTCCCATCTTTTATATAATGATAGGAAGGAATGAGATACTAAATGTATTGGTAAATTATGAGATTCTATTAGTGTAATGACTACATACACCATGCAAAATCTCTCTCTAATAGATATGCAACCCAATACCATAATCTTATAGATGGCATATCATTCCACTACTAAACCAAAAGATGTCATTGAGGATACAATGTTGACCATAGAGTCATGGGAATACCCAATTGATTTTATTGTTCTCCAAAATAAATAGAACATTTGATACTCATTGATCCTAGTAAGGCCTTGGTTAACAACAATGGTAACATTAATTGATTGTATATTAGGAGATATAACCATCTCAAATGATCTTAAATCAAAATGCATTTATTTATATCCACCTGCACAACCATCAATCAATCCTATAAAATAGCTATGGGTAGATCAACCTGAAGAAAAATGTGATAGTATATCATCTCTAGTTATGGTCATAATCACTGACCATGTGAAATAAGTATAGGATTAGTTACCAAGAATTATTGGAATTATTATGGATTTTGACAGTCCAGCTATAGTTCTTGATAGTCTAGCTATGAATCTTGACATTTCATCTACATATCTTGATAGTATAGATATAGATATTGATAGAGGATCCTATAATGAAATCACTTCCTATCTTTATGAACACCCATCATTTTCCACCTCTTCTAGCTTGTTGAAAAACCATAAAGACATTCAACAAAGTGTTATGCATTGGGTACATGAAGGTTAAAATTCAGTTTTAACAACCTTATATTATTCTCTAGATGGAGTGATTTCTATAGGAGATGAATTTTTCATAGATACTATCACATTACATATGTTGTTTCCACATCCTTTTCCTCTTAGCTCTTTGATGAGTGAATTCAAATTAATAGATTATTCCCATCCAGGCACTAAGAAAATCATAGTAGCACCAAGGAGAATACTCAACATAAATAGTTAGTTAACAAATGATCAAGAAATAAAATTCTTTGATGTATTTAGAGAACATACTAAAGCTTTTTCTTGGGAATATCAAGACATGAAATGAACCTATCCAAGTGTATGCACCCACCATATCTATAAAGAGAATAATTAATCTTTCCTTAAAAGATATTATGAAAATTGAGATAGAAAACTTGCTAGAAGTGGGATTCATTTATTCTATTTCTCATATCCAATGGGTCTCTCCCTTGGTTATTGTTCCTAATAAAAATGATAAATGGAGAGTATGTGTAGACTATAGGTAACTGAACAAAGCAACCATGAGAGATTATTTTCCTTCACCCTTTATTGCCCAAGTACATAATAACTTGGTATGTAAAAGATACTTTCCTTTCTTGGATGGATTTACTAGGTACAACCAGATAAAAGTGGCACCTAAAGACTAAGATAAAATAAACTTCACTTGTCCATGAGGGACATTTGTATATAGGGTATTACCCGTTGGGTTATATAATGTACTTGGTACCTTCTAATGAGCAGTCTTAGCCATATTTTTAGATTTATCTAATGATTATGTGGAAGTTTACATGGATGATTTTATTGTTCATGGAGAATCCTTGGATGAAAGTTTGAAAAATCTAAGCAAAGTACTGAAAAGATGTGAAGAACACTATCTGTCCTTGAGTCATGAAAAATGTTTGATCATGGTAGAGGAAAGAATATTTTTAGGACATCATATTTAAGAAAAAAGAATCCAAGTGGATCAAAATAAAATTGAATTCATTTCATACTTACCTATCTTTTAAATTCAAATTGATATCAAAAGCTTCTTAGGCCATGCAAGATAAAATTAAGGAATAACTATATTCTACTATAGTCCTAAGAGGACCTAATTAGTCACAACCCTTCCATATTTACACTGATACATCTAATCATGATATGTGATCAGTTCTAGGACAAAAGGATAAAGATGGACAAATGTATGCCATATATTACATTATAAATAACTTGACTCCTTTTGAGACAAACTATAAAACCACTAAGAAAGAATTCCTTGCTATGATTTATACCATAAATAAGTTTAGATACTACAGCAAGGGTTACTAAATATTTATATATACTAATCATACAACTATCAAATATTTGATGAATAAACTAGTGGTAGGAGGAAGAATTATAAGATGGTTATTACTGTTATAGGAATTTGATATAACATTTATTGATAAACATGGAAAGATCAATGTGGTTATTGGTTTTCTTTCTAGATTGAATAATGTAGATGAACAAGAACATGTAGAAGATAGTTTCATAGATGAGTAGTTATTTCTATTGCAGCACAATCACCTTGGCTTGCTAATATAACAAATATTTTGGCTATGGAGAAGTTGCCTTTTTAGTTCACTATAAAAGTGTTACCTTTTGAGTCACCCTTATTCAATTTTTCATGAAATTTCCTTAAGCAAGAGTTGACTTATCATTTTCCCCTTATTGGTCATATCTTTGTTTATTAAGTTGGCTCTTTATTTTTAAATTTCACCCACCTATCATATTTTGTGTGTGGAATTTTTAAAGAATTTAACCTTTGAACTTGAACCATTCTCAAAGTTTAAGAGTTCAATGGTTCAATGGGTTCAATGATTCAATGTTTCTCAAAATGAATTATTTTTCCCTTTGCGTATTTTAATTATGTCTTTGAACCTTCTGGTTTAACTTGAACCCTTTTTCAAGGTTCAAGAGTTCAATGGTTCAAGAGTTCAATACTTGATGTTTTGTAAGGAGCCATGTTAACTTAGTTCCCTTGTATAAATGAATGTATTGTTGAACCTAACACTTGAACCTCATAGTGGAGTTCAACAGTTCAATGATTCACTTTATCGAAGTTCAAAGTTTCTTGAAAATTTGTAATACTATTGGTCGGTATGAGTAGTTCATCTCGTATCTTTGAATTATTGGGTTGAACCACATTCCAAAAGTTCAATGGCTCAATGGTTCATTGACTATACTATCATCTCACCCCGAGGCTTTGTCTAAGTCAAAATTAGTGGAAGATTTAGAGGATAATATATCTAAAACTTATTATGAAATAATTTTTTTTAACTTTTTGCAAGGTTAAGGATAATCATTACTCATCAAGGTCATGCATGAAGAATGCTTGCCATTAATGTATATGTTAGATTTCATGTCTTATCAAGCATTTTTCGCACGTATTATTTTAGTTAATAATTATTCAACCTGGTTAATGTCTGTATCAAGAGAGGAAAAGCCAAATTTAGCAAACAAACATATTGGGTGATGCAAATGGGGAACAACATGGAGGTATAAGATTTTTGTTGCCTAATTTCATAGTTATTTTAGATACATTAAAGGCGAGTTATACTTTTTTTGTAAGCTATTTCCATTTCTTAACTGGAAATAAAAATCCTTCTGAGTTTTTGACATTATTTAAGAAGTTTGAAGCATTCTTTTTCATTATATCCTCCAATCTATAGCTATGAAGTTAGTTTGTCTTGGTTACGAGCATGGTTGTGGTCTCATCTGTTCTCTTCCTGAATTTGAGGACACCTCTTTAGTTCAATATGAATTAGAAGATTTTAAGGAGAGGGTTAAAAATCTTGTACTAAATCCTATGATGAAGAAGATAGTAGAAAGTGGTTTGGTCGAAGCTGCAGCCTTTTCCATGGCTGTACAGTGCCCTGAATTACTTCTAGAGTACATGAATAGCTATGAACCCCAAAATAGGTGCATCATAACTATAGATGGTATTATGTTACTTCATGTCGATAGATAAACCCTAATATCTATGATGATAATTCCACTCAAATAACCCTATTTTGATCTCAATATTACTTCTTCTTATGGGTATTTCTCATTAAAGAAAATGAATTACAGGAGCATGATCTCAAGGAATTAGTTATTAAAATTACAAAAAAGGGAGTTAAAGACTACCCAGATGATTGACAAGAGATCACATGATTCTGGAACTAAAAGATATTATGGTTTTACTACATAGGCTAAAGGGCAATGCACAAACATATTATTGGGAAGATTGGATGTAATTTTTCATACAGGTGAACCTCTAAGGAGAGCAATATTTAGACTGGGTATAAATTGTAGCTAAATGTTTGCATCTGTGTCTAAGTAATTATTTGAGGAATAAAGATTTTTATGTCTTCATATCTTTTAGATTTCTTAGCATCTATGAGACAGTGGTTAGGGATACTTCGTGCACCCTTGGTCAAAGACACCAAAATTTATAACTATCATTCACAGTTACAGACACATAATTGTTCTGAGAATTACAAGAGGGTTAATGTTTTTTTACTAGAAGAATGACTTAAGAACTAGCTAGAAATATAAGTAAGAGAATGTCTAATGAAGCAATTCAGCTGATCAATATCTATGGTAGCTTCTTTATCCGCTTCCCCAAATTTACTTATATCAGAGTTGGGGGTTTTGATGGTGAACCCATGAAGTTGCCCAAGTATGTTTTTGATCATTTCATATTGATAGAAGTCTGTAGACAGCTACCCCATGTGGATAAGATGTTCTCAAAGAAGAAGGAAGCTGGTATATCTTTTCCTATTAAACATGGACATTATTCTTGTCAGTCAATTTATAATGCCTTGAACTTAGAAGTGGATCTTAAAAAATTCAATTTTCAGCATTATACTACTCGATCCCAGTTTGACAGCAAAGACTTTACCAGAGATAATTTAGATTTTGGGATAAGATTTTTCACATATCCCTCAAATAAAGGATTATTGGGAAGATTGTTCAGATGAATTTGAGGTTAGAAAGAGACTTTGGTGTATATTTTCCTTAGGGAAAATAGTCACCCTCAATTTAAATATGAACATTTCTAAAATAGTTGACAATGAAGAATAGTTGATTGATCCTTAATTTGAAAAAATAAAATAATTATCTATCCTAGAAATTGATTGGGATAAAGAGGAAGAGGATCGAATTGAGGTCAGAACTCTCCCAATAATAAGGAGAATTAAGAAATGGTTAAGGGAATGTAGCCTAGAATAAGTTCAAAATAAAGGTACTTCTAACCCTAAAATGGAATGGGTGCTGTCATCAAAGAATCCAAGAAAACCCTCACAACTATTCTACCTCTTTGTGCCACCAAATCAAGAACTAAAACTAAGAGGAAGAAGCATATTTCTGAGAGAATAGTTATAGACTTGAATTTTGAAGAAGATTCAGGAGAAGTAATAGGTGATAAAGAGTCTGATTCACCAATGGTAGAGGAGGTTGGTGTAAAATAACATATAGAGGTTGCTTTAGAGTTTTCTAACCTAATGATGATTTTAGATGTGCCTTCTGATTAGTTAAATCCAAGTAAAGAAGTCTCAGCCTCTGCACCTAAATGGCTAAAAATTTTGATCAACGATAAACAAAAAATAGTCCCATTTTCATTGCCATTGGAGGATATGGCTAGCAAATACCTAGGGAAGACTCCTAAATTTAAGAAGCTAAAAATAACATCTAGGGTAGATGTTGACCCTAACACAAGGAACTGGAGTGTAGAAATTTCTTGGCCAATAACTAATAAGGAAGTTCAAGATCCTATAGTTCAAGATTTTACAATTGAAACTATAGATCTTGGGACTGCATCACATGTTACGGATGTGCATCACCTTGAAACATCCACCAAAAGGATAGTCAACTAAGCCTAGAAAGATGACAAAGATAAAAGAGAGTTGAAACATACCTTGAGGTCAATGGTAGAGTACATTAATGCCATTCATACCCTAAATCCACAACATATTGCCCAACTACCCCTATCTTTCGATCTAAAATTACTAGTTAATCAAAATATGCTAGACTAGATACACAAAAATAAAATGGTTGCCAGGGTATTTGATGATTGGTTGGATGGCATCATCCAAAAAGGTATGGAATATATTCATGAATTGAAGAATATATATGATCAAACCATAACTACCATCAAAGACTTGAAAACATAGAATGCTTCATGGATAAAAGATGAAGATAAATGGATGAATGTGATAATCAAATTGATGAAGTACATAAGTATGGGATAGAAAAAAATTTGTTAGAAAAGAATTTGACAAGTCTTAATGAGGATATGCTATATGTAAGTAAGAAAAATATTGAATGGAGGAATTCAGTATCCAGACAAGGGTGAATTAAACTCATGAAAATGATCAAAGAAATAACTAAATTCACTCAATCCTTGCAGCATGATTTATAATGTATTGATGTAAAGTATATAAAGAATGATGGGGAACCCAAAAAAGACATCGATACTGTGATTCAGTCCTTCAGGGAAAATATCAACTTTGTTAAAGAAAATCACAACTTATTAACTAAACATTTCTCCCAGATTTCAAAGGTGGAGTTACTCCTTCATCTCTTTGTTGATGCACTCCTAGAGCACACTGAGAAAGTAGATAAAATTTGGAGGGAGAAAGAGGTCTAAAAATTAAAAGTGAAACACATTGACATCCCTAATTTCTTAAAAATCTAGGAATTTGTTGCAACATCTTAGGAGTGGAAAGTGTAACTTGCTTCCTTAGCTAAGCAAAATAAATCTAGAGATTCCAATATGTCTCCCCAGTCTTAATCTTACTTACATAATATTTTATTTAGTTATTCAGTTGGTATTCTATTTAAAAGTTGGTTTTTAATGAGTTTGTAAAAATTGAATCCTGTATGGGTCAGAGTTACTTTAACTCTGGGTTTCGTTTAAAAGATTAGATAATTAAGGAAACTGTGTGTGTGTGTGTGTGTGTGTGTGTGTGTGTGTGTGTGTGTGTGTGTGTGTGTTTAGTTGTTGAAAGAAAAAGAAACAAGAATTTTTAGAGTAAAGATTATCTATTCTACAATATATATGATGATTTTCTAAAACATTTTTCATCTGTGAATGAAAAGGAGAAATAATTACTGCATACTTATATCTATGTGTTTGAGTATTTGGAATTGGATTTTCTATGTGAGATCTTCTTTCATATGTCAATTTATCTTTTATTAGACAACTCATTGTATGTGTTTTATTCTTTATTGATTTAAAAATTGACATGTTTATGTCTAGTTATTATTGAAGATGGAATCTATGTATTCTATTACCAAATGATGTTATAAAATATTGCATTCATAGCATGATGATGTATGGATGTTAGTTTGCCTTTTAAGCACTTTTTGATTAAAAGTGTATCTAAATATTTAGAATAATTCAAATTCATTGAAGATCTTAAAGGGAGTTGTACCTTAATTCAGAGGAGAACTATTCCTGATAGTTTACCCATTTGTTTATTAACTTATTTATTATTGAAATAAAATGGTGTAGAGTTAGAAAAAATTAGGATAAATCTGTTAGCTAACAATTTTTGGCAACTCCACTGGGGAACAAAGAATCTTTGTTGAAAGATTAGTCACCTTAATATGAAGCAACAATGGTGCTTCCACATGAAAATATAATTCCTATTCTGCAACCTAATCTTGGTTTTCAAGATGAGCAAGAAGATATAATTGGTCAATTAAATACCCTTACTTGGCACACTCATCAGAATATTGATGATTATAGGAGGGCAAGTAGAGTATTAGAAAAATAAGAAGAATTAGCTAATAATTTGAGATTGTTGTTGCTCAGGAAAAGGAGGAGACAAGCAAAAAATGTAGCAAGAAATTGATCCTCTAAAGTATGAAGAAATCAAGAACATCCTAAAAATTAGTAACTGCCTATCCAATCACAAAATTATAAGCTATATTCTAGAAGGTACATAAGGTCTTTTAGAAGAGATGGAGTTGAAGATCCTACTTTTAAAACACTACAAAGATTAAATTTTCCTTATATTTCTACTTGTATCAGAAGAGCTAGAAGTAGACCTCCTATCCCCCCTAAACCCTCTACGTACCTTATCTGTCAAGCCTTAACTCTTTTTGGTACCATTATCCATTCTACTATAGGCTTTCTACCAATGGCCCAACCTTGGGGAGCAGCCATAGGGCCTATAAATTTAGGGGTTAACCTAAATCCTCTACCTAAAAATGTCAAGGGAAAATTGCCTAAGTTTAATGGATATGGGAGACAATCACTAGAGGAACATCTGAGCACCTTTTCAGTAGCATGTGGTGTATTAGGTGTGCAACATCAAGATGTAGCCATAAAAATTTTTGTGCTATCTCTAACTAATATTGTAGCACACTAGTTCTATCATGTAGCTGACTCTTTATTTATGAATTGAAATGATATGAAATCTATATTTGAAAATAGGTTCAAGATCATGGAAGATGAGCATTCCATTCTTGCTCAGTTGACTCAACTCAAGAAATAAATAAATGAGCCTATGAGGGAATTTATAGCCTAATTTAATAGAATAGTGCACAAAATCCCAACTTCTAAAAGATCGACTACTAATAATAAAAAATGTTTCTTTATTAATGACATGCCTCCTAATATTAGCTTCCATCTTAGAAGAGGTGTAATTGTTAACTTGGTAGCCACTCAAAACTTGGAAGTTGGTTTAGAAGATGATCTTATTATGGCTAGAAAATGGAAGAAAGAATTATAAATACCTAATGCTCATCCTTCACCCTCTACAGATCCTATGGTCCAAATATTGGTGAATGATATGATTGCCTTGAAAAGGCAAATGCCTAAGGTTAATACCCCATTTCAACAACCATATCAAGATATCAATAGGATAAATCTTAATCAATAGATGAATGCTGGTAAGACATTGGCACTCAAATCAACATAGCCAATGTTAGTTATTGAATCTCCTCCTGGGAGAGGGAATATGTATGCCTTTCGTTTGACTACTAATCATGATGGGATTTTCTGTTTGGATATGCTTAGATATGCTAAAATGGTTGCTACTCAAGATGTATTGGGAGACGCTATCGAAGAATAAAGGAACTTTGAGGAACTTGGTGACTCTAAAATACACTTTCTAGAATATGAATCAGATTTAGAAAGAGGAGGTGAAATATTAGTTACTCTCAAAGATCCTTCATGTGTTGTCCTCACTAGAAGTTAGAAGAATCCAAGATTTTTTAATACTCAAGAAGTTCTTGTTAAAGGTAAAGAACCTTTTACTAGAACCTCTGATGCTAATCTGAAGACCCAAGAAAATAAATTGTTATATAGAAATAATCATTGGACTTCTTTTGATATTTTAGAAATTTTTAAGTCTACAAATATTCAAATATCTCCTACTAAATACCTCAGGTTAAAACCAAAAGAACTTGATATATTGGTTAAATATGTCAAAAATAGCCCTACACAAGTTAAAACTGAGAGTCAATTAAATGTTAATACTCAATCTCCCATTGCCCAATTGTTTGCTTCTCCACCTGAATCACCCATGCATACTCCTAGAATGAACCTCAATTCATGTGATGATACTTCTTATATGGCTGATATGAATCCCAACCCATTTTATGTTTCTTTGTTCATAAATTGTCATAAACTCAACAATTATATCATAGACTCAGGTGCTTCTGATAATATAATGCCTTCTTCTGTAGTCAAAGCCCTAGGTTTATCCATTACAAAAACATTTGGTAGGTGTTACTCCATGGATGGTAAATAGACTTCTTTGCTCAGACAAATTGAAGATGCATGAATTGCTCTTGCAGCCTATCCTAATAAAAGGGTGAAGTTGACTATCTTGGTAGCAGATATTCCTGCTAGTCATGGGATGTTGTTGAGTAGGACTTTTTTCAAATATTTAGTTAAGCAGATTAAATTGGATTGGTCAGAAGCTACAATCCTATTGGAAAAGGAAAAAGTTAAACTAGAACCTAAAATTAAATGTAAATTTATTGTATATCTTTCTAATGATCCTAAGTCTCAGATTCTATTTGAGGAATGTGAATTTGGTAATTATTTTCTCTCTTCTCAAAAAATAAAGGAAGAACTTGTCCCAAAGGTTGTTCATCTAGATGATATATGGACTATGGAATTTAATGGTAGTTGTGCTACCATTGGTTTAAGATTAGGGGTTTTTCTAATCTCACCTGAAGGTAAGAATTTTCCATACTCTTTCAAGTTAGAATTTAAAAATGTTAATAACACTTCTGAGTATGAAGCCCTATTGCTGGGGTTAAAAGAAGCCAAATGAAAAGGTATAAATATGGTCAGAGAAAAAAGATATGCTGAATTAATTGTTAAGTTAATGAGAGGCATTTTTTTAGTTAAAAATGAAAGATTAAGACATTACATGAATAGAGTTTGGGAAGAGAGAAAATTTTGATGCTTTTTCTATTGTGGCAATTCCTAGAGATATAAATAAATAGGCATATTCTCTAGCAGTGTCAGCTTCCCTTCTCCTCCCACACCCCACTTTCAAAATGGATTCATATAGAATAGAATTTCTCTACCTTCCTAATGTCCTAGATAATGCTAAAAATTGGCAAGTGTTTGGGAATGATAGGCAGGAACAAAAGATTCTTGGAGAATGCTGAGATGTTCTTGGGAACTTATTTTGAAGGTTTTGAAGCAGGATGTAAAGAATTCAATCCTAACCTAGGGATCAATTCAAAGGATTATGTAATTCAATTGAAGGGAAATAAAATCCCTAAAGGATTGGTCTCTTTAGAACTTTTTTTCTACTCAATAAGATGAATATACAAAAGACAAGCTTGTTCAAGATTCTAGCAAATTGGGGGACTATGAGAAAATAAACATTGGAAGTGAAACTGATCCTAAGTGGATTTCTATTAGTAGATGGTGTTTTCTAGAAGACAGAAACAAATTGACTAATCTATTGATCAGGTATAAGGATGTATTTTCTTGGTGTTATGATGACCTCAAGGATTTTAGGTGTGGGCAATTTCAGCTTCATATTCCTTTGAAAGCAAATGTAACCCCATTCAGGAAGAAGTTGAGAAATTATAATCCAAAGGTTGATGAGGCCATATTTATGGATATTGAAAAAATGCTGAAGGCTATGATTATTTCTCCCATTCATCACTCCACTTGGGTGGTAAACTATCCCAATATGTAAAAAAATGGAGAAATAAGAATCTATGCTGATTTTAGGAACCTGATCCCAGCCAGTTTGAAGGATAATTATCCTTTACTTGTGATGGATCACATCTTGCAAATAGTTATTGGGTCAAAAATGATGTCCATGCTAAATGGATTCTCAAGTTATAATAAGATAAGTGTAGCTACAACTGATCAACATAAAACTACTTTTACTACACCCTGGGGAAATTTTACTTATAACTATATGCCCTTTAGTTTAATTAATGCTGGTGTAACTTTTCAATGGGTGATGGATTCATCCTTTACAGATATAAAAGGTAGAATTATTTTCATTTATATTGATGATATGACTATTTTATCAAAAAAAAAAAAGAATATCAGCTAAAGGATCTAGAGACCATTTTGCAAAGGTGTCAGAGTCATGGCATATCTCTTAACCCTAAGAAGTTGGTTTTCTATGTAACAGAGGGTAAGTTGTTAGAACTTAGTTTCAAAGGATGGAATCAAGATTTATCTAGAAAGGGTTAGATAAATAGGACTAGAGTTAAGTCCTTCTTTGGCTAGATCAACTTCCTCAGGAGGTTCATTCTTGATTTTGCTGAAATTATAAAACATATTGTGGGGATGATGAGTGAAAAATAGGCTTTCTAATGGAATGAGACTGATAAGAAATCATTTAAATATATTAAATAAGCAATTACACAAATACCTACTATAGTAAATCCTATTTTTTTAAAAATTATTATTGATTGTTATGCTTCAAAACATACCATGTCTGGTATCTTATTACAGAAGAATGAATTGAATGTAGAAGCCCCAATAGCCTTTATGAGTGTTCGTCTCAAGAAGCATGAACTTAAGTATTATTTAACTGAGAAATAAGCTTTCACCATAGTAAAGGCTATTAAACAATTCAGATATTTTATACTTCATTTTCATTTAGTTGTATTTATTCCTAATTCAGCTATAAAAAGCATTTTGACTCAAAAAGATGTTGGGATGAACAATAGAGCAACACAAGTTGCTAAAATTCAATAATATGACTTGGAGGTTAGGCCAATCAAATTGGTTAGAGGTCAAGGTTTGTGCAAATTGATTGTCAAAAATAAGGAAGAAGAAGAAGAAGAAGAAAAAGAACTTCCTACTATCCTATTATTGAGCTTACAAGATCCATGGTTCCTAATCATGGCACAATATATTACTTATAGAGACTATCATAGTCACTTATCCTTGAAGGTGAAAAGGAAAATGAGGTTAAAAGAAGCAAAATATGTCATTTAGGGTGATGTCTTCTACAAGTGGGGACTAGATGGAACCTTTTTGAGGTGTGTAGATAAGGAACAACAATACAAATTGTTAGATTTTTTTCATAATGAATCTTGTGGTAGACATTTCTCTTCTTCGATCATATCATTCAAAATCCTTAGAAATTGTTATTATTGGCCATGTATGTTCAAAGATGCATATAAATGGGTAGCCAACTGTGAAAAATGTAAAATGTTTTCAGGAAGGCCATAACTTGTAGTATTGCCTCTAAGGCCTATTGTTATAGAATAACCTTTCAAAAAATGGGATTTAGACTTTATTGGGCCTCTTTCACCTCCTTCAAGTGCCAGACATACTCACGTTTTAACAACAATGAACTATTTTATAAAATGGGTTAAAGCAGCTACTATGAAGAGAACCACTTTAGAAGTGGTATGTAATTTTCTCAAAGAAAATATACTAGTACATTTTGGTGTTCCCAATAAGCTCTTGCAAGGTAATGCTACCAATTTTTCTTCATTTGAACTTACTTCATTTTGCTATGATCATAGTATCTCTCTTTCTCACTCATCAAATTATTACCCTTAAGGGAATGGACAAGTGGAGTCTAGTAATAAAAATATGATAGTCATCATGAAGAAATTGGTGAGTGATAACCCCAAATATTGGCATAAGAAGTTATACAAAGCACTCTGAGATGACAGGGTAACCACAAAAAGAGCAATAAGAATGTCACCGTTTGAGCTGGTTTATGGGATAGGAGCATAGTTATCATTACCTCTAGAATTATTTGTGGCTAAATTATAAAATGTAATTAAAGATCAGTACTTTCAAGATTATTTAGAGAAAAGAGTTATATACTTAACTAATATTTAGGAGGAGATGAATGAACTGGTTGATCAGATTACTTCTCATTAAGATAGGGTTAAAAAGATTTTTGATCAAAAAACTAGACCTAGAAAGTTCATGGAAGGAGATGAAGTATTGATATGGGATAGAAGGAGAGAACCTTAAAGAGAACATGGTAAATTTGATTCAATTTGAAAAGGGCCTTTCAAAAATCATTATATATTGGGTCCTAATTCTTTTAAATTGGAGTAGTTGGATGGAGCTATTTTACCCCTGTCCTATAATGAACAGGATCTTAAGTTGTATCAACTATGAAACAAGTGTCCCCTTTTTTGTACATAGCATTTCCTTTATTGTCACATGTGTTTTCCTTTCCTGGTATTGGTTTGTCTTGTTTCTTTTCTTTTGTCTCTACATTCCATTTCATGCGTAACTAGAGTTTTTGAGTTCTCTACATTTTGCCATAAAATGTAGTCCCTAGTCAGAGCCAATGTTACCTTTTGAGTCACCCTTATTAAATTTTTCATGAAATTTCCTTAAGAGTTGACTTATCATTTTCCCCTTATTGGTCATATCTTTGTTTATTAATTTGGCTCTTTATTTTTAAATTTCACCCACCTATCATCTTTTGTGTGGGAAATTTCTAAAGAATTGAACCTTTGAACTTGAACCATTCTCAAAGTCCAAGAGTTCAATGGTTCAATGGGTTCAATGATTCAATGTTTCTGAAAGTAAACTATTTGTCCCTTTGTGTATTTCAATTATGTCTTTGAACCTTTTTGTTAAACTTGAACCCTTTTTCAAGGTTCAAGAGTTCAACGATTCAAGAGTTCAATACTTGATGTTTTGTAAGGAGTCATGTTCACTCAGTTCCCTTTTATAAATTAATGTATCATTGAACATACCTCTTGAACCTCATTGTAGAGTTCAATAGTTCAGTGGTTCAATGGTTCACTATTTCAAAATTCAAAGTTTCCTAGAAATTCGTATGACTATTAGTCGATTTATGTAGTTCACCTCATATCTTTGAAGTTTTAGGTTAAACCACATTCCAAAATTTCAATGGTTCAATGGTTCAAGGGTTCAGTGACTATACTCTCATCTTGCCCTGAGGATTACTCTAAGTCAAAATTAGTGGAAGATTTAGAGGAGAATATATTTGAAACTCATTATGAAATGGAAAGTTTTAACTTTTTGAAAGGTTATGGATAATCATTATTCATCAAGATCACACGTGAAGAATGATTGTCATTAATGTATATCTTCGAGTTCATGTCTTATCAAGAATTTTTAGCATGTATTATTTTAATTAGTAATTATTCAACCTGGTTAATGTCTGTATCAAGAGAGAATAAGCCAAATTTAGCAAACAAACATACTGGGTGATGCAAAGGGGAAAAATGTAGAGGTATAAGATTTTTGTTTCCCAATTTCATAGTTATTTCAAATACATTGAAGGCGAGTTCTAATCTTCCTATATTATATTTCCATTTCTTAATTAGAAATTAAAATCCTTCTAAGTTTCTGACATTATTTAATAAGTTTGAAGCATTCTTTTTCATTATATCCTCTAATCTATAGCTATGAAGTTGGCTTGTCTTGGTTATGAGCATAGTTCTGGTCTCATCTATTATCTTCCTAAATTTGAGGACACCTCTCTGGTTCAATATGACTTAGAAGATTTTAGGGAGAGGGTTATAAATCCTATACTAAATCTTATGATGAAGGAGATAGTATAAAGTGGTTTGGTCAAAGCTGCAGCCTTTCCTATGGCTGTACAGTGCCCTGAATTAAATCTAGAGTGCATGCATAGATATGAACCCCAAAATAGGTGCATCAAAAATGTAGATGGTAATGTTTTACTTTATGTCAATAAATAAACCCTAATGTCTGTGATGATAATTCCACCCAAATAACCTTATTTTGATCTCAATATTACTTCTTCCTATGGGTATTTCTCATTAAAGAAAATGAATTACAGGAGTGTGATTGCAAGGAGTTGGTTATTAAAATTCCAAAAAGGGGGTTCAAGAATGCCTAGACCATTGACAAGAGATCACATGATTCTAGAAGTAAAAGATATTTTGGTGTTAATACACAGGCTAAAGGGAAACACTTAGGCATATTATTGGGAAGACTAGATGTACTTTTTCATACAAGTGATCCTCTAAGGATAGTAATATTTGGACTAGGTAGAAATTGTAGCTAAATGATTGCATCTAGGTCTAAGTAATTATTTGAGGAATAAATATTTTTATGTCTTCATATCTTTTATAGTGCCTAGCATCTATGAGATAGTGGTTAGGGCTACCTCATGCACCCTTGGTTGAAGACACCAAAATTTATGACTATCATTCACAGTTACACATGCATAATTGTTATGAGAATTATAGGAGGGTTAATGATGTTTTTACTAGAAGAATGACTTATGAACTAGTAGGTAATATAAGCAAGAGAATGTCTAATGAAGCAATACAACTGATCAGTATCTATGGAAGCTTCTTTATCTAGTTTCCCAAATTTATTTATATCAGAGTTGGGGATTTTGATGGTGAACCCATGAAGTTGCTCAGGTATGTTTTTGATCATTTCGTATTGATAGAAGTCTATAGATAGCTAGCCCATGTGGATAAGAGGTTCTAAAAGAACAAGGAAGCTAGTATCTCTTTTCTAATTAAACTTGGACATTATTCTTGTCAGTCAATTTTTGACACCTTAAACTTAGGAGTGGATCTTAAAAAATTCAATTTTCAGCATTATACTTCTTGATCCCAGTTTGACAGCAAAGGCTTTGCCAGAGATAATTTATATTTTGGGATAGGATTTTCATATATCCCTCAAATAGAGGATTATTGGGAAGATTGTTTGGATGAATTTGAGGTTAGAAAGAGACATTGGTGTAGATTCTCCTTAGGGAAAATAGTCACCCTCAATTTAAATATGAACATTTTTAGAATAGTTAACAATGAAGATTAGATGATTTATCCTCAATTTAAAAAATTAAAATAATTACCTATCACAAAAAAAAATTTGGGATAAAGAGGAAGAGGATCGAATTGAGGTCATAACTCTTCCAATAATAAGGAGAATTGAGAAATGGTTGAGGGAATGTAGGCTGGAATAAGTTCAAAATAAAGGTACTTCTAAGCCTAAAATTTGAAGTGGTCCTATCATCAGAGAATCCAAGAAACCCTCACAACTATTATACCCCTTCGTGCCAATAGATAAGGAACTAAAAGCAAGAGGAAGAAGCAAATTTCTAAGAGAATAGTTGAAGACTTAAATTATAAAGAAGATTCAAGAGAAGAAATAGGTGATAAAGAGTCTGATTCACTAATGGCATAAGAGGCTAGTGAAAAACAATAGATAGAGGTTACTTTGGATTCTACTAACCTAATGATGATTTCAAATGTCCCTTCTGATCAATTAAATCTTGATAAAGATGTCTCAGCCTCTGCACCCAAATGGCTATAAAGTTTGATCAGTGATAAAAGAAAAATAGTCCCATTTTAATTACCATTGGAGGATATGGTTAGCAAGTGCCTAGGGAAGACTCCTAAATATAAGAAGTTAAAAATAGCATCCAGGGTAGATGTTGAACCTAACATATGGAACTAGAGTGCAAAAATTACCTGGCCAATAACTAATAAGGAAGTTCAAGATCCTACAGTTTAGAATTTTAAAATTGAAAAGATAGATCTTGGGACTGCATCATGTGCCACAAATGTGCATCAACTTGAAGCATCCACGAAAAGGATAGTCAGCCAAACTTTGAAAGATGAAAAAGATAAAAGGGAGTTGAAATAGACCTTGTGGTCAATGGTAGAGTACATCAATGCCATTCATAACCCAAATCCACAACCTATTGCCGAACGGACCCTGTCTTTCGATCTAAAATTGCTAGTCAATCAAAAGATGTTGGACTAGATACACAAAAACAAAATGGTTGCTAGGGTATTTGATGATTGGTTGGATGGCATCATCTAGAAAGGTATAGAATACATTCATTAATTGAAGAATATATATGATTAATCCATAACTACCATCAAAGACTTGAAAAGACAAAATGCTTCATGGACAAAAGATGAAGGTAAATGGATGAATGTGATGAATCAAATTGAAGAAGTATAGAAGTATGGGATAGCAAAAATTTTGACAAAAAAGAATTTAATAGGTCTAAATGAGGAGATGTTGTATGTAAGTAAGAAAAATATTGAATGGAGGAATTTAGTATCCAAATAAGGGTGAATTAAACTCATGAAAATGATCAAAGAAATAACTAAATTCACTCAGTCCTTGTAGCATGATTTACAATGTATTGATGTAAAGTATATGAAGGATGATGGGGAAACTAAAAAAGATATTGATACTATGATTCAATCCTTTAGGGAAAATATCAACATTGTTAAAGAAAATGACAAATTATTAACCAAAGATTTCTCTCAAATTTCAAAGGTGGAGTCACTTCATATTTATGTCAACGCACTCCCAGAGCATGATGAGAAAGTAGGGAAAATTTAGAGGGAGAAAGACATCTTGAAGGCAAGAGTGAAACACATTGGCATCCCTAATTTCTCAAAAACCTAGGAATTTGTTGCAACATTTCAGGAATGGAAAGTGCAACTTGCCTCCTTGGCCAAGCAAAACAAATCCATAGATTCTAATCCATCTCCCCAGTCTTAATCTTACATAATATTTTATTAAGTTATTCAGTCGGTATTTTGTTTAAAACTTGGTTTTTAATGAGTTTGTAAAAATTGAATCCTATATGGGTCAGAGATACTTTAACTCTGGGTTTGATTTAAAAGATTGAATAATTAGGGCAACTGTGTGTGTGTGTGTGTGTGTGTGTGTGTGTGTGTGTGTGTTAAGTTGTTGAAAGAAGAAAAAAAGAAAAATAAACAAGAAATTTTAGAGATGAAGATTACCTATTCTAAAATATATATGATTTTTATCTAAAATATTTTTCATCTATGAATGGAAAGGAGAAACAATTACTGCATACTTAGATTTGTGCATTTGAGTATTTGAAATTATATTTTTTGTGTGATATCTTATTTCATATGGTAATTGCTCTTTTATTGGACAACTCATTATACATGTTTTATTGTTTATTGATTTATTAATTTATATGTTTATATCTCATTATTATTAAAGATGGAATCTATGTATTCTACTACCAAATGATGTTATAAAATCCTGAGTTCATAGCATGATGATGTATGGATGTTAGTTTGCCTTTAATACATTTTGGTTAAAAGTTTATCTGAATATTTATAATAATTCAAATTCATTTAAGATCTTAAAGGGAGTTGTACCTTAATTCAGAGGGGAACTATTCCTGATAGTTCTCCCATTTGTTGATTAACTTATTTGTTCTTAAAAGAAAAGGGTATAGAGTTAAAATAAATTAGGACAAACCTGTTATCCAACAAAAAGAAAAGAAACAATTGAATAAAGCTAGTTCCTATTATAAATGGGTTAATGGTATATTTTTTAAATATGGACCTGATCATGTTTTGTATAGGTGTGTAAAGGATAATGAAATATATGACATCATTCATGCTTGTTATGCTAAAATTAGTGGAAGACACTACTCACTTAAAAGGATAATACATAAGATCCTTGGAGATGGCTATTACTAGCCAACTCTTCATAGGCAAGTAAAAATGTATATTTGGCAATGTGATCCATGTTAGAGAATAGGTAAACCTACACTATCTTCTAAAATGTCTATCTATCCTCAAGTAGTTTTAAAACATTTTAAAAAGTGGGGTATGGACTTTATTGGGCCCGTAGATCCACCTTCTTAATGTAAGGAGTACTTTTTGGTATGTACATATTATGTGATCAAATGGGATGAAGTAAAATCTCTTTCATTTATAAGAGAAGTAGTAGTAGATTTCTTATCCTCTAGGATCATGTATATATTTGGAGCACCTAAAGAGATAATGTCTAATCAGGGAGCCTAATTTCATGTCCAAAATGATTCAAGCATTCATAGAAATCTAACTAATCAACCATATAAATTCTTATCCATATCAACCTCAATCAAATGGATAGGTAGAGGTTACCAATAGAAAATTAGAGAATATCCTTATGAAGAAAATTAGTATAAACATAAAGAATTAGGAAAATAAGATTCCATAAGTTGTATGGGTATATAACACAATGTGGAACACCACTCTTGGTTTTTTTACCATATGAACTGGTATTTATAAACAAACCTCTCTTTTCAATTGAATTTGAGATGCAAACTTTAAGGACTTCACTAGAAGTAGGAATTGACTTGGATGATGCAAAAATAGAGATAATTTTATAACTGAATGTGCTAGATGAAATGAGAAAAAAAGATTTGTAGTAGACAGGGATGATGTAGTACCAAAGGAAATAATGGCATGATTTGTACATAAAGGAAAGATAGTTCAAAGAAGAATACTAGGCACTTTTGTATGTTTCAAAGTATCAACACTTCAAAGTTAAGTTAAGAACTAGATAGATAAGAGCATTTCAGATAGAGAAGATTTTGCATAATGGTTTAGTATAATTACTTCCTATAGATGGTAATTATAAGACACTCCTATTCAATGGCCCAAAAAAATGTGAGTTCAAAAATTTAGGATTAATCATCATTTATAATTGATTCTCCTTGTTCAAAAGCAATAAACATTGATGTTGTCTTATTATGTACCATTATTTTAACTAATATTTGAAATATATTTTGTTAGAATAGGTTAATAATGACAAGTAAGGACAACATAATTAATTTTTAAAGATATACTATTTATTCTTTTACTAAAGGTTAGTTTTTAAATTTCTAAGTCTATAAGTATATGTTCCATCTTTGGCAAAATTTCCTTAAGTTCTATGTGAAGGATATTCCCACATCAATAGGGAATCTTTTCAAAAATTTGCCTTTTAGAACTTGACCACATGCTATAGACTTTATCTTGTCAAGTCATAAATACTTCCATGATGACTTTGTCTTTGTCATATCACAACATCAATGAGAAAGCAATTAATAGAGAACTAGTGGTGTTATGATTATGAATAAATAAAAAGGTAATAATCAGTAATCATTATTACTTATGAAATTATCAATTTGTATTATCATCATTAAGCAACATGCTTTGGAGCTTCAGGTTTAATTCATAGTATTAAAAAAGAAAGGATGCCATTGCTATCACAATCCTTTGATTTCTAGCGAAATGTCATTTCCCTCTTGAGCAGAGCTATAGATTATTGTGTTTTATGTAGAATTAAAAAAAAAACTAGAATGGGATAGAAGAAAAAAATTTGAGCCTAAAGATATGAAAGGTATTTTAAGAGATGAACAAGCAAAACAAGTGTTTGAAATTGCATGATGGCTCACATTTCTCATGAAACTCTAGGGTTTGGATGAAACCCTTGTTATAGATTTCATCCTCCACCTGAAGATGTTTTTTTCCATTGTTAGAGGCATACAAATTACATTCTCCTACCAAATTATTTTCAAATTATCTATAATTCAAGGCAAAGGGGTCAAGTTTGTTAGAAGATCCTCCTTCAATGACCTCATTCATATTTTCCATGGCAAGTGAGAACTAGTGCTAGTATATGTTTAAGACGTCAATGGTAGAATCATAGGTATCAGTAGAGATTCTTTATATGAACCTTGGAGGTCTGTATCTTTTTGGATTATCAAATACCTAACTTGTGAGGGTCAGTGTAGTGTTTTAAGTTGTATTATGATGAGAATATTGATTCATTTGAGGTATGGCTTACAACAACCCCAACATCACATCAAATTACCCTCATTTTTATTAGGGTCCATTCAAGTCATAGCTATGAGGCACCCTAATAACCCATATTTTATCCACCATTATGGAATCATTCAATTGATAATCCAACATCCTTTTCTACAAGAAGACGTAAGGCTCAAAATCTTGGATTGCTTTTCATGAAGGGAAAAAGAGGAAATACCTAGAACTTGCTAAGAACATACCATGAGATCCTTCTACTTCAAGCTATAGGGCTCCAACATGGGTTTATTCATCCAAAGTGGTTACTCTTGAGTTAGTTTTAAGTAGAATATCAACTATTAGGGATGTTTCACTTAGACCTCCAAGTACCCTCAATGTGATTGCACCATTGGAGCCAAGTACAAAATTAATAATTATTTCTTCCACAAGAAACCTTAATCCATCTTCCCAAACTACGTCTACAAATGAACCCATTCAAATCAAAGAAGATAAACCATCAATAGACTCTCTTTCATATCTAGCACCTCAAGAAGCCTCACATGAAAAAATTCTTCCTATCACTCAAAAGAGAAGAATAAAATTGATATTAGCTACAGATGATGATGAATCAATAGATGTGGAAACTCTTGATAGTCTATGATAGGAAACCACTACCACTACCAATATAACACAAGACAAGAGGAAGTGGAAACTCCTTTCCCATAAGATGATTTTTTAGAGACTATTCATGTTACTTAAATACATATATCTATTGAAAAAGGCAAAGCTTGCATGATTTATGAATAAGCGCAACCTTCCAAAGAGATAGATGTTGTAGAATGACAACATCCCTTATCATTATCCCATTTGGAAGCCACAGTCAAGAAGAATGAAGAAGATATTATTGAGCTAATATCTTCAATCCAAAATAAGTATTTTGTCATCTCTTTTGTTTAAATAAATATAAAGCATTTAAACTCAATCCTTTGAGAGGTTACATGAATATGATAATGACATAATTGATCTATGTATTTACAACAAGACACTTAAAGAAGATAATATATCTTTGAGAAAGAATCTTCTAAAATATGAATAGGATAATATCACATTTAAAGCCCAAATAGATTACATCTCATTTAATATTTCTCCCAAACCCATGTTAGAACAAAGTTTCCAAACCACTTTGTCTTACCCTGATGTCAAAAATCACTAGGAGCAAATTCATTTTGAGCTTGGAGAATTAAAGAAGAAAAATAAACTTTTTAAGAGAGAGAAATAAAAAATTGTAAGAAGACTTGACACAAGCACAAAAGTAGTAATAACAAGCTAGACAAACCATTTAGTTCACCTATCAACTTGGTGAAAAATTTTTAGGTTGTAGGAGTCCTTCCCCTTCATATAATTTATTCATGCATAAGCAATTTTTCAGATGGTAGTTACTCCAAATCTCATATGGATTACCACATGAGATTAATGCAAGTGAAGAATTCTTTACAGTCTATCAGAACATTATTATTGATAGACATGATTTATTATGTGAATTTTATCTATGTGATATTATTCTAAGGGAGACTAATAATTTTTATGTCAATTTGTTTTTTGGAGAGTTATAATTGAGATCTCTTCTCTCTACCTACCAAAATTATATAACATGAAAGGATAAATATAATGACCATATAAGTACTTCAAGAGAAGTTGGTATATGCATCAAACCCCAATTTAGTAATGCATAATAGATATTGACAAAATTCTAAAGTTTATATTATCAATGATCTAAAATTTGTGATCATTATATTTATGCTTTGTAGGATGGCATTATCAATTTTGAACTATTTGTCCAACATTTATTTGACCAAGTAGGGAATGCTTATAGTCAACACTAGAATTTTTTGACAATCCCTATAAAATGGAGAGTTCTTTCTCCTACCACTATCATATGGACCCTTAGAATGGCTAAGGCCATCACCCATATAATTACTAATATACTTGAAAAAGGAGGGAAAAACTATGGATTGGGATGATATTCAATCCACCTCTATTAATTTCTCCTATGTCTTTGTTGATGATTAGAATTGCACTATTTCCAACATCAACAATGGGAAGTTTCAGGAATGTGGGACTTGCGACCTGAAATGACCTCCAAATTTTAAATAAGATGGCTCTTCTTTATCTAAAAGTATTTTGGGAAAAAGGATAGGAATTCAATAGAATCACAAATGCAATGAAATAAAATCTAACTATGGCAATGCACCTGAATTTAATTTGACCCTTAATTCTAAGCATAGTGAATCTATCTTTAGGATTTAATTACATTAAAGAGAAAACAAGGCATGATCAATGTAAAAGATGAAAATAGATAGAATCAAAGGCTCACAAGTCAGATGATCTTACAATGACACAAAAAATAACAACAAAGGCACATAACTCAGTCTTCTTATTAATTTTCCAGTCACATAAAAGGCACAAAAACATGCACAATTATACAAACTTTCTAACTCAAGAAAACAAAACCAAGGCAAATGATATTACTGGCCACAGCTTTAAAGTCTAAAACTTCTGTTAACAATTTCTCACAAAAAATTCTCTCTATCTTCTGATGATCATTCTGGTGATCTCTGCACTGATATTTATAGCATCAGATTAGCTCTAGATTGCCTACACATTCCCAATCCAATGGCATAACTGAACTCTAACTGAATTGGAAGTGTCTAACAAAAGACATTTCTTAGATTTGAAATGTTCCATCTCCCTATAGTTCATTAGATGAAATAGATACATAGGATGCTTCCCACTATTAAACGGGTGAAGACACTTGACATGATTTGCTTACTCAACTTGAAAACTTTCTCACTATTCAAAAGATACTAAAAAATGACACTTGGCAGCTTTCGAGGCACCTACTGAAGACACACGACACTTTTTGCGTAACTTATACTCTTTATATGTCTTTGCTCAGGAGCATTCCATCTTTGACATCTATCATAGTCTGCTACTTGAAACTTTAACAACTTATAGAAAATGGGACCCACCACACTTCTCACCTGAGCAACTTTAAAAAGGTAATAGGGATAGGTGTCACTGTCCACATATCTTTAACAAAGAACACATGGCAGATTCCATTTTCTTTAGTTATGGACATGTGATAGCTTTCATTGATCTTTAGGAAGACTGTAGAAACATTCAGGACTCATTTTAGATTCATACAGATGGTGACACTTGGTAGCTTCCACTAACTTTTAGAAACAAAAACCTAGGTCCCACCACATTCTTTACTTATCAATGAAACAAAGTGAAGATATTTTGGATGTTGACACATGGTGGCTTTAACTTTCTTCAGCTAGGGATATGTGGCATCTTTTGTTGCTTTTATAATAACATATCGAATCCTTCCACAGTTTCCACTTGGTGCTTTTCTCTTGATCTTGAGAAAAGCTTATTGAAAGAAGCTTTCAAAACTCAAAATAAATTTGAAATGTGGATGCCAATATGAAACATAGATACTGACACTTTTCATGCTTCACTAAATTACTACTAGACACGTGGCACATTCAAAGCAACTTAGAGAAATAATAAAATGTGTCTCGACTGATGACACTTGGTAGCTTCTGTGTGACTTTAACACTTAGACAAAATTAGGAAAAAATAAAACACGTGCCCTCGCTCTACGTCAAAACTTCATTGCCTTGAAACTAAAATGTGCAGGGACAAAACTTGGAGTGCATAGCTAAAAATTTGAATATAACATGTAGAGTATTTTTTACTCTACAGTTCTTGGCGACCTTGAGGACTTTTGAGCCTGCTAAAAAAGAAGAATCCACAATCTCTCACTTGATTAAATGGGGCAAAAAATTACAACTTCAATAAGGCTATCTGATCAGCAGACCACTCATCATTAGATAATCCCTACTTATTTTTCAATTCATGGAAGGCTAAATCAAGATTAATGATATCCTTGTGTGAAAATTTTTGCAAAATATGAACTATAGCCTTTAATTGAAATTCAAGCTGGGAAAGGGGAATCAAAATAGCTTCTACTTCAGGCACTGATGAATCATCTCTTAAACCCTGTAAGACTACCTGATCATTTTGCCCAGCTAACAACAAAGGTTTAATCTCATCAATCATCAAAACCGTATTGCTATCAAGAAAAGGAGAAAGAAGGCCCAATTGCACCAGATCTTCAATGTGTTGTTTCATGTCTTTGATTCCTTCTTTCACCAAATCTAGAAGATCTTCACATATAACTACTATGGAGTTGCAAATGAGAGCTTCATTCACTCTTTTAGCAGTGATCATTCTATCACTAATCCCTACTACTGATAACATTCTATCAGTTGCATCATATAGCTTTTGCATTAACACTTGAGAGTCAAACACTCTCAAGGAAATAGTGGACATAGTTTATTCAACTGAAGTCTCCACTTTTTCACACAATTTTTGTGCATTTAGTAGAAAGGTTAGAGAAGTTCTGAGCTGAGTAACCTCCTTATAGATTCTTTTCCATATTGATTCATAAAGCTCCTTAACTAGATTCAAAACCCCTCCATTCTTTGGCCTATTAGCCAACTCAAGTGTCAATTGTTTTGTCATTTGTTGCTCTACTTGAAGTTGGGCCTATATAGCAGTGATATTATTCTTCTCATTCAGCAGCTTCTATTGAAGTTGAGTAACCTAAAGCAGGTTTTCCTCACATTTTTCTTAAAATGTTGCCTTTTCTCACCTTAAAGTTGTCACTGCATCTCTCACCTACATTACCCCTACTTTTAAAAAATCATTTTGGGCCTGAATATCCTGATGAGTTTGAATATAAATAATATCTTGTAACTATTTATTTAGACTCTCTATTTTGTTATTCTTTATATTGATTTCTGTAGTTAAACTACTACATATTGCCTTCTCTTAGGCTAGGTCAGCCTCCATCTCCTGTAGATTCTTTTATATTTTCAAATAATCCTTAGTTACTGTAGAAGAAGATTCATTTAGCAGTTTGACCCTATCTTGTGGTCTGAAAAGGGACATGTCTATAGCCACTACATTCATTGTGTAATCTCTGAGCTGCATCTGCTCATTTGGCTTGACTATATTCGATGACAAATGGGTCACCATTAGTTGCTGCTAGATTGGGTCAAATTGTGACCTCATATGTGATGTAGTCAGGGATTTATTATCTTTGATCCTCTTTTTCTCCATTCAAGCTTCCCTTGCCTTCCTAGCAGCATCTGCTTGAGTTTGGAAGGTAGAAGGAGAGGCAATGTGCCCACCTACAAAAGGATAACCTTGTGGCAAGACATATGGAATAGTCAAATGTCAGCTAGGGGAAATTTCAGGAGGTACCTTTTTGGGCATAGATGGGGGAATATGAGGTAATGGTATGGCCTTAGTATGGATAGATGGGGAAAAATGAGAATGGACATAGCAGAGGTGGCAGGGGATGTCATTTCGCTAGATGGAATCATCACTCCTAAAGGAGAAGAGAGAGATTGAGAAGAAGAAGGAGAAACAATACTTACCTAAGGAGCAACTGAACTATTCTATGGTTGGTGTTGTGAGGGTTATAACCTCTCCTTTGAATCAAGTTGAAACCTCAACCTCTTATGTTTTCTTGGTGTTTCTTCTTTTGGCTGTGCTCCCTTCTCTTCAACATTTACCACTGCTACTAGTGGTACTCATGTATAATTGGGAACCCCAAGGACTGACGCTGATGGAGAAGATTTTGGTGGTGAATATACCACAATCTTTTGGTTTTGAATGGTACTAAGAGATTGGGGCCCAATAGTTATAATGACTACAGTTGAGGATTGCCTTAGGGTCTACAATGTTTGACTAGATTCTACTCTGGCTTTTGGCTCTCCACCCTGTGTTTGTAAATTGCTTATATCAGGGCTAGAGATAGGGGATATATGACATTCATCACAGAGTTCCTCTCATTTCTCATCTGAATCTACATTTCCAAAAGAGTGAGTTATTTCACAAATCTCTTGCATATATTTCCAATAGGCTTTTATTTTCTCAGCGTTCCAGTATTTATTCTTTAATGCTCTTCTTAAACCAGAAGTCATTCTAATTTTAGGATCAAAATCTCTTTGCTTAACATAAAAAGTTTCCCATGGTTTGTCTCGTTGAAGGGTTAAATCTGTCAATTCAACATAAAAATTAGGAATATCTTCCCTAGGATTTTTCCTATTTTCCCAAAAGGGACGACCCTCATGCATAATTCTGGAAGCAACCCTATTAGTCTTGATCCATGAAGTTATGAAAGCATTTGTGTCATATACCCATTTATCTTCAATTAGAGAGAAACCCAAGAAGGCTAACTTTCTCAGCAACACGAACTCAGCATCTCTAACCTCTAGGGCCATGTTGTTTGTCACCCATGGAACATCATACATTTTCTTCTTTTTCTTCCCAGTGCCATATTCATTATCTACCACTGACACCTGCCTTGTGACCTTTAAGAATGCTAACCTAAGGGTCAAAATCTTAGGTAGCAACATTGGTTCTCCACTAAAACCATGGACTCTAATAGTAGTATGATGGGATCCAAAAAAATAATCACAAGGAATAGTGCAATTTCTCATAAAGTTTGAGACACTTGGAAACAGTCTATTTACAACTGGTTTGGGGCTCAGATGACAAAAAGTAGGGGCAACAAAAAGTTCTTAGAATTTGTATGGGTCACTAGTTTTGGACAAGATATGTGTCCATGCAAACACATGAGTGGTCCTATGTAGACTGAAGCTTGGGTCATACATATTTAGATGCATGTGCTAAGAAAAGATGTCAGAGTTTTGATACAACATAAGGTGAAACAGATAAGAAGAATACCTAAAAATCCCTTTAGATTTGAACCAGGCAAGTTGTTCCACCATTGAATATACAATCTGCTCAGAGAAATCAAGTTGATACTCCTGAGTCTTATCAACAATTTTCAATCTGAAGAGGATAGCCTTTTTTCTTCATAGACAGTTATATCATCTTTCATTCCAAAAATGAAAGCCATCATGGAAAGTGCATCTTGACTAGCTTGTGAAAATTGTGCTCTTGTTGTAGGTAGTGTCAGCATAGTGGTATCATCATTGCCTAATTGCAATTATGATTTTAGAAACCTCAATTGAGTATTGAAATTTTCCCACATTTTTTGCATCTTGGCAATGGTGGGAAACATGGTTGTCTTGTCATGATACAATGCTAAAAAGTATTTGATAGCCTTTGGTTTAATTTGCACCGTAAATGGACCCTATTGTATGGTATTTGAAGGCACATGAAACAATCCAGTGCATATTTCAACCAAGTCAGGGCATGGATGCACTCTTGGGACAATGAATTGTGCCAATTGTGAATTCCATATCCTCATTTTGAATGTTTCATATTGTCCAACCTTGTCCCTCTAAATACACCTTTGATGTGCCCCTTGTCTGAGAGTTTTGCTACTAGTTCTTTAAAGAATTGGGTCCATGATTCCATTTGCAAAATCTTTCACCTTTGTTGGGTCGTTTACATGACCAACCTCAGGGACTCTAGTTTGTGGTTAGGTCTTTAACAATTGTGCAGGGGATAAAGCATATGATTTTCTTACAAGAAACTTGTCAATGGATTCATAAATCCTAGACCCTTGTTGCGAAGACTGTGCTCCCTCCATATCTATATATATATTCTTGAAAATAGTGAACTGTGGTAATGGGTATGAAGCTTTTGCAATAGGGAAGGCACTTTCACTTAAATAGGGGTTTTCTAGTAGACACATGAATGCTTGAGACACTATAAGCTTTAACTCTTATTATGAGGTATTTATTGACCCATCAAGTCTCAAAATGGCATTAAACCTGGATAACCATTAGCAAATCCTACTAAATCTTCATGGGACAGTGAGTTAGACACGTCATGAAGGTGGCTACACAAGGTACCTTGAGGAATTTAAGGATTTGGGAGATATTTAATGTGGCAAGAGTTTTGAAAATTTTGAAAAAGGCTCTGAGCTATGGCCACGTGTTCAAAGAACACTTATTTAAAAGAAAGAGCAAGAAAGAAAAATGAGAAAATAAAGCAACAAGGAAAGGGAAACTATCTAACTATAATACATTAAACAGGTATCTTTGCCTTCCCCTTGCATCAAAAGTAGAATTTCTGAAGTCTCCTTCATAGTGATAAGACTTATGGTGCCAAACAAGTGGATGAATGGGATGAAGCTCTAGTGACTTGCTCTTCTTGCTTGTCACCTTGATTGTCCTGCATCTAAGTGGATCAGAGTCAAACATGCTTCCAACATATATATACTCTTCTTGTTTTTGAAAGCTAGTTGAATGCTGGTTCTTCATACTGGTCTGTCTCATTAATAAATTGATGGATGTTGGCTCATCACCATAAGCCCTTTGATATACATCATTGATTGGCTTATTTCCTTCTGCCTCATGCTCAGATTCTATTGCATGGTCATCCTCCTTAATGACTTTAAAAATATCACCTTCAGATTCACCAACCTCTTGAAAGGATAAGCCTAAAAGCCTACAACAATTTTGCATATTTATTTGAGTCTTAATGCTATCTTGTCCTTCTGCAACTAGCTCATAGCCTCTTTGAAGAATAGTATAACCTACCCCAATGAATTCAAGCAAGTCATTCAAGCCATGATCAAGGAAGTGTCTATGCTCCTCCATATTGTCTTTCAAAGTGAGAAGAAAATTAGAAATGATCTCTTCCTCATCAGAGATTAATGCATAAGCTTGTGACTTGTCCTCTTGTTCATCAAAGGGTGTACCTATGGTGATTTCCTCCTCATCTGCAATCATGAAATGTCTCTGACCAGCCATGAACTGAGTACAATCCTCCTCACATGCTTCCTCCAAAAGAGGTTCCTCTATTTGCTTCCAGCTCATGACCTTGGAATTAAAACTTTTCCCTTGGGAAGAGGTAGCAATTTTATCTTCTTCAAATTCCCTCTTCCAACTCGAAATTTGGACATCATGTTGAGAAACCTGAGGATTGATAGAAGAGGTATCTTTTGGTGTTTCTTCGCTTAAAACATTTGGGATTTTGTGATCTCCATCAAATATGACATAAGTTCCCAGACCAATGGAATCATAATTTCCATATGGATAACTTTGCTTCATAGTCAATAATTTGTTATTTTCCTCTTCTTGGTCATGTTTAGTCTAGGCACCTAATTCTTCAACAAAGACCCTTTCTTCCTTATTTATCATAGCATGAGATGCCTCTAATTTTGAGGTTGGTTCATTGGTGATGTGATCCTTAGATAGTGGCTCAGATAGTATTTTCATCTTGGAACCATATTTGGTTTTTAGGATAAGGTGAGACTAATCAAGTGACATATATCCTCTTATCTTTGCTGTGAATTCTCTAGATAAACATAAGCAAAATACAGGGGGTATATCTATGACTACCACATCTTGATTTACAATTATATTAGGACAAGTATATAATTGTAATGGGAGTTGTCTAATTCTCCCTATTGTTTACACTGATTTGCCATCTAGCTACATAACTCCTCTAGTAAGTGGCTCATACTTTAATTTTGAAGCATCTGTTATTTGCTTAGGCATTAGTAAAGTACTAGCTCCTGAGTCTATTATTGCATTATGCAATATTTTATTTCCAACTATCAAAGTCAAATAAAAGGGATATGGTTTGTATTTACTTACCTCTAATACATTATTCAAAAGAGTTATTGTCTATAGAGGAACTGTGTCTTTGAGATTTTCTTTATCAGCAGGTCTTTCTTTGTTGCCAGTATGTTTAGGCACTACTTGGCCTTGTAGAGATTATTGTAATAGTGTCTTTTGTTTAGGAATATCTAATATGTCTCATATTGACACTTGTGCTAGATTTTTCTTCAGCTGATTCACCACATTCACTGGTCCTAATGTTTGGGTTCTTTGAAAATAAGGGTACCTTGTTTTTTCTTTAACTTGTCCAAGAACTACTTGGTTCCACACTAGCTGAGGTACTGCTTATCTAGCAGCTATGTTTTGATGGCCTTGAAATGGATGAGGCCCCATATTCTCATTATTTGTTACTTCAGGCTGTTCCATCATTCTTCTCTTTGATCTGGTGTAGTAATTTGATTGTACTACTGGCTTCTTGGAAGTGGAAGCTTCATTTAAGAATTCTGACTCTTCATCTTCAACCTATGAAAACAAAGCATGTTCAGGGGATATTTCTTATTTTTGTTGTAAGGACATCCCTTGCATCTAAGCCATCAAGACTGAATTTTTCATACCAAAGGATTGGTAGGCTTGAGTGTCAGAAGTACTTTGAAATTGTCCATCCATTCTCCTCTACTCTGCTACTTTTTGTTATAGATTACCCATGGGACAGTCTCTGGGTGTATGAGCATTATTACAATGGAAACACCAGGTGTTGGTGCCATCTACATAATTATTCTACCCCTGAACAATCTCCCTATTTAAATTAGGGGGAATAGTTTGTGAGGGTGTAGGGACTGCAACTAATTGGTTTGCTAGTTGAGGGTTATTTTGCCTTAGAGAATTATGATCCTGGTTTGGCTGTGGTGGAAATCTATTTCATTGGTAGCCTTGATATTGGGGTTTAGGATAAAAAATCTACTATCTTTTTATGTTAATTAACTCATTAGAAAATGTCTTTAAGATGTTCTTGATATCATCCATCTCAGATGACTGAGTAGGGACAAGTTCTTTATCAAGTTGCTAAGGATATTTATACATAGACATAGGTGGGGCTACGGAATTAGGGGTTTCTTGAGGCAAAGGTAAGGCAATCTCTAGAAACATGAGCATGGGAGGCCTTGGGGGCAACTTTTCAGCATCTATTAAATTATTTTCAGCTCTGACTGCATATTCATAGGCTTCTAGTAGAGTGTGACCTCCAAGTGATGGTATCATTACTAATATATCTAAATTTAAAGCTTTAAGATAAAATACTATAGCCATACCTGGTAATGGTCTTGCTTTAGCAGGGATTCTTTCCCAAGTCCTTTGAAATCTTGAATTGAAGTCAGTCATTGCTTCTTGTGGTGCCCTTTTTATAGTAATCAATTATTGTAATAGAGAAGACTTATCCCCCTTTTCTTCAAATCTTTCAAAGAAAAGATCTCCAAGCTGATCCCATGTAGATATTGTATTTGGGGTCAAGGATCAATACCATTCTAGAGCCTTTCCTTTTAAAGAAGCTACTAATAATCTTATAGCCACATTCTACTGTGTGACAACATGTATGGCACAACCATCAGACACATCTTGAAAATGTTCTTCAGGTGTTTTAAAATCTTGCCCACTAAATTTGGGTAGAACTTTCAAGGCATTAACTAGAATAGGGTCCCAAGTGGCTGGTGGTATTGGGAGGATCAAAGGATAGCTAGTGTTCCAACTTGCATAATTCCTTGGGGGTATAGGATCTCCCATGTTTGCTCTTGGTATTGGTATAAATTGATTGACTCTTCTTCTTGGACTAGTTACCAATGGTGGAAAAAGAATACCTAGATTTATAGGAGATTGATATCTTGTTACTAGTCCATAGCTCTGACTCCTTGTATCTCTCTAGTTCATATGGTCTTGAAAGAAACATCAAGATGGTGTCCCACCAGGTGTGCTAAAAATTGTTGATGATTAGAATTGTGTTGTTTCCAACACCAACAATGGGAAGTTTCAGGAATGTGGGACTTGTGACCTAAAATAACCTCCAGATTTTAAAGAATCTGGATCTTCTTTATCTCCAAAGTATTTTTGGGAAAAGGATAAGAATTAAACATAATCACAAATGCAATGAAAGAAAATTTAACTATGGTGATGCACCTGAATTTAATTCGACCCTTAATTCTAAGCATAATGAATCTATCTTTAGTATTCAATTACATTAAAGATAAAATGAGGCATGATCAATGTAAAAGATGAAAATAGATAGAATCAAAGGCTCACAACTTAGACTATTTTACAATGACACAGAAAATACCAACAAAGGCACAAAACTTAGTCTTCTTATCAATTTTCTAGTCACATAAAAGGCACAAAAACATGCATAGTTATAAAAACTTTCTAACTCAAGAAAATAGAACAAAGGCAAATGATATTACTGGCCATAGATTAAAAGTCTAAAACTTCTGATAACAATTTCTAACAAATAATTCTCTCTATCTTCTAATGGGGGATAAGAGGATAGAGAGAATTTTTTGTGAGAAATTGTTATCAGAAGTTTGAGACTTTTAAGCTATGGCCAGTAATATCATTTGCCTTTGTTTTGTTTTCTTGAGTTAGAAATTTTGTATAACTGTGCATGTTTCTATGCTTTTTATGTGACTAAAAATTTGATAAGAAGACTAAGTTTTGTGCCTTTGTTGGTATTTTTTGTGTCATTGTAAAATAGTTTCAGTTGTGAGCCTTTGATTCTATCTATTTTCATCTTTTAAATTGATCATGCCTTGTTTTCTCTTTAATGTAATTGAATCCTAAAGATAGATTTCACTGTGCTTAGAATTAAGGGTCAAATTAAATTCAGGCGCATCGCCATAGTTACATTTTCTTTCGTTGCATTTGTGATTCTTTTTAATTCTTATCCTTTTCCCCAAAATACTTTTGAGATAAAGAAGAGCCATCTTCTTTAAAATCTAGAGGTCATTTCAGGTCGCAAGTCTCACATCCCTGAAACTTCCCATTGTTGGTGTTGGAAACAATGCAATTCTAATCATCAACAGTCTCCATGGGAGAATATAAGGCCATAATCTAAGGAAAAATTTGCTATTTATATTCATTTTTTTAATAGGGATATGGGATGTAATTCTCCTCATGAGATAATATTCTAAGATTTGTACTCCATATATGATCTTAGTCTCAATCTAGAATGGAGGATTTGCACTAATGAGAACATGAGAAGTTAGTTAGCAATGGGAATTACAAAAGGTAAGGTGTTGGGGAAATGATGAGTCCACACTATGACTCATTATAACCATGATAAATTGTCATTCATATCCATAAACATGCAATTTGAGTTGAACATTGCATGTAATTTTAGGGTTTATAGGTAGCCTAAGGTAGAAAATGGATGCTTTTATCTCTATAAGCTCATGTGAGTCTATGTTAGCATTCTTTGCATGATGTTTTAACTATTTACATGTTTAGTCTTCCATATTTTGATATGTACAAGTATGATAGCATCTAAATAATATTTTTTATATGGTTTCAGGAAGACAAGGAAGTGTTATGATTAAGAACTAATCATTTTAGATAGTTGCGTATTACAATAATCAAGCTATGGATTATGATAGTCAGCTATGAATTCCAATAGTCATGCTTCAAATTCTCACATCTTGCTATGGACTTATCCATGTCAAATTTGAAGGCATTATAGAAGCCATTATATCTATTCCATGATGATTTAGGAATCCTTTAGATACTTTCTATTTGTATACATGTCTATCTATAGATTTTTTCTTTTGTATAGCTTTTCATTTATGGAAGTTAGTTGATAGAGGTTGTAGATTTAGATAAGATGATATGGATATATTGTATGTAATATTTTGTGATAAAATATGGTTAGAAGATGTAGTTATAAATTACACAAGGATATTCCCAACCATGTGTGGATCTTATTGCAATGGTCTTCTCTATTTCGGCCATATCAAAGCAATCTCTCTGAATATCCTCTTGTTTGGTTAGTTAAGTTGTTACCCAATTTTTAGGATAGTTAGTTTCTTTTACATCCAATAAACGGTAGACCCATGATGGATCTACAGGTGTGTAGAAGTATTGTAATAATTGTTATTTTTAATACAAGAAGACTTTGTAGCAGATTACTCTTTCATTCTGTGTTAAAATATTATTTTAAAGACTGAGTTAATTTAACCATAAATCAAAGGGTGAGCAAGGGACCACTCCCTAAGGATACATGACTTGTATTTTTAGTATTTATAAGTTACTTCTTTTTAAAAAAAAAAATTAATATAAACGCTCTGTGTGTGAGAGGATTAATAACCTATAGGTCAAAATAGACTATCAATGTGTGTTATTTTAGTTTTCAATAAGCATTTATAATTCCTTTAATTTTAGAAACCTTTATTTTTAAATTTATCTTGAAAGTGTGGATTTGATATTTAATTTTAGTGTGTTTACTTTATATCATTACGTGATTAATTTTAGAGTATTCAATTTAGTTTCGTGTGTTTACATTTCAAGTAAGTGTGTTTATTTCAAGCATTAGTTTAGACTTTGGGAGTAGAAACTTAAGTTAGAACAACAAAAAACACTGTTAGCTAAACCCAATAAATACCTTACTATAGACATTCTTAGACTCTATCCCTAGTAAGAAAAGACACCAATACAGATTGGTTCAATGATGGGGTAACAATGACACCCATCACTAAAATTGGCCCTTATGAAACACCTTGTTAAATATTAAAGCCAACTTAGATTTTAGTTATGTCTTCCACTTTAGCATTAGGTCTAGGATTTCATATGTGAACTTAGGTAATGCTAGGTGTGAACATGTTTTATTTAATCATAACTTAGAACACCATTACCATTTAAAAACTATATTGGATATAGGTTAATCAAAATGTTGATTTGATATCAAACAAATTAACAACTATATAATGATCTTATAAACATATTTTTACTAGAAACTTTGAATATATGATTTAAAACAATCAATGCAATTAGAGTGGATAATCTCATCTTATTCAATATCTTAATCAAAATAGTATCATCTATAACTTGAAAATAGACAAAATGAAGTTCACAACTACCATTATTCAAACAAATAACAATTGTCAGTCTACATTTTTAATATATATATATATATATATATATATATATATATATATATATATATATATATATTAAAAATGTAGACTGACAATTGTTATTTGTTTGAATAATGGTAGTTGTGAACTTCATTTTGTCTATTTTCAAGTTATAGATGATATATATATATATATATATATATATATATAAAATAAATAAATAAATTTAATTTAAAAATATCATGCTTTCAAAACCACTTATTAAAGTTAGAGTCATAATTTAATTAAATGTAACAATCATCACATTATTTGACATAAGAATGAATATATGAAATGAAAGAAATTGATTAAGACCCTCATAATCAATTTTAGATGTCATGAAAATAGACATCAATATAGAAGAATATATAAGTACACTCATTTTTTTAAATAAAAACAAAGGGATTCCATAATAGGCATAATAAATTTGTTATGCAATAAGTTACAATAAAAATGGGCTCATGCTCTTTAATTATTTTTTTCTTTCTCTTCTTAGAATATAAGATGAGAGGGAGATATTTTGGGGTCTGTTTGGTTTTCCATCCCATCTATCCTAATTTGGATTATTTGTAAAGAATATAACAACTATATTTTAAGTGACAAGGGTATCAATTTATCAATTTTTTTGATTAAATTATAAATATCTATCTTTGAGTTCAATTATTCTATATTATATTAGGAAACATGCTAACCTATCCTCCTAGGACATGATGATCAAACCCAATTGGATGTTAGTAGTAATTCCTCCTACTAATGGGTCAATATAAATCATGGATAATACCTATACTCCCCACATAGATTCATGGACACCTCCCTATGTAAGTCTAATCAAATTAAACTTTGATGGTCCAGTGAATGAGAATCCAAGAGCTTTAGATGCTGGGTATAGTATTAGGGACTATACTATATCCATTATCCAAGATTGGTATGCTAGTATTCAAGATGTAATAAATAATGAGGATGGGGCCCAAGCAATAGTTTTGGATATTTAGTTATCATGACAATCTAGCATTGAAAATTCAATGATAAAGGGTGACTCAAAAGTCATTTTGGATGCTATCCTAAACTTTCAATCCAAGGCATGGTGAATAAACACTATCCTTAACATGACATGGACCCTTTTGGATGAAATTGTGTCATGGTACATCTCCCATTGCTTTAGGGATGGTAATAAGTAGCTAGACTTTCTTGCTAATTGGGGAGTTAACCAATTGGAAGAAGTGGTGATGAATAGTGAGTATGGATTGTGGATAGGTCTAGAATCATTTGACCATTTTTAGTCCACTTCATTCTTATCATTTCACCATATATTAGTGATATTTTGCATATTGTTTATATCTATTACACATACTGGATTTCATATACTTTGGCATTTGGAAACATGATGAGATGTCTAGCATGTTTGTTTTGGGTTTTATAATCAAGATGTCATGTGGCATTCAACTATTCTACCACATTTTTTGTTTATTATTTTGAAGTCGAAGTGATGAACTCGATAATGCATACCATTCCTCTCATCGAACCCATTCTATCTCTCTACACAAATAAAAGGGAGAGGGCTTTTTGTGATAGTGTCTTTGTTCACTAATTAAGGTTGATCTTCTAGGTAACAATTATGGAGGTATCAAATGCCACCAAGACCATAATTAGTGATTAATATATGTATGGTGTTTTCAATAACAAAACAAACATATATTTGAAATCCATATTTTCTATTAATTTGTTACGTGTTTTCAAAATGTTGAGGTGGTAAAGTTTGTGGATGAAACATTGGTTTAGAAGGAATTTCAAGGTGGTTTAATAGGTTGTCTAAATTGATTCCCAAAGTTAGCTATCCTATACTTACCCTTATCTAACTCACATTTCTTAGGTTTCATTTCCTTATCTATTTTTCATAAGTTGGAATCTTGCTTTGTGAAATTCCATGAAATTTTAAATGTGGTGGTGGATGGTAATTTGGGTTTCACCCCTTGATTTATCCATGAATGAATGGTTAGAGACTTTATCCTCTCTATTTGGTTACATTGATCATTTTGATTTAGAGGTCTTGTCTTTAACAGTGTAGATCTTGGTGGATTTGTATTCCAGTAGAGGTGTGGTAGAAGTTATGAAGGAGGAGGCAGCCAAAATCTCTGGTGATGATAGCTCAAAGGTTTCTAGGGGTTGGATTTATGATCTCATGTAAGGGAACTTAAAATCTATGTTGCATACAATTAGTCTAGGTGGTGTGTTTAAACTAGATACGTGTAATAAGGAGGATGGTAAAGGCTCTTTTACTCATTTAGGTCCAACTTGAAAGCTCACTCATCTGAAGTCTCATTCTTCCTGGTCTTTAGTTTTTTTCTTCCATACTGGTTGCTCTTTTTATCAATTTTTGATGTGCATGTGCTTGAGGTTTGTCCCTCATTATTTTAGCTACACTCTCTTTGGTATTTCTCAAGGTTCATTGTTTTCATGTCTTTCTAGAATAGCATATAGGTGAGGGACCTTCCCCTCAATATGTATAAAATATGGCATTGATTAAGATTTGTCTTTGTAATACTTGGTGTCTCATGAATTACAATATGTGTTATTATTGAAATCAATTTTTTATAAGAACTAAATAAGTTCAATAGGTATTTTAAATTTTCTCTTATAAAGTCATTCAAATTTTAGAAAAACTTTTCATTTCCAGATATCAATTACACCCTTATATTCTAAAACTTGGATAAGAGATAATAAACATTGGAATGTATGTATTCTAACATGGACTTATTGATATAAATAAGTTTTCTTATACATACACATAGCCAATTTTGGTTCCAACCCTTACCCCATACATGTTCCTAAAAAAAAAGATCAAATCATACAAAGTATTGGTGACTTAAGTAAACTCTATCAGAACTATGTATGCCTGGATAAAAATAGAGCAATGATTATAGTAGAGTAATAGGTATCTATATTAGGGTTATGGATGGTTTTATAGTAGCAAAGCGATGCCCATGTTCCCCTTACTGTTGATTGTGAAATAAAGAAATCAAAATGAAAACTAGAGTGTCTATCTATATCTCTGTCAATACTCTCATAAAAAAGGTTAAATGAATTCCACATATTTACACATATATCCTAGAAATGAAAAGGGTTAGTATGTTGCATTAGGAAGTTAGTATTTTGTGTTTATTTTATCTATTTATTCTTTCTTATAAGTCCAAAGTTTTATTATAATGTATTAACCAATATTCTAGGAGTATCTCCCCACCGAGTCACTATTTGTTGTGCCTCATCACACCATATTTTCAAAATTTAAATAGGGAACCATTATTATTAGAAAATGTTCGTGGTCTACATGAACCTTATAATTCCAAATATATAATCAATCTATGCAACCTAAGGTTGTTTTGAGTTTAATTTTACATTTCCAAATAAATTTCAATGTTTGGACATGGTATGAGATTATTCTATTTATCATCTTTGATTTTATTTTGAGTGCTTATTTTGAGTTGGATTATACCAATTTATTTGATAAATGAAGCTAATGAAATGATTTTCTAGTGCATCCCAACTTTTGTATGTGTAGGATTGCTTTCAGGGCTTATACTTATTTCACATTTGGTCATTTGATTTTTTTTTCCTTTGGCTATGTATTCACAATACATTGATTATAAGTTTATAGGGACATATATTATTTAATTGTTAAGTAACCCAAAGAGAAATCCAAGTGTTAACAATATGGTTGTCCATAATATGTAGTTTAACAACTGGGTTTATTTTCTTTTCATATCTCCACGTTCCTAAAGATTATAATAAGTTTTAGAATCTCCACAACTTAGAATCTTAGAATAATTTTAGGGTAAGTACAATGTTAAAAGTTTGAATAAGCCTTGAATCCTTCAGATCATTCCATGTGGCATGATCCATATCACTTAAAACATAGTGGACCATAGTACACAAACATAAATCCAAAGTTATTTGTATTAACATAGACTGTCCATGTGTCATGATCCTATTCACCTAGACCTGGCCATAAAGAAGGTACATTTTCAAAGTTATATGCTTTTTAGATAAATGAGAGTCATCCACATGGAATTATCTTCTTAATTTATTGCATAATAATTTTAACTATAATAGTTATAAGTTTTTCATATCAACAAGACTTTTCCACATGGTGTAATCTCATTAACTCATTATTTCATAGATATAAATACATCACCACTTTCGAATACATTCTAGATCAGTTAGGTTCATCCACATGGTGTGATCTCATTAACTTGGAGCCTATCATTTAGGGGCATAAAGTCAACACTTTATTTCCTTTGGATTTGCAAAAAAAAACATACACATATTGTCCTGAGAGTCATCCATGTGTCATCATTGTAGTAATCTAAATCCTACTGAGTAAATTATGTAGTCATTTTTAAAATATCCCATGGAGCCTTGAGATCATAGCTAATGGAATAATAAATTTCAATTGAAGTTTTACAATAAGATGTTCACAATTAACAATCAAAATAACATTGCACTCTTGAGATCATGCTAAGTGGTATAATCTCATTAACTCACAAATTATATGGGGTAAAAATAAAGACTAAAAAAAACAAATACCCCCAAGAAATTGAGATTATGACAATTGTCACAAACATGGAGATGAATAGTTAGAATACAAACAATTTTTTTTTTTAAAATAAGCAAAATATGATGTATAGGAAATGTACACCTCTCTTGAGATGATGACTCAGCTTTCATGGTGAATGAATAGCTATCACATGGAAAAAATCACCTAACTAATCTAGCTAGAGAATTCAAATTAAAACAATAAACAAAACTAAAAGTCATGGTTACATTTAATCTACATGAACTAAGCATTCATGTCTTGATATTTTGGTGTTTTATGCAAATTCCTAATTGAGATCAAGTTTCCATTGTCATTGATTGAATACATGAAAATTAAGAATTTGAGTTATCCAATTAAAAAATGCCCTAGATTTTATTCAAATTGATTGAATACTATGTTTTTCATTTCCTACATAGATTATTTTTTATACAATCTAAAAATAAACCTAGATTGGGAGGTGTGCCTATTAAACACATTGATCTTTTCTTTATACCTCCTAAGATGTCTAAATCCAATGAGAGATATAATCCTATGGATCATGATGATATTAATTTTGAGAATGAAAAACATACTAATGAGTTTATCATAGAAGAAGATTATAATAATGAAAACCATAGGTCTAATGAAACCAATGAACATGGTCAAATAGATGATGAGCACGTAAAATCAATTTCACTTTTTTCATGAGCATATTCATTAAAGCCTTGAAGATATACATGAAATTGTAAAAAAAATATTAAAAATTAAAAAATCATAGATGAACAAGAAAGTCCATTTATTGATCATGCTATTAGATCCATGGGTCATTCCCATCTACCAACAACCCTCCCCTTTAACAAATTACAAATTAATACTTCTAATGGGGACACATCATAAGTATTTTATCCTTTGTTTCCTAAAAACACTATTGTTACATACATCATGGAATTACCAACTATTTCAAATCAAATACCAACTTCAATACCTATTACTATTTAAACCATGCTCATTTCTACATTAGTGACTACTCAACTTGCTAATTTAAACCCCAATGGGTCTATAATTTGGTCACTCCTTCAAGTTATAAATATCTTGGAGGAGAAAGTTATAAACTTTGAATACAAAGTTTTTAAATGTCTGCATGTTATTTATTCCCAAGAAGTGTTACATAACTCTCTTTCACTTGAGATATATTTGCAACCTTTTCCAACTAGTTTTGTTGCACCCAAGTTTCAATTTTATGATGGCAAGGGTGACCCTGAGTAGCACCTTTGATATTTATATGTAACATGCCTTGATTATTCCTCCAATGATAAATTTTTTACCAAATTATTTATAAAAAGCCTCAAGGACTATGCCTTGAGGTGGTTATATGATTTACCTTTACAATTCATAAATGCATTTAGACCTTTTTAGATCAATTTTTGGCACATTCATCTATTAACATTAATGAAAAAGTTTCCTATTGTGATGTCCCTTACTTAGGGGCTCCTTTTTGCTAAAAGTTCTGAACAAAAACTCTGATATATAGCAATAAAAAGCTCTAAACAAAGATATAATTTTGCAGCATAGATTTAGATAAACAATAAACCATAGTAAATCTCTTATCTGCCAATCAAATATCTTATCACTTGTTTAGATAATTACAATTACAATCTTATCTCATAAAAATAAAAGAATATTAAAATCTGGTCTTAAAACCCTGATCATCTGCAAGTTTGGAAATGAAACCTGAATTCTATCTCATCTCGGCCTGCTGTGTCGAACACACAGTCGCCGGCGTCGGTCGATATACTGCCGACGTCAGTCTCTGTAGGTCCTTCTCTGCCGATGTCAATCTTTAGTCGACCGATGTCGGTTACTGGGAATCTCTGTCTATCAAGGTTGGTATCTGCGTGGATCTATACGAACCTGTACAGACTTTGTACGGCCGCCAATTAAGCACAACCTGTCTATTTTCAACCCCTGATATGAAGATATCTAGCTCTAAATACCAAAGATATCTATCTGTATAATTTATTGAATCAAAAACTAAATAAAGAAATACCTAAAGTACTGTGATAACTTCTATGTGAAGTTATCTCTCAAATCTGTAAACCTCTGTGATAACTTTTGTATGAAGCTATCTCTCAATTTGGCAATAGATCAGCTAATATTTCATAGCCTCTAAATCACACACACTGAAGAATTGACGTTCTCCAATGCAGATGGAATCCTATAACCCTTGGCTTAGTCTTCACAAAAGAATTCTTTCAATATCAAAATCAATAATCAATGCATAATCAATAATGGCCTCCATGAGAAACCCTTATACCCTCAAAAAGATATGCTTGCCCTAATTAGGGTTTTCTTAAATCAGAATTAGGGTTTATAATTAAAATTAGACTAAATAATTAATATTTGATTAAATCAATCAAATATTAATATCTCCCTCAATACATGTCAGATCCTCGAACCATTCGAAGCTGGTGAACGAGGGAGTGATTCTGCACATGACCATACCAAAATAAAGGTGCTCTGTTGCATGTCAAATATCCCTAAATAATAGGAGCTCAGGCCAAATGTGTCTAAAATAACCTAAATGAAAGCCAACTATAGGAATTTTGCAAATTGAAGCCAAGCCAATCTCCATCATGACCCTCTATCCATCCTATTAGCCTACGAAGGTCGCATAATAGGCTACTCATCAAGTCTGTCAATGTCCATGAAAAATGGGACATGACACCTATGCTTGAATTGAAAAAATTAAATAATGAACCAATGAACCTATCATGAATATGTCTTGAAGTGTAAGACAAAGTTGGCTAAAATTACCAATCATATGGAAGATAAATAACTTCAAGACATATTCAAGAAAAGTTTACTTGCTTCCTTACACAAGTCCATTATTTTTACAAATATTAAATCCTTTGATGACTTATGCTATGTTGTTTGAGACTGTGAAATGAAACTTATCTCATTGAATAAACTTAATTATTTAGTAAACACACCGATTACATCTACATACAATACCAAGTTATAAAGTAAGACCTCCTAAGCATAAAATAGAAACAGCCATAATGGTAAACAAGGTTTAAAAACAACCTAATTGACTTGTATTATCTAATGAACCAAGGATAAAATTTATGCACTCACCTAAGTCTCCCACTTAATTAATCCCATAGATAGTTGAGTTCCATATTATATCTCTCCTTCATCCTATATAGGTTGATATGAGTCGACCTCTAGCCAAAAGATATGATGTGAGTGTTTATTGTGATTATCACCATGGATCATGGAAGTATATGAACATATGTTTTAAATTAAATCATAAGATCCAAGACCTTATTAATGACCCAAAAAATATATTTGATGATCCTCTAAAGGAATCAAGTTCACAACCTAGTGAACAATAAAATCAAAAAATATTTAACAATTCTTTGCAAGACCATTCTAAGAAAGAACCAAAAGTGCAAATGGAATATAATGAACATTTTCCTCCATCACATTATGACCACCCATTAGATGGTATTATTGGTAATTATACATGACATTTACCTCATATGGTCTAGATACCTTATATTACTTTAGATGATAGTGATATTAAGAATGATGATTCTAATCTTCATTCTTTATTCATTCGATCATATCTTGATAAAAACCATATACAAAGTGTTATGATTGATAATGGTTCAATAAAAAAACCTTTGTATATAAACATTAATTACTCACTTGGGTTATACTCATCATGATTTACACCTTTCTACCATGTTAGTTAGAGCATTCATTGAGACCTGACAACAAGTTCTTGGTTAGATTGACTTAGCTTTAGAAGTGGGTCTTGAATATGTGGTTACTACATTTTCAATTATCCTTTTTATGGGTGTATTATATATGTTATTGGGATTCCCTTAGACACACACTCTTTATTAGTAATTTATACATTGCATGGGTGTGTTAAATACATTCATGTCAATTAGGTAATTAGAATTTCTATAATTCCATGTGAGCATCCTCTTGAAAAAGAGAAATTTATACCCAAATAGTTAATTATCAAGCCTACTAAAGTTAATTCATTGTAAAATGGTAAGCAATAGATAATCCACTATACTAGGTATCCAATACTTGAGATATCATTATATATATATATATATATATATATATATATATATATATATATATATGTATATATATATATATATATATGTATATATATATATATGTATATATGTATATATATATATGTATATATATATATATATGTATATATATATATGTATATATATATATGTATATATATATATGTATATATATATATATGTATATATATATATGTATATATATATATGTATATATATATATATATGTATATGTATGTGTGTGTGTGTGTGTGTGTGTGTGTGTGTGTGTGTGTGTGTGTGTGTGTGTGTGTGTGTGTGTGTGTAATGGATTCTATAAAATCATCATCTACTATGTACCATATTCACATATCCAGAGCACCTACACATGTTCCTATTACTACTATTCCAAAGAAAACATAGATCACTCAATGATGGGTCCCATGAACCCCTAATCCTATTACACCTATTATTTATCCAAGACCACAAAGTCGTATTTCACATACATAGAGCATCATAGATACTATATTGATAGATATTGCTCATATATAGGCTTTTTGGAAGCATCACCAGTTTTTTATAATATGTTCATAGTGGGGAGATATCTATGACCACCATTTGAATGAAATCATAGGATAGTATTTTCCTTTCCATATTCAAAAAATACAAAAACAATAAAAAATATTAAAAATAACAAATATTTTTTTGACATCTACATATTATATTGGCTTCTTGGCATTCATGTGTAAGTTCTATGTCGATGGATAGTATATTAGTTACATCTACATACACGTGTTTCATGCTTATATTTTAGTGTTATACAAGCATATAAAAATACATGATCTATACACTCTTGGATGTTGGGATTTTCCTCTACTCATGTAACTAGGACATTGGGGGCATCCAACTTGTTTGATCATGATAATTCTAAGTTATATTATTCTATGGTCAGTTTATATTATCATATTTTACACATTGATTTTTTCCATTTTTATATCTTATAAAATGTGTTGGATATGTTATGTACTTGACATTTTTTTCTAACACATTAGATTCATGGGATAGTATGATATGTTTATATTGGTTGTTTATGTTTTCACTTATGCACTTTCTTTAGTGTCTTGCCTTGCTATTGTTTTGTTTATTGAACATTTAAATATGTTCCATTATTTTCAACTCTCATGCATTTTTTTCCTTATTTGATATTTTAAATACATTAGTTATTTGTGTATAGACATTTGACTATCATTATTGCTTTTGTGGACATCAGAGTAAGTCATGTCCATTCAATTTTGCAGCATTAGAACATGCCCCTTAATTTTGGTCTCCTTGTACCATTTCCCTTTGAATTATTCTTGAAGACTCTTATGTGTGTGCTTGATTTACTTGCTGAAATTATATTGTCACTATCCAGATATTTCCATGATATTTATCATGGAAGTTAGGAATTTATGTGATTACACTCTATGCAATTCAATGATACATTTACCTAGACATGTTATCCTATATGATACATGGTTCATTCATAGTTATATGGTTATATTGTCCTTATGAGGTAAGGAAAATAGTAGTTTATATCATCCCTAACCTCAAAAGAGGGGCATATTAGTAGGGGAATGTCATAGAGGCATTGATTCCACATATTATATTTGTAGATTCAGTGGGGGAAAGTCATAGAGCCATGGCTTCCACACATTGACATTTTTAGATATATATAGTAGGGACATATTTTGAAAATATTTTCTCCACACTTATTGAGTAGTGTGTGTGTGTGTGTGCGTGTGTGTGTGTGCGCGTGCGCGTGCACATGTGTGTATTATAGTGGGTGCATATTTTGGAAAAATGTTCTCTATATTGTCACTTATATTAGTTTTAATATTTTCATATATATAGTGGGTGCATGATTTGAAAGCATGTTATTCATAGTTACATAGTTTCCAAATTGACTAAATCACATAGTTACATGATTCAAATATATATTTGTGGTAGAATTTTATACATTTTTACAATTTTATACATTGTTTCAACATGTGATGTATATATGGTGCATATGTTATGTAATGTGTGCCTAAGATTTTAAAATACAAATTAGTTTCAGATTCAAAACACTTTTAGGGGATATAACCACCTACTAGGTTAGACTTTTAGGAAGTATATTAAGTCAATATACTATAGTATTTAGTTAAATTTTTGGTATGGTTGAGATGATTAGATAACTCAATATTGGTAAAATTTTAGGTTAGACTTGATTGTATCATCCAACCTCAATAATTTGACAATGTGAGTTGACTTGGTTTGCTCTCACTCACCAAGTTATAAGTATGATTAGGTTTCATAGTTCAAATAGTATTAATTGCTAGGTGACCATTTATCTATGTTCCAAGATTTGGGGCATGTGCCTTCCTATCTTTCTCTCTCTCCCTCTCCCTCTCTCTTTTTATCTAATTAGATATATGGACTTTATAGATTTATATATCTATCCTAATAAAAAAATTATTGATTCACAGTGGTAAATATTTAAAATAAAATAAACATTAGGCAAGGTAATTGCATAGATACACAATCAATAGAAAATCACTCAAAACAGACTCAAGCAAGGCAATGTATGTTATACACACACTAGGCATGCATTAATTTACTTTAAAATAGTAATTTTATGACTAGATTAAAGTGGGTGGGGAATGCATACACTATTTATGAATTATAAAACACCTTAGTCTTGTAAACTTTTAAAACACAAACCTTGGATGTTCCTATGAGTTCAAGACTTTTTATACTTCTTCAATTCTCACATCTACTCTCTCTTGTGCCCCTTGACCTACTTCTTAGTTTGACCAATCTTATGATGGTGACCCAAGTCTTATATCTCTCCTAGAATTATTAAAACTTGATTATCTTCCACTTCTATAAGTTTTGAGCATGGACCTATTTTATTACTCCATAGACACTTAATTTATATATAAACACCTATGTCAATGTAGGTGTCCTACTCTAATGTATATGTCTAATGCCTTAAAGTCATATAGTTTACAAATGAAAAATATCCTAATGGTCATCCTAGGTTCTTTAATGTGAGTTATTATTGAAAGGGATTGGTATAAATAAAAGATCAAAAATCATTCATATCTCACCTAGCACAAACAAATGCAAATTATCAAAAGCAATCAATAAATAAAAGCTTTCTTTTTTATCCTATTCTCATACTATTCATAAGAACAACACATACACGGGTCTAATGTACTAAAGGAGTATCCTAGGTAATATGTTTGCTAAGTTACAAGTTAGGTCACTACTTTACTATCTTATCAAATATTTCATGATTTGAATGTAAGCCAATAGATAAGGGATAATTACATAAGTTTGAGGTATTTTGTATATTATTTTTTATGTAGGAATCACTCACTAATAGAGGGGTATTTTGGGTAGCTCAACACCATGTTCCCATTAACTCATTTTTTACACATCCACTATAATGAGAAAGATTTAGGGTTTTTTATTTGACAAAGAGGGATAATACATAACCTAGATATGAATGCACTAAAATGAAGGCGATAAAAAACCTATAATTATTTAGGTGGTCACATCCTACTCTAATAGGTTTTATATGCATGGCACATACATCTACACTAGTTTTTATGCAATTGTCTAAGGTTGACATAAGTATTTCATGTTACAAATTCACTAAATCCATAATTTGGTGACTGTTCTAAAATATTATCCTAGTCTTCTTCCTACTTGTTCCAGATCCAAATTTGTATTAACATTAGAACTAGCTAATAATATTATTTATTTGTCATTACCATATCTAACATATATATAATTTATATTTTTAACATATCTCATCATAATAAATTTAGTGTATTTTCTATTTGATATTTATAATTAGATATCTTGTTATACATCTATTTATCACCTTTGTGTTTATTCATTTTGATATTTTTAACCCTAAATCCTCCTCATATATATTTTATTTAAACACCACCACATTGATGAAAACATTATATTTTTTTTCCAACACCACATATCTTAGATATTATTTGGACTCCTAAAAAAATGTTTCACTTTGTGACATTATTAGTATGAGGTTGAGGGCATAAATGTTCAAGTTTGATCAAAGGCTATTTGATATAAAATTATAAATGATGTCCTATGTAGTGGACATAGTCATGGGAACATTATACAATACTCATGATCAACCTCGGTAACCTTATAATGAATACAATAAGAATAGGATTTGTTATGATTACTCAATATTTCATGATTATAGGTTTAGAAGTGAAACCAAAATAATTTCAAAAGATATTTATCCATAATTCTATCAAGCTATTTATGAGCATTATATTCCTAGGATTTATAAGAATAAAAGAATAAGTATACAAAAAATAGGGTATTACAATCTCTATCATGATTTCATGATAATCAAGACAAAGGGAACTAGGGCACCTCCCTTGTATTTGCCTCATCACGTCCTTGATAATGTGTTAGAATAGGTAATAACACATAAAATATACAAAAGTTTGGATGAATACATTAGGGCTAAACATCATGTGTACTACAACAAAACACTTATAAACATAGGCCAAATTTAATCAGTAGAGTCAGTACCCATTATGGTTTAGATTAATTAGAATATAGATACTAGGACCCTAGGGGCAAAGTCAAACAATATCTCAATGAACTCAAGAATAAGGGTCTTTAAATTACTTATAGACATAAAAATTTTGAGCTTTATGAGATTTTTATTAATCTTATATATGAATCTAAGGGTTACATTTGGATTTAAAAAAATAATATGTCAATGTTGGTGGCATAAAAGATTTAGTATAATCATTCAATTACTCTGGAGGAGGTACACAAAATTGTATAAAAGGTAGATAGAGATGCAAATTGTTAATAGCCTTTGCATTAGGCTCATTAAAATCTAAAATAAGAATACCTCCCTCTCGTAAACAAGAAAAATCTATCATGGTGGGAAAATATCCCACTCACATGGAGACATATCCATAAATATGAAAGAATATTCTTAAGGGACTCCCTAGGCCTTAACCATTAACCATGGTGAAACATTTTACAATAACCACAAGGGCATCATATGATAAATATGGGAAATCATGAGAAATCTTTCTGGCACCTTTGAAAAATATTACTAGAGTTCAAAAAGTAAGTCTTCTTAAATATTCATAAAGTTATTTTATAGCCATGCCATCCACAAAGCCCTCATCAACCCCCAACATCTCTACTTTGGAAACCTATAATTTTAGTTCCTTCAACTCCATCTACCATGACTCTCCCATCCATTTCCACTTCACCTCCATCTATTGAATCACCCATGTCTACTCAACCAGTCATTTCTACTTACCAAATGAATCCCAAATTTCCTCTAGTATCTCCCAACATTGTTCAAGAAGATAAAAAGCATACAAAGGATTTATTTGATCAAAAAAGTCCTCTTTATGAGGAACATAAAGAGTAAGAAGAAGTAATATCATTGGTAGATTATACTAGTGATGAATAAAATAAAGAACCAAGAAGTACGGATGAAAAAGAATAAGAGGTCAAAATTTAAATAATTGATACAACAAAGGATACAAAGCCCCAAGAAATTTGGGGAGGAAGAAGACATATGAGCCTCTACACAAAGATAAAATACTTTTATTGAAAAAGAAAAGAAGGACCTTAACAAGGTAGTATCTTCTTTCACCTCCTCCCTTATAATTGTAAATACTAATGTTGCCAATTTGCCATCTACTAGTCTAGTTGATGCACCTCTCTCTCTATATGAGTCATTTTAGTAATATTGTTCAAAAACTAATCCATTTTATGTTCATACCTATATTGAGGGAACCAGGCCTCAAAATTCTAGTTATTATGATTCGTTAATTATTTTAACTACAACTTCAATAAAGGCCAAACCACCAAGCCCCTAAAATGGGGGTTCATTTTGAGAAATTGGTGATTGTTTCCATTTTTTACCCTTAAGCACCACTTACACCCTTGAGATTATATACTGAAGTAGACTTATTTTGTGTTGACCATTTTTACCCACAAGCCAAAATGGATCAACACCCTATAGTTAGAATCTTGTACAGGGGATTTTTATGATGTTATAGGGTATGTTGTAACTCATTTTATATCATCTCATATGAAATTCTAAGTTTTGGTCATGGTTTAGATTAGTCCTTATGTATTTTGGTGTCTTAAGGGTCATTCTTTGATCATAATGCAAATGGCATATTTTCATGGTGTTGAATAGATTAAAGAGCAAGGCCAAAAAAGCCTAAGTTTTCACTTGGGAGATATTTCAACTTTTGGCTAAGTGTTAGAGCATTCAAATTTCTCTCAGAGAAATTGTTCCAATTGATTTGGCTAAGTGTTGGTGACTTTTTTGGGAAAATTATTCAAGGAAAGGATCCCGTAGTCTCATTTCTTTTGGGTAGAAGTTTTGCAATAATTTTCTCGATGATCTAATTCTTTCAAGAAAATTGTTCACATCAAAAGATAAGTGTCATATTTCTTTTTTAAAAAATTTCCACATAATTTTACCAAAGGCATAATTCTTTTGGGAATTTTTTGATAGAGTTTCCAAAGATAGGTTTCTTTTAGACAAATTATCCAAAACACAAGGCCCACATAAATACTTATGATACAAAAATCTCTAAGGGTATGTTTTTCGAGAAAGTGTCCCAAATAAAAATCCTAAAGGGTATTTTATTTTGAGAAAGTGACAAAGACAAAAATCTTGAAGGGCACTTTTTCAAGTACAGTGTCCTATACATTTTCCCAAAATGTCATGTTTTGAACATTTTTTGAAGGGTACTTTTTCTTAGCAAAAATTCTGAAGACAAAGGTTTTGACAAAAGGCATAAGGGCATAAATTATATTGGAAAATTTATCTGAGTCAATTTTATCAAAGGCATAATTATTTCATAGAATTTGTTTCAAGGTAAAAGACTAAGTATGATTTATTTCAGACATTTTTTCTGAGACAAAGATCTTAAAGGCATGAATTATATCAGATATTCTATCTGCATGAAATTATCCAAGGCAAAGATAAGGCAAAATTAATTATTTTAGGCAATTATCCCTTGATAATTTACCCAGACATTTTGTCTGATGCAAAAAGAGTTACCAACAATTCCTTTGGGGAAATTGGTTGAGACACAAATCCCACAACAAAAGGCCAAAATAAATAACCTGAGGGAAAAAACCTACAACAAAAGGATGAAACACAAAGTCTAAAAGATTTGTTTGCTATAGGGAAAATTCATGGGAAACAAAGTGATGTTCACATTAGCTTCAAAACAAAACTTAGTAGTCATCTATTAGAGCTTAAATTTGATGATCTATGGAATGTCCAATACGTTTACATGAACATCAAATTATGGTCAAATGAATATCAAATTAAAGCCATGATAAGTGACCATTAAAGTTTGAATATGCCAATGATGGTCAAGCAAATGTCAAATTCAAGTCCTAAAAAATAGCCATTGGAATTCAAAAGGTAGGATTTGATGGTGTGGATCAATCAAAAAGAAATCCAATGGTGCATGCTTAATTAGTAGGAGAATGGGCCCAAATAGATCAATGGCTTTAATTCAATCATAGATTTAGATCTAACAACATATGATCAAGTTAAAAGGTCAAGGAGCTCAAAGGTCACCATGTGGTGTAAGCATATAAAATAGTAGATAAATAATAGGACCCCAAGACCAACATGTGATTGAAAAGTGGCATAATATCATTCAAGGTGATAGAGGATCTACAAATTTCATTCATTTACATTAGATGGATCAACAGAGTAAGATGAATCAAAATATTAATGATTTGAACCAGTTTTTGATGGCCATTTAGATAAAGATAATCCTAAGTGAATTAGGTGAAAGTCAATAATGTAATTTTTAATAGGTAAAGGTAAATAAAAGTTATGGATCTAATTTTGAGCATGGTTTAGTTCAGAACAGAGCCAACATTTCAAATGGTGCCCCTAAGGTAGAGATGCAAATTTCAACAGTTTCAGTTTTGGGACCAACTACATGAAATGGACTCTTCTCCCCACTATTGGATGCAACAATGAACCAATGAAAAGAAGTTATCTCTAGGACAAAGCCCTAATAGATTGATATGATTGTGCTAACTACATTTATTATAGAACCTAACTCAGAATGACTTGATACTTTCATTACAACCATCAAGGAAGTTTAGGGAAGGAATGATGTAACTATGCAACCACTTAAAGTGACTGGGATCAATCAAAAGGCTTAAAAGAGCATCTTTTTTAGAGGTAGTTACAATTATGGTTTAAATAGAGTTATACACATTTTATTCCTTTTCTCAGTTCTAAATCTCCCTTTCTATGGATTCCTTTTCCTAAAAATATAGATCTGGAGCTATTGTAAAGTAATACCACACCATGTATGATGAAGCCATGATGGATTGATTTTATATTCTAAATTTGAACATTAATACAAATCTATTTATGATTTTTGAGAAATGTTTTTTATTCTACAAGTGATGTATGGTGATGATAAGTGATAATTCTTTATCCTTCCTTCCATTTTCCTTTCATGTTTAAGCAAGAGTTTCGAGTCTAACAGCTCATATAGAGTCTAGTCTAGTGTGTAAATCTTTTTCCAGGTGTACAATTATAACTAAAGCATGTAATATACCCTATGATTCATTTACGTTGTGTTATTTTTGGCATCTTTCCTCTATATTGGAATACTCATGCGAGAATCCATTAAAGCTTAGAGACTAGTCTATATGCTTTATTTCATTCTGGTAGAAATGTGATGGTCACATGGAATACATTTTTGGTGCATCATCACCTTTAGATTAGGTTTAATTTATGAATTCTCTAACTATTTTCCCCATAAGTAATTAGTATTTTAAGTGATAAATAGTGTATGATATATTTAGGGATCTAGCCCTTAAATCTAGAGGCTCATTTCTAATATAGGAACGCCCACATACCTAGAAATGTTCCCATGTTACCCAAATCTAAAAGAAGATTGAATAAATTCTTATAGGGTGAAATAGTTTGTGACAATAGTTTTGGCATACCTGGTGGGACACCTATTGTCTTCAAGATAATTTGTTAAGTTGAATGCTAGGCTTGACAAACACCGGTTATAAATTGATGTGTTGCTTAGCATTTGGTGACCCCTCAAATTAAATCTGGTTTTAGATCATTATTTTATTATAAACTTGACCCCATAATTCATGTTCTTCAATAGGTCATCCTCTTATAGAACATATAACCCACTTAATCTACCCATTCATCCTAAGATCCCTCTTGCAATTCAGTATACATAACCTAATCTGCTCTTTGAAGAATGAGTAGATTTTTCTATAAGGGAAAAGGAGGAAGAGGTTGAAGAGGCTAAATAGGTTGAATATATTGAAGAATAAGACATGGATATGCCTCATGTTTTCCTTGCCTTCAATACTGATAATCAAATCCAACTTCATGCATATGATGCCATCCCTCCTAATGCCACAAAAGGTGTGCCCAAATTCAATGGTGAGAGTCATATCACACATAGTGATCACATTAGAGATGTTTTTAACTTTTGTAGTTACAATAATATATTTCAAGAGAACATTTCCATTAGAATGCATGCCATGTCCCTTAAAGAGAAGGATCTTGATTTGTATAGGACTCTAGAATGTGGATGCATCACAACATGGGATGAGTTTGGAGTGTTGCTAACTTTCAGATTTGGAAATGAAATTGACCATGCTTCTCTCATAAATTAGTTCAATGTGATAAATATGGGACCCAAAGATACAATGCAGGACTTGAATGAAGGTTTTAGAAGACTTGGCATAGGTTTCCTCCTCCTATGAGACCACATACTAGTTTTGTGTTCCCTACTTACTTGAGAGCCATTAGGGCTGACATTGATGTCATGCTTCAATCTATGGGAGGATGCACCCTCCCTAAATCATATGAGATTTCTATCAAAGATGAAAATAATCTCATCCAAGCTATAAGATTTCCACCTAAAGTGTCTATGCCTCCTTTGTCTCATGCTTCTACTAATACTGATATGTAGCCCAAGTTCATATTTCAAATACCAAAATTAAGGTGTCTCCTAGGTAAGCAGAAAATAATGTTGATTGGAAAGCAAAGTTCCTAGCCTTAGAGGATGAAAATAAATAATCTAATGTGTAACAAGGTGCTTATTATAACCCTTATCCCTATTAGCAATAGTATGGTCGGCAATATGGAAGAGAAAGAGGCCAATGACAACCTAATCCTTGCATATGCTTGTTAATACATATATCCTATCTCTACCACCAATGCAAAGGATATGGTACTAGTATTATATAAATTTGGTGTAGGGAGAATATTAGCAACAAGAATAGTTCATAAATGCCAATAAAAATAGAGAACAAGATCTGGTGTCTCAAGGAGTAGTTACTCTCCTTGTATCAAATGATGATGAGGATATGATACAAGTTAATGTGGGTTTGTAACTTCAAGGAGAGATCTTCACCAATTTTTTTATTGAAAACACTTTTGTGCTAAATCAAGAAGCCTCTATTGTAGATAATATAAGGGTCAAGATGAAGGATCTTGAAGGTGGCATCAACATGCCCATAGGCTTATCTAATCCTCTTGAAAGGCAATGAGACAATTATAAGTGTGATAGTCCAAGGGTTTCTGTATTAGTTCCAAAGGATTCTACACCTCCAACAAGTCAAAATATGATAAAGTCTACTCTTATTCCTCAAATACCAAGTAATTTTATAATTACAAAATACTAAGATAAATTTGGTATGGCTTCTTCAAACATCATAGATTATTTGAATAATACCAAAACATCCATTTCTCTTTGAGATGTTCTTAATATTTTTGGTCAAAAAGAGCTGTTGCAAAAGTAGTTATCTGCTATCCCTGCTAGTGCCCCAACCTCAAATCAAATTCATGTCCATGTTGCTCTTGTAAATGCTGAAATATTTCATGTATACATATATATACCAATACACAAGATGAGATCTAGAAGTGTAAATGAATAGGCAAAGTATATGAGATAAATGACACAGAGATTTTAAAGTGGGAAAACCTCCAAGAGGTAAAAACTCATGATTGATATTCAATAATTGAGAAACAATAACCCCAATACAAATTCTTCCACCTTCTCACTTCTTCACAGAATGGCCTTCACAAAACTCATAGATTGAATATGATAAAAATAATTCATATTCATATGTGTATTCACAATAGGGGTGAAATCATTTTTTATATTGAAATTTCAAGGGAGGTGACCATTGTAAAAATAATGGGTCCATTCATCTTGATAAAGTCATTTAGTGAAATTTTGGTAATTTATTAAATAATAATAACTTTATTATTTATTTTTATGAGTTTTTCAATTCATTTTAATAAATAGTATATTATTATTATTATTAATTTAATAACTTTACCAAGGCTAAAGGTCAATAAGCTCACTTAGGATTAAATTCTCTAATACTCCCTCTTAATGCTAAGTGGGGATAAACGTCATAGTCAGCTTAGAAAGGAATTATACTATGTAAAAAAAATGAAGGATTTAAAAAGCTTCATCATGGCTAAATTCACCTTTTAAAACAAAGGGAATTATAATCCATAAACTACTCAAAAGTAAGTTTAGGTTAGCATGATTGTGAGATTATATCTCACTGTTTCTCATGAATAATCACTAAACATATTTGGATCCTTTTATAACATAAGGAACTCCATTACAATTTATGTTTTTAAATGTATTAGGGTACACAAGTAAAAATTCCACATGAAATTTACTTAAATCACATAACTTCCACATGAAGTTTACAGTGCTTTATAGTGAGAAAAAGTATAGAGAAGGAGAATAAACACATGGCCATCAGGAAGTGGCATTGCCATACACACTCCCCCTCAATGACAACTCCAAGAGGCCTATCATTTCACAAAAATGACAAAACTTGGTAACACCAAGTAATTTTGTGAAGATATATACCACGTATTTATTCGTAGGATAAAAATATAGATTAATATCACCATTGAGGACTTTCTCTAAGATAAAATGCACATGAACTTTAATATGTCTAGTTATTTAATGTTGCACTAGATTTTTCATTAGATTTATACAACTTTAGTTATCAAGATGAAGGATGGTACTTTGAGAAACATCCAAATGAAGTTCTCCCAACACCCTTCATAGCCACATGGCTTTTTTAACAACTTTCATAGCACTTTTGTACTCATCTTCTATAGATTAAAGAGACAGTAGGTTTCTTCTTCCTACTCCAAGTGATAACACCTACACCAAACTTAAACACATATCCAAAAGTACATTTGTGATCTAAAGTATCATAAACATGGTCAAAATCACAATAACCATATAAATTAGCATTATAAATAGAAAAATAAAATAAACCAAAATTAACTATTCCTTTGATATAACAAAGAATTTATTTAGCTAATTTCCAATGATCCAAATATGGATCTTGTATAAATCTAGAAGCAACACTAACATTATATGAAATATCTAGCCTAGTAATGGTTAGATAAATCAAGCTTCCAATAAGCTATCTATACAAAGTAGGGTTAGCTTTTTCACATGCAGGATTAAGATCAAGTTTAATGCCAACTTTAATAGGAGTAAAAGAATATTTACAATGAAGCATGTTAAATTTAACAAGAAGGTTATGTGTATGCTGAGATTATGATACACTAACTAAATTTTTATCTTAAAATATAGCCATTCCTATTAAATGATGTAGAATATATAAATCAATCATTTCAAATAATTGACTTAGTTTATCCTTATATTTATGAATTAAATTAGTTAGATCATCAGTAATCAACAAATCATCAACATATAATACAATTAGAATCAAATGATCATTTTTAATTTTAACAAAGAGATCATTATCTGAATAGTAATTACAAAAACCTAATTCTTTAAAAAAAGAAGTAATCTTAAAATATCAAGCTGGAGGAGCTTGTTTTAAGCCATACATTTTTTTTTAACTTGCATACATAATGTTCTTTATTAAGATCAGTGAAACCTTTAGGCTGAGTCATATAAATTTTTTCTTCTAAATCACCATTTATAAATACCTTCTTGACATCCATTTGGTGGATAAGTCAACCATTTTGCGCTATAAGAGAAACAAGAAGTCTAACAGTACTAATTTTTTTACAAGAGAAAAGGTTTCAACATAGTTAATCATAATTTTTTGAGTGAATCCACGAGCAACTAATCTAGCTTTAAACTTATCAATTTTATCAATTGAATTATATTTGATCTTATACAGCCACCTACAACTGACAATATGCATTTTAGCTGGAAGACGGATAAGGTCCCAAGTCTAATTTTTAATTAAGGTATTATATTCAGCTTGCATAGCAACATTTCATCTATCATCTTGAGTAACTTCCTCAAATTATTGAGGTTCACATTCATACATAGTTATTAATATAAAATAAGAATGTTGATATCTAGTTAATTTATTAAGGTCATCAACATTAGAAGATTGAATTATGGATTCTACATATTTAGGTCTTTTAGATTGAACATGAAACTTAGGAGGTTACTCAAAATCTAGTTTATCTATAACTAGATCAACTTTCTCAAGGGCATCCATTTCATCACAAGGAAAAACATGAGAGTCAAGTTCATCAATAAAATAACATTGAGGAGGATCCAAAGAGGGCTCATAAAAAGTTTTTTTCAAGAATAAGAACATTCTTATTCTTAATGATCTAATGTTTAGAAGGATCATACACTCTTACAACTTTTGTCTTACCTTTCTATCTTATAAAAATGCAAAAATAAGTAGGGTCAAGCTTCTTCCTCTTAACTTTAGGGACAAAGATAAAAGCAGGACTACCTTAGATCCTAAGATGAGCCACACTGGGTTTATTCTTAGTCCACATTTCTAAAGGGGTAAAAAGATGCAAGGATTTGTTAGGGACTTTATTTATAATATGAACAATAGTGTTCATGTCTTTGGCTCATAAGAACTTATGAACTTTTACAAATTGGAACATAGTCCTAACTATTTATCTGATGGTGTGGTTTTTCATTTTAGCAGTACCATTTTGTTGAGGGGAATAGAGAGTTTTTAGTTCCCTTTGAATATCACAACTAATAATATATCAAATTATTTACTAACATATTCTCCACCATTATCATTTTTTAATCTCTTAATAGAAAAATCAGATGCATTTTCAACATAAGTTTTAAATTTTTTAAACTTAGATAAAACATTATATTTCTTTTTAATGAAATAAGACTAGATCATTCTAGTGAAATCATAAATAAATATAACAATATATAACAAACCATTAAGATATACAAATCTAAGAGGTATTACAACATCACTATGAATTAAATCTAAAGGATGAGAGGAATTCACATCATGAATCTTGTGAAAGATGTTAGTATGTTGTTTACCATGTAAATAACCCTCACAAGTTTTATGATGAGAGGGGAAAGAAGGAAGTCTAACAACAAGATTGTTCATAGGTATATCATGTAAACTTCTAAAATTGACATGTCCTAATCTTTCATGTCACAATTGAGATTCATTCTTATTATGTGATGAAATTAAATATGCAAAAGAAGGAGAGAAGATATATAAACCATTCTTTTGAATACCTTCAACAATTAAAGAATCAGATTGATTTCTAATAGACCAATTATCTTTAGACAATGCTATAATTAAATTATCATTATTAAGTTGAGAACAAGATATCAAATTATTTTTAATCTTAGGTACATAGACAACATCATTAATAACAACATTTAAAAAATTTGCTTTTCCCATTTAATTGCTTTAAAAAAATTTATCTCTTCAGTCATTTTTTTTAGAGATATCTCTAGAATCACATAAAATGTTAGATAAGCATGTCATAGGGTGCGATTCACCACTATATAAAAATCATTTATTCTCATTTGAAGCACATAAAGCAACATATAAAGTAATAACATTTGAATCTTGATTGTTATTCTGATTAGGGTTTTGATTCTTCTTCTTATTTTGATTAGTTTTCTTCCCTTTGTTATTTTTAGAAGATTTATTTTTAATTATATCCTTATTTTTATAACAAATTTACCTTTTATAACCAAATTTATCACACAAATTATAATTTCTATTAAACTTAGGAGTATGATCCTTATTACCAGATTTGTTCTTCCCATATTTACCTTTAGCATAATTAGGGTTAGATTTATGGTTTTAAGTATAATCGAAAACATTATTTAATGTGAGAAGTGATTGAGTGTCATTTTATTTACATTAAAAATTTGTCATAACTTGCTCTTCTTGAATTAAGAGAGCAGACAAAGTGGTAAGATCAAAGATATCTTGCTCAGTTTGATTCTTAGAATTTAAAATTGAAATAAATTTTTTGAACTTTTAATTAATATTTAACTAAGTGATAAAATAAAATAACTAATCTTGAATCAAATTATAATTACATACATCTAATTGAGCTTTAATGTTTTTAATTTTAGCAAAAAAATTAACAACTTTTTCATCACCCTTCATAGGTCATCCTTAACACTCCTCAAGATAATGGACATAGCTTCCTAAGACTTCTATTAAAATGCATTGGTAAGATCAGGGGTTACATGTCATACAGAAGGAGATTTTTTAGTCCCAATGACAATATTTCATAATTTATAGGCCATAAATTCAACTTTAACCAAAAATTTCTATATATTTTAATTATTTATATTAAGCATTTAAGATTTATCTAAGGGAAAATGAGGTGAAGCCCTAACTTCTCTTTAAACAAGACAGTAAATAAATAATTAAAATGAAACCATTTTTTAATGTGAATATAACATAAATTTGTAAAATAAGTTAAATCACAAGTATAAATATATTTAATTACATAATTTAGATGTTAAATAATGCAAAAAATTGAATTCAAAATGCACAAATCTAAGTGTCGAAAGAGTCACACTCAAAATGACCACCTAGACACTATTATTAAAAAAGATGTAAAAACAATAATAGAAGGATTCAACACAAAATATGAACCACTCCAATCTATTTGAAACATGCCAAAACCTCAAGATTGACTGGTACATGGTTATGGTTGCCTAGGTTTTGACTAGATCAAAAGTCACATGAAGATTGATAGGTTTACCTAGGGTTTTGATTGCATGAAACATAGCATGCAAACCAAGATTTTAAATTCAAATTAATTTAATTTGAAAAAAGAATTCAAATAATAAAAATAAATAAATAAAATTATAAGGATTTGAACACAAGACCTCCCTTGTGACAAGCTTTTAACAAAATGAAAGTTACCAACCCTTGTAAGAGTTTACTTGAGATTTTACATGTACTAATTTAAATTTATATATTTCTATATATATATATATATATATATATATATATATATATATGTATATATATGTATATATATGTATATATATATATATGTATATATATATATATATGTATATATATATATATATCTGTATATATATATATATATGTATATATATGTATATATGTATATATATGTATATATGTATATATATGTATATATGTATATATATGTATATATGTATATATATGTATATATATATATGTATATATATATATATATATATATATGTATATATATATATATATGTATATATATATGTATATATATATATATATATATGTATATATATATATATATTATGTGCATGTAAATAAAATAAGTGAAAAAGATTTAAAAAATAACTTTTTAGTAATTCTTTCTTTTTCCAAAGGTGGGACCCAGGGTTTGAAAAATAAATCATTAAATAAGTTATTTTTTAAATAATGTTTCAAAAACTATATGAATTTAAAAAAAAATACTTGTAGATTCATGGCTACCCTATATAATTTCATGAGCTCAGATCTCTTTGTTCAAGTCTCAGATTTGTTTGAAAATTTATCAACCTTCTTATTTTTATTTTATAAACACAACTGAACCTTCAAAATATAATTTTTGATGAAGAAATTAATATTTTGAATTGTCTAGAATGAAGTATGACACCCCTGTAAATGTTTGGGGGAGATTAGAAACTTGTACAAGCACCTAAAAATCTTGAAATCTATTTCAATCTTCTATATTTTTTTAAATAATGAAAGAATTTTAAAAATTGAATTTTGACTAAAAAATCATTTTTTTGAGTTTTTCCAAGCATGAGCCATACACTAGACTGGTGGGATCCCAATATTTGAATAAAACTATTTGAATATATCAAATATTGTTATTTAATTCAATATAATTTGCTTCCTAAGATTCTACACTCCACAGGCTCTAATACCATAAAAGATTTCAAATATATATATAGGATGAGATATAGAAGTGTAAATTAATACACAAAGCATATGAGACAAATGACATATATTTTAAAGTGGGAAAACCTCTAGGAAGTAAAAAATCCATGAATGATATTCAAGAATCAAGAAACAATAACCCCAATACAAATTCTTCCACCTTCTCACTTCTTCACAGAATGGCCTTCACAAAACTCATAGGTTGAATATGATAAAAATAATTCATATTCAGATGTGTATTCATAATAAGGGTAAAACCCTATTTTATAGTGAAATTCTAAAGGAGGTGACCATTATAACAATAATGGGTCCATTCATCTCGATAAAGTCATTTAATTAAATTTTGGTAACTCATTAAATAATTATAACTTTATTATTTATTTTCATGAGGTTTTCACCTCATGTTAATAAATAATAAATTATTATTATTTAATAACTTTACCAAGGCTAAGGGTCAATAATCCCACCTAGAAATAAATGTGCTAACAAATGCTCCTAGTACCATTATTAAACAATCTACTAGGGTTGAGAAACCTCTGTCATTTTATCTCACCCTCAATATAGGTGATAAAATGGTACATAATTGCATAGTTGATAGTGGAGCTTCTACTTTTGTCATGCCCAAAATTGTAGCTGACAAATTAGGTCTAAAATATGAGCCACATAACAAAGGGGCCATTTAATTAGATGGTATACCTACCAAGACATTAAGGTTGATAAAAGGCTTGAAGGTTTTCTTGCATGGTTGTCCTATTTTTCCTATCTTGAAAGACATAGTCATGGTTGATCTCCCAACCCACTTTGCAATCTGCCTATCAAGAAAATTCACAACCAAGATAGGTGGTTATCTCTTAGCTGATTGGTCTTTCTTGGATTTTAGAACAAGATATAGGGCTAAGGTGAGAAGTAGGACACAACCTCTTGAAAATTTTCATATTGAACCTTACATTGAGATAAGTTCTAATTTAAATTATGTCGTTCATGAAGCAAGTGTTTATATTCTAGATAATGACACTTATTCAAAGCTTGAGGGTATTGTAGATTTTTTTCTTGATGAATATGATACTAGTACTTATGATAAAGATCCTCATGCTCTCATGGAAGAAACTAATCCAAGGGTATAATATACACATGAAGAAGGAATACTGACACATCTACTTGCCAAGAAAGAGGGTGAAGATGATTAACTATGGAAGATGTTTTTCAATGGTTTAATAAGTAAAGTTGGTGTAGGGGTTGGTGTTATGTTGGCATCTCCATCCAAACAATAGTATTATTCTTCATACAAATTTCATTTCAGTTGCACTTGTAATGTGGTTGAGTATAAAGGTTTAATTCATGGCCTTCAATGGGCAAGAAAATAAGGAATCAATAACCTAAAAGTGTATGGAGATAGTGAGTTGGTTATACATCAGGAGAGGAATGTGATTGTTTCCAAGAATCCTTTACTTAATTCATACAGGTATAGGGTATGGGATTTACTTTAAAAATTTAATGCATTTAATATTCACTTAGTATTAAGGGAGTAAAATAGTCATGCTAATAGAATAGCTACATAGGAGCTCAATTTGACACTCCAACTATCATAAAATAGGAAGGGAAGTAGTCTCATATTAGGATCATTATCAGACCTTCTATACCTAATAATTAAGTGTCTTGGTTGGTGTTTTATAGTGACAAATATATTGCATGCTTCTTACAAAATGAAGTTGAGTTTTCTTTAAAAAATCAAAAGAGGCTCCAACAATAATTGGGTGATCAGATTGTACAACTAATGACCAATAATATACCTAAGGGTTTGGTGACCTTAGAAAGTATCCTTAATGAGAATGATCATAAGAGGAAGGATAAAGTGAATGTGTCTACAAAAGAGGATAATTATGAAAGGGTCTTGATCTTCAAGGACAAACTCCTCAAACTAGGTAAGGTATGTTCTAAATTATATAATCAAGCATTCATTGAGTTGTGTAGAGATTTTCATGATACATTTTCTTGGAAATATAAGGACCTCAAAGGATTTGATCCTAGCCTAGCACACCATACCATCAAGTTGGAACCTAGAGTTAAACTGGTTAGATTGAAGCAAAGACCCATCAAACCCAAGGTTAAATAAATAATGAGGTTAGAGCTTACCAAACTCCTTGAATATAAGATAATATTTCCCATCAAGCATTCAATGTGGGTAGTTAACCTTGTGCATGTTAGAAAGAAGAATGGGGAGATAAGGCTTTGTGTAGAATTTAGAGATATTAATAGAGTGTCACTCAAATATCAATATAACCTCAATGGAGTAGATTCTATAGATGGTTTCAGGTTCTCAACATTTCTCCCTTCTAGATGGATATTTAGGTTATAATTATATTTTAGTCAATGAAGATGATCAGATCAAGACAATCTTCACTACCAGATGTGGGACCTTTATTTATAGGAAGATGCCCTTCAATCTGTCTAATACCGGTGCCACTTTTCAAAGAGCAATGGACATGGCATTCAAAGGTTTTACCAATGAGATATTATTTATTTATCTATATTATATAAAAATATTTTACAAAGATGCTAATGAACACATGCAACACTTAAGGCATGTGTTTGAAATATGGAGGTATTATGGAGTATCTCTTAACCCAAAAAGTGCATATTCATTGTTCATGAAGGTAAGATCTTAGGACATATTATTTATAAGGATGGTTTGACTATTGATCTTGAGAGAATAGAAGTTATTCTAGGTTATCATTGACTTTGCATAAGAACTGTTTTCAAAGTTTCTTAGGAAAGATTAATTTTGTAAGGAGGTTCATACCTAGTTTTGCATCTTTAGTAAAACCTATCACAACTATGCTTAGGAAGAAACAAGTCTTTTCTTGGACCAAAGACAATAAGAGTAGTTTTGAAGCCATAAATAAAATAATTGCATAAGCTCCTAACCTTGTGAATCATGATTTTAATAGGGACTTAATGTTGTATTCATTTGTTAACCTTAATACTATCTCAACCATGTTGATAAAAAATAATGATGAGGGTGTGGAATAGCTAATTGCATTCTTCAATAAAGGTTTCAAATATTAAATTCAAGTACACATTTGTGGAGAAACATGTCCTTTATATTGTAAGAGGACTAAATAAGTTAAGACATATGGTGTCAAATAACAAGAATCATGTTATGGTCACTCACTTCATCATCAAGGAGTTTCTTTTGAGAAATAATCTTAGTGAAAATAGGATAGGGTGGATCACTAAGGTAATAGAGTATGATGTCGCCATCAAAGTGATAAAACTAGTAAGGGGGAAAGGCCTTTGTGAACATCTAGCTTTAGACCTTCATGAGACAAAAGAAGAGGCTCTAGTTAACCATGAGTATCCACAATCAATTGGTTTAGTGCCTTAATAAAGTTAGACATAATATATGATCGTAGTTGTCTAAAATAGTGATTATCTTGATAATAAGAATAGATCACAAAAGAGATATTTTATATTGCAATACATTCCTTTTTGTCTTATGGATGGTGTACTATTTAGGAGGGACATCAATGGTGTGTTATTGAGATGCTTTCATAATGACCATTCTATATTGTTGTTTGAGAAGTTCCATGATGGGATAGTAGGAGGTTATTTATCTCTAAGAACCATAGCTACCAAGATCATGATGGATGCTATTGTTGGCCCAACCTCTTCATGGATTGTAAAGATTTTGTGAGAAGGTGTGGATAATGTGATTTATTTATAAGGAAGTAGAAGCTTGTAACTCTTTCTATAAAGCCTATCCAAGTAGACCAACCTTTCATGCAATGGGGTCTTGATTTCATTGGCATGATAAATCCCCCATCAAGTGTTGGTCATAGATGGATACTCATAAAAATTGACTATTTTATAAGATGGGTTGAGGTAGTAACATTGAAGGAGGCTAATGAGAGTGCTATCTTGGAGTTTTATGAGAGAATAATAACAAGGTTTGGAACTCCTACTATTATTTCAGATAATACTCTTGCTTTTTTGGGTGTTAGGATAGCTGATTGATCAAATATCAATGGTCTATTCTTGAGCACTTCATCTAACTATTACCCTCAAGGTAGTAGGTTGGTTAAATCTACTAAAAGGAACATGATCAAAATCATCAAGTGGAACTTGGAGCATAACCAAAGAGCTTGGCATACCAAATTGAAGTTAGCCTTATGGGATGATAGGATGACTCTCAAGAGGTCAATAGGGAATTTTACTTTTGTGTTTGTTTATGGGAGGGAAGCCAATTTGTTTATCCCTCAAGAGATACCTACCCTAGAGTTATCACATCAACTAGATTTACTTGAGAACACTCTAATGGAAGTAAGATCGAAAAAATTAATAGAGTTGCAAGATACTAGAGGTAAAGCTCACCAAGCTAAGGAACATCACCGGGTACTAATGAAGAGGTCTTCTGATAATAAGGCAACTCCAAGATCATTTCAAGAAGGTGACATAGTATTGAAATGGGATGAAAATAGAGTAAAACCAGGGACGAATACCAAATTTGATGCCCTATGGAGTGGATCATATGTCATCACCAAGTGAAATTAAAGTAACTCTTTTTAGTTAAAAAGGATGAATGGAGAATAACTACCTATCCTTATGAATGGGATATATTTAACCCTGCTATTGAGATTTGAAGGCTTGTATTATAAATATAAGGTTAGGTGTGTGTTTCCTTTCTTATTCTATTGTGTCTCAATAAGTTATTTTGAAACACATGTGTGTTTCTATTTTATGTTTTGTTATTGTTGTTTTATATTATTTGATGCATTATAAAGGTAGTTTATATGTCCATCTTGTATACATGGGACTCCATATCTCAATGGATAGGATTAGGCAGCTGGTCATGGCATAAAAAACATGCTACCCTTGGAAAACTGACAAAGATGTTAACCATTTTCCCCCATAGGCTAAAATAGATCAACCCCCTATAGTTAGAATCTCAAAAATGTGATTTTTATAATGTTATAGGGTGTGTTGCAGCTCATTTGATGTCATCTCATATGACATTCTAAGTTTTGTTCATGGTATAGCTTAATCCTTTTGTCTTTTAGTGTTTTAAGGGTCATTATTTCATCATATATTCAAGTGGAAAATTTTCATGGTGCTAAGCAATTACAAAATCAAGTCTAATAAAACCTTAATTTATACTTACGAGATATTTCAACTTTTAGCTAAGTGTTAGGACATTTGGAGTTCTCTCAAAGAAATTGTTCCACTTGATTTGGCTATGTTGGGGACTTTTTCAAGAAAATAGATGAAGGCAAGGATCCCACAGACTCATTTATTTTGGGCAGAAGTTTTACAATAATTTTCCTGAAGATCTAATTTTTTAGGAAAATTGTCTAAATCAAAAATCAAGTGTCAAATTTCTTTCAAGAAAATTATCTACATAATTTTTTAGAAGGCATAATGCTTTCAAGGAAAATGTTTAACAAAGGTTCTAAAGACAAGTTTACTTTAGACAATCATTTGAAACACAAGGCCCACATAAATACATCCAATACAAAAATCCCAAAGGGTATATTTATTCAGAAAGTGTCCCAAACAAAAATACTAAAGTCTATACTCTTTTAGGAAAGTGACAAAGATAGAAATACTGAAGGGCACCTTTTCAAGCAGAGTGCCCTATACATTTTCTTGAAAGGTCATTTTTTTTAGCCAAGTGTCTCAAAGAATTTTTTTGGAGGGTAATTTTTATTCACCAAATGGTCCAATAAAAAAAAATTGAAGGGTAATTTTTAAGCAAAAATCCTGAAGACAAAGGTTCTAATAAAATGCACAAGGACACAAATTATTTTGAGAACATTATTTGGGATAATTTTATTAAAGGCATAATTATTTTAGAGAATTTATTCTAAGGAAAAAGACTAAGTATGATTTATTTCAAACATTTTTTTTGAGATAGAGGTCTCAAAGGCATGAATTCTATCGAACATTCTATCCAAAAGAAATTATTCAATGTAAAGATAAGGCAGACTTAATTCTTTCAAGCAATTGTCCCTCAACAATTTCCTTAGACATTTTGTCAAACACAAAAGAGTTTCCAACAAATTCCTTTAGGGAAAGTGGTTAATAGACATAAAGCCTATAACAAAAGGCTAAATTAAATAGCCTGAGGGAAAAATCCCACAACAAAAAGCTAAAACACAAATTTTGAAAGATTTGTTTGCTATATGGAAAATGCATGAGAAACAGAGTGATGTTTATACAAATGTCAAAATAAATCTCAAAATTCATCTATTGGATCTTAAACTTGGAAATATATAGAATATTAAATAATTTTATCTGAATGTTAAGTGACAGTCATGTAAACATCAAATTCAAGCCACAGTAAGTGAATGTTGAAGTTTGAATTTCCTAGTGATGCTCATGCAAATGTCAAATTCAAGTCTGAGAAAATAGCTGTTAGAATTCAAAAGGTATGATTTGATGATATAGATCAATCAAGTGGAAATGAAAAAAATATGCTCTTTACTATTAGGAGAATGGGCCCAAAAATATCAATGTCTCACATTCAATTATAGATTAAGATCTAATGACATGCAAGCAAGTCAAAAGGTCAAGGAGCTCAAAGGTCACCACAAGGTGTAAGGATGTAAAATAGTAGACAAACAACAAGATATCAAGATCAACATGTGATTGACAAATGGCATGATATCATTCAAGCTAACAGAGGATCTACGAGTTGTGTTCACTCACATTAGATAGATCAATGAGGTAATATGAATCAAAAGAATAATAATTTGAGCTAGTTTTCAATGACAAATCAGATGAAGGCAAGCCTAGGTGACTTAAGTAAAGGTTGACAAAGTAATTTTTGATAGGGAAAGCTAAATAAAATGTATGAAATTGAGTTTGAGCATGGTTTAGTTTAGACTAGATCCAATGTTTTAAATGATACCACTAAGATAGACACATAGACTTCAACGATTTCATTTCTAGGACCAAATACATAAAAGGGACCCTTATCCCCACTGTTGTATGTAATGATGAACCAATGAAAATCATTTATCACTAGGACAAATCCCTAATAGATTGATCTAATTGTGCTAACCACAATTATGTTAGAACCTAGCTCAAAACAGCTTGATCATGCTATTGAAACTATTAAGGAAGATAAAGAAGGGAATGTTGTAATTATAAAACCACTTGAAGTAAATAGGATCAATCAAAAGGTCTGAAGGAGATTTTTTTTAGAAGTAGTTTCAACTATGGTTCAAATGGAGCTATGCTCATTTGAATCCTTTTCTCAGTGCCAAAGCTCATTTTCTCTAGCCTCCTTTCTCTATTAATATAGCTTTGGATATATTGTAAAGTAGTACCACACCATTTATGGTGAAACCCTATTGGATCAATGTTATATTCTACCTTTGAACATTAATACAAGTCTATTTTTGTGTTTTGAATAATTTTTTTAGTCTATAAGTGATGTCTGGTGATGATAAGTGATAAATCTTTATACTTCCTTCCCTTATCCTTTCATGTTTGACCAAGATTTCCTAATATAACAAGTCATATAGAGTATAGTCTAGTGTGTAAATATTTTTTCAAGTTAACAATTGTCCTTGTAGTGTGAAATCTACCCTATGGTTCATTTTCCTTGTGTTGTTGCTCACATCTCGCCTCTATATTGAAATACTCATGTTATAACCCATTAAAGCTTAGAGACTAGTCTATATGCTTTGTTTCATTATGGTAGAAATATGATGATCATGTGGAAGACGTTTTTGGTACATCACCTCCTTTAGACTAGGTTCAATTTATGAATTATCTAACTCTTTTTTCCATAAGTAAGTAGTAGTTTAAGTGATAAATAGTTCACAATATATTCAGAGAGATAGACCTTAAATCTAGAGGATCATTTTCAATATAGGTATACCCACATCCCTGAAAATGTTTCCATTTTACCTAGATCTATAAGAAGCCTAAAAAAATTCTTCTAGGATTCAAGATTTGGTGACAACATGTTGATGATCAACGTTCCCTTAATCTCAGAATGGGGACTCTCCTTTCTTTAATTTTTAAAAAGTGCACAAGATGCTAAGCATATTAAATCATTTGACTGCATGGAGAATTGATTGAATTTACCAATACTTATGTTTTTATAATTTTCGGTTAATAATTAATTTTTAAATAAGTATCGATACTTAGAAATATTAAAATTATTATAGGTCTCCTTCAAGTTTTATTTAGAAATGAATTATTGACCATAGACAATTTAATGATATGCAGACAGGGTTTTACTAAGGAAGTGTGACTTGGATATTTAGTAGACATAAACACAACAAAGATTTATTATGTTTTATTAAATTGACATTATGTTGTGTTTAAAGCATTTTATTGAAAAGTTTTACTTTAAACTTGTTTAAACTTGCCTAAGATAGGCAAGGATGTCTTGAAGAATCTAACTTAGTTTCTCTCTTAACCTCATAGGATGTCAAACTATATTTACAATTTATGAAACCTTGTAGGACATCAAAGTTAAAACTATAGCCTAAAAGGATATATTTCCACCTCATTGAGCCTTAAAATTCCTTAAGGATTCATTGTATCCTACATGAGATGCCTAGAGCAAATCTAACAAGTCCATGAGCTATGTGGCATAATCTAGAGGTCTCATGAGAATTTAGCCATTAGAATTCAAATCTTAGGGCTACATGTTAGTATCTTACCCCCTAAAAGAGATCCCATCTAATACAAGCCACCACACATCCCCCAAACCTCTTGGTATAATATATAAGCCTACAAGATGATGTTGCATGTCTCAATGGTAATTGACTAGACCCGAGTGGCCTTTTGAGGTGACGTGTGTCCCCCTTGGGTTCATCTGAGGTCACCACATGTCCATCCCATGTTACATCCATCCAAAACTCATGAAATCTCATGAGGTAGACACATAGTTATACCTGATCCATTTGATCAATGTTTGATGATATACAACTATTTAAGGCACTTTCTGAGAATGAAACTTGGTAGAAGAACAAATAACAACCCACAATAATGATGTGCATCCCTTTTGTGCTTGTATAATGATGTCATGTGTCATTTACATGCTATTTTAATCTGATATTCATGAGATCACCTTTGAAATGGATATGTGTCTTCACTCAAGCCATCTGATTAGTTCTAATTTATCGATAGTTATCCAAAAGCCTTCTAAGAGAAACACCTAGCAAGGAAAGTTGTGATTACCCATGAGAGGGATGAATGGCATTCCCGTGGTAAATAAAAATTGAATAACACCAATTGAGAGATTGATATGAATTGAAAGATGCCACATGGTTAGATACAGATGAGTCATCATAGAAAGATATATTTTAGGAGTCTACAAGGAAATCAAAAGGTTTCACATGTCTAGATTTTGAGCCAACTAGGTATCTTAGCCATATTCAGGCCAAATGAGTACTTAGATATATCTAAGGTGGAAACCACATGTTAAAAGGTGTAAATATTTAACTTTAAAGATAAAATTGATGGTAAATCAAAGATAAATTAAATTATGGTGTAATTAATTACTAAAAGCAATAGTCTGAAGTTGTTTCAAATATATGCAAGGTTGAAAAGCTTATCATTAATATGACATGAACTAGGATCACCATCAACATTGAATTAATTAGAGTGATCATTCAAAAGGCTAAACAATCAAAGTAATTATTATTTTCATTTTGAAACTATACACATTTTCATTCTCTGTTGTCTATGCTCTCACAATCTGACAAAGCTGAAGTTGTTAGCAAATTACACTCCTGACGACCATTAGTGGATCTTGAAAGCTGTATAAAGATACAAAGAGACATTGATTGTACCTAAAAATATTATAAACTATGGAACAATTAGGTCCCTCTAAAATAGTTAATATTAGTTCCCCCAAGAATGATAACTTTTTATTTTAGAATAGTTCTTCAATCATCTCTAAAGATACTGAATGTATTCTTGAGGCCATAACATATGGTGACTTGCATTAAAGTAGAATATATCTTAATGTATAAGTAACTAGGTTGTTGATGAGAATGAAACCATGCATTAATAAATCCACCTAACTTCTGATATCCTTACCATTAACATAGACGGTCTCCATAAGGTCATATTTAAGCCAGAGATCATGCCATGTGTTAACCTAGTATAAAGTATTTTTGGGAGGTCAAAGTTTGAAGATGGGTTGATTAAATCAATGTCTAAATGGATCCATATTAATTTCATGGTAAGACTGATATTTGAAAAACACGATGACCTTCCATCACCATAGATTGAATATAACCAAGTCATCATCGATAACTGGTATGAAGTTCACTCCCTAAAGAATGTCTTGGCTTCATGGGTGACTAACCCAACATGAACTATTTTCATGGATGATGAAGGAAACTTGCCCATCCAATAATTTAGAGAAGGAGTCAAAATTTTCCTATCCCTCCTAAATATAATATTTGGTAATTGACACATTGTTAATGTGGACATAGGGACTATTCTATTGCTGCAAATAATCTTAGAATACTAGTAGATTTTCCCACTTGGGGAAATTATTAGTAATAAATTTGTCTATGCTATACATGACACTTACAATAATGGTTCTCCCTTATTTACGATGATCTAATTATTAGATGAAATCTATGTAACTACTTAACTACATTAAATTTCATGGTCTCCTATGTGTTCATAAGTTGTGCATTAACTCTTTTCTATAATGCATATTCATAAATTTAGATGTAATATGAGAGTGATTTCGAAATGTTTCTACCTAGTGGACCACCAGTTGATCAATGAATTTGAGATGAAGAGGGTTTCCCATAAAATTAGGAAAATATTGAAAGACATGGGTAGGTACTGGTTATACCTAGAGTGCACAGTTATTAGAATGGAAGGAGTGATGGTGGCCACTCTTAGACTACTAAAGCTTATGCCAATTAAGCTACCTGAAGAAGAAATTGCCTATCAACTTCTACATCTAGTTTATTGAATCTTCAAGGACAAGAAGATAATGCCCCCCATAAGGTTCCTTACAAATTAAGGAGGACCAAGATTACCAAGTGGCATGATATTGTTGTAACTACTAGGCATAAGGATTCATACCTATTGCCTAAAGATGACTTCAAACCATGGGATCCCAATAATATCATTGCCATGCTTCTATTTAGATTCAAGAAAGATGTAGGAATGAAATAGAGCATAAAGAAGAAGTTCAAGAATGGATATATAGATATTTATTGAATGATGAGGTGGTACTCCAGAATATAACAATGAAGAATATTAAATTGTATATGAGACTAGAGAGGGAAGAAAAAGTAAGATATTACTAAGTATCGACCATCACCATCACATGGGAACATTTTTGATGCTAACTATCAGAAAGGGAAAGATGAATAATATTAATACAACATTCCTCTTGTTAGGAACAACTTGCCACTTTAAACATTTTGGACTTACCTCCAAGATTTATGCAAAGAAGATCTAGCATTCATCTTGACCCCTCCTAAGGGTCCATAATAGCATATGCATCTACTATGGGATCTATTTTGGAAATCTTAGATCAAATTGACCTTGTTGTTATTGACCTTGAGGAACTGAAACAATGCATTGAGCTTTTTGTGGAAGAATTTTAGGTATCCAAGTTATGCAATAATAAGAAACTATTCCCTCTCTAAGAGTTTATATATCCACTACTATTATTACTGTTATCACACCATAGGCTACCCTTGGAGAATGAGTTCCCAATGTAATTAACTCACCACTGCATTTTTTTCCAATTCAAAGTAAATATCAAACTACTACTTTTTTATTTTATCCTCTTACCATTGCTCCCCCACCAATGAACACAATGCAAACTAGCATCTCACTTGGGACTATTCTTATTATTGCTTCCAAAAGTATTCCATCCATTGTTTTTTCCCCATTGACTTTAGTATCATCAACAACTACAACTACCACTACTAAATATTTAGTTGATACTATCCTAGGCCAAACTAATGGTTCCTTGGGATTTACCATCCCCCATTTAATTTCTCATGACACTACAAATATTGTATCTTCATTAGGTAGTAGTGATACTCAAACTATCAGTTCCACTTCTTCTTAGGTAACAAAAACTAGTGAAACACTTGGTATTGGTTTACATACATCGACAAGGCCATTAAGGCCCATTTCAAAAAAAATCACCTTTCCAAAGCAACCTTTGCCTGCATCCCCATTCAATGTTACTATGGATGTAAAGATGAGTGTGCCCCCAAAATTGTCTCCATTTATTCTAAATATGGGCCTTGAAAGAAATCCATTTGGCACACTTTGGTAGATACACCCAACAAAATTGTCACACATTCTTGCTATAGCTCTAACCTCTTTCCTAGCTACACTACCTCCAATACCACCGCCATCAAATCTAATGCCTGTTATTATCTCAAATTGGGTCATGGATATTATACTAGAATCAAGACAAGAGAGACATCAGGTCATCCTTTTTAAACCATAAATTGGCATGAAATTTGGTGTTGCTATAGATACCATTAAAAGAGTGGTGAGGAGGTAGGTTGAAAAACCCCAATTTAGCTTAGTTGTGGCTCATGAAAGTGAAGAGTCCCTCTTTACTTTAACAAAGAAGATGAAGGCTATACAAGGTGAATTAGATGAATATGCAGAGGACCATGTGTCCATGGTCTAAGCCAATGCATAATCTAAATTGACCTTAATGAAAGGTATGCAATAGGACATGAGGAGATTGAGGGAGAAAGCATTTTATATAATGATAGAGAATACTATAATATAAATAATAAATTCAATCATCAATGTCCTTTATTTATACAAGGTCATAAAAATAAGGTAAGAGGATAGGAATTTGTAATTTAATGTGGTCATTAAATATGACCAAAGACTTGCAGTCTATGATGCCAAGTTGGCAAACATGGATAGAGTTACAAGCAACAACAAGTTATAAGACCTTAAGACATTTCCACTAGAATACATCATCCTAACATATAATACAATGATGAATTGAAGGAGAATCCTGAAAAGGTGGTTAGAGTAAGTTAAAGATGTAACTACATCCTTATAGAAAATAGAGTTCAAGATTTCCCTATTACTAAAGGATGATTTGGTGACTAGGGTGACCAAATATGATGGAAAATTTATGGATGACTAGGATTTTAGTGATAAAATTAAAGTATTTGTTGCAAAATTATAATAAGACATAGCCAATGCTAAGACTGCCACTGAAGTGATGAACATTATGGCATTTGTTAACCAATGGCTAGAGAGAGTTGAGGCTATTGAATAAGCATTAAGATATATACTTGTAGAGTATGGTAGGATTATTAAATAAAAAATTAACCTATTTTTTCCTATGATTATAAATTTTAGTCAAATTGTCTAGGACTACTTAACATGCACTAAATTTTGGACAAGGGAGGAGGCAAAGAAACAAAGGTTATGAAAGTAAGCTGGTCGGCAGGTAGCTATCCAACAACCCATTTCATAGCAACAAATAACACCTCAACAACCTCCTCCAAGGAAAAACAATTGACATTACAACAAAAATTTCCCCTCCAAGCACAACAATTATAGCTAGCTCAACTGAGATAACTAGGGCCTTGAGGAATATTATACTTTTCTTTGTAAATTCAAATTTAGAATATTCCTTTATAATATGTGGCATTTTAGTTATTTTTATTCAAAATATAAAAGTCACTTGGATATATTTATCCATATTTTAATGAGCCCACTTGAACTTTCATATGAATTTTTAGGCCTATATATAAGGTTATTCCACTCATTGTAATTAACTGGAACAACTATTAGAGAATTAACGCAAAAGAGTTAAGAATTCATGAGATTGTATGAATGATTTATTATGTGTTATGTGGTTTATATTTATCATGATTTTAGAGAATTAATGGTTTCTTTATGATGGCTATTATAGAAATAATATCAATGTATGCATCTATTGGTTTGAGTTTAACACTAGACTAACACATTTTCTAGGTTATGTGCTCTATTTCATCTTATTTTCAGTTGAATGTGCTTATGCAATTTGATGTGAATAAGTAAATTTTGTGTAACATATGATTTTAAATATATGCATCTCCTTTCCTTTGAAGTCTCAAATACGTTTATTTGGATTTGAGTATTAAATTAGGGCTGGTGAATTTTAGTTTTACATGTTATTGTCATAGAGGAATAGAAGAATTGACACCTATAACCATCTGAACCAAATTTTATTTTATACCCTACCCTACTTACCATTGGATCTTCCCCGTGAGTCACTTTAGTTTATCTCATTATGTGAATATTCAAGGTATGTTTGTGTTTGGGAAATAATTTCCAAAGTTTAGAGTAATTCCACAAAGATTGGCAAGAAATAAAGTGTCACTATTATATAATTTTTTTATCCTTATAACAAGGTTTGTTCACAGACTTACAAGTTGTGGCCATATCTCTACTATTTATTTTTTTTTAGTAGTATTTTTGCAACCAACTCAGGATCCAAGTCTTCTAGGACTTAAAATTGAGTTTATTACTTTCCTCTTGTTTCCTAGTGACACAAGAAACATATTAAGTGCATCAACAAGAAAGAATAAGCTGGCACTAGAAGGAGGGTACCTATGCAAATAATTTCATACATCTTAATGAAATTTTAGTGTAATTCATTAAATATATGCATAATTATTTCAAATTACATAAATATTGTTAAAGAACATTGAATATTTGCATTCTTTGTATGAATCTTTTCATTCTTTGAAGGATTCTATCAAAGTTAGTGTTCATTCATATAAATTTGGAAATATTTAGTTATGCTATCTAAATTTAGGTTGAACCTTAAAGATAGGTGAAATAACCCATTTTTTAGGCATATTGAAGGTTGTTTTGATCATATTTATAAAGGTTGATAGAAATTTTATAAGTAATGTGGATATTTACGATAATTTGTACAAAGGTTAATCATTGAGACCTCGCTTGTACTAAATCTAGACATTTAAGGTCATAATTTCTCTAATTAGCTTGGGATTCAGTAAACATTTGCATAACTTTGTGCTGAAATATATTTTGAAATACTCAGATGCTCTCAAATTGTTAAATTGCGCATAAAAATGCTTTGGAATGTTGGTGTAATGTTGATATTTGTAGGTTAACATGTGAAACTAATAGTATTTGTGTAGGATTAAAAACTCTAAGGTTTCAATCTTGGACCTCAAATATGAAGGTAAAGATATTCGATCTTGTTTGTAAAGGGTTTTTTGTAAGAAGTTGATTAATATTTATATTATTTGACACCTGTGGAGCTATCTTTGAAGCTCTTCTACTCTAGACTAGTTATTAATACCCATTCTACATCTTGGAGTTGCCTAAGATTAGAAATATATCTTGATTTAAAACTAGGGTCCCTTTAACATCCCTATAAATTCATAAGAAGGCAAGAGCAGACAAAGGTAAATGTAAGAAGTCTAGGATCCAGCCAAATTCCCCATCTAACCAAAAAATTTCACCCTTCTTGCCAATCATGATATGGTTAGACTCTAGAACTATGTACAATCTGCCAAGGAACCTAGAAAAATATTTGCCTCTCTTCACCCTCACTAGTAGAGTAACCACTAAAACTCATATAAACCCATTTATAGCATCTTTGAGGCTACTTAATGTAATTTATGGGGACGTGGCTTGTCACCTTTTAAATTTACATTCCAAGACATGGCCTATGATTTCTTCTTCAACTTGTCAAAAGATTTCATCATAGGATGGGATCAATTCAATGATACTTTTATTACCCAATTTGGTAGGGTAGTAAACCCAAGAGTTGTGTATCAATAATTCAACACCCTCAAAAGGGATATAAAATAACCAATTAGAATATTCAATAAAAATTTACAAAAAAATGTATACCCTAACATCCCCACAATATAGGCTGGCAAACAATTTGTCTTTAGAAATATACAAAAATGACCTAGACCCAATGATAGCTATCTTCTTGAAAAGAGCCTTGAATATTAACATGTTGCCCTTGGAATATACTAAATCCATCTATATTGATGAGCAAATGCACCCACAAGGGGATCCTTTCTTCACTATACCAAATAGTTTTACCCAACACTACCTACTGTAAATGTCCTACCCAACATAAATTAGAATCCACCTACATTAAACAAGGTGCTAGTAATTAACTACCATTAAGACATGTTGCACCTGATTGGTAGCTAGGATTCTTCAACCAAACAAATAATAGAGCACATCCTCAGAACAATATCAATCAAGCATTAGTGCCTTTAAATAACACTAACGTTCATACTATAACCCAAAACAATAACTCAAAACCTCCAAAGGGAGAATTATATTTGATACAGAGAACCATTTAAAAATATTCTAATGATTTTTTAGATCTCAAGAAACAAATGGGAAATACTGGTGAGGGTTCTAATAGAAATTACAACATTCAGAGCTATAAATTTTTTTTTAATAGATCTAATAATAATAACGAGCCCCACTTGAGAAATTTTCTTGAGATTAATTTTTTTGAGTTAGCCTTGTCCAACTGGTGTCGACTGCACAATACTGCCAAACATGGAGAAATAGACTACATTGAGTTCTATCATGCATTCAAAGCCATTCAGATCCAAATTGAGAGTTTTGAGATAAATCCCATTGATCAAAGTAATTATAAAGGCTCTGACAATACCAATGATACTTTTAGAGCTCTATAAATGGTCCTCATGATTGAGACCTATGATTTTCCCAGTCGAGATGAAAATGAACATGAAGATAATGTTGAAGAAGTGCATGCTTTCAAACAATACCAGAAGAATAACTATGCTTTGAGAATTAAGGGTTAAAACCCACCTCTAACAACTTTTAACCCACCTAATAAAATAGATACACCTCTTGATGGTAGGACAAATAATAATCCTCCACCCCCTAAAGGTAAGGAAAGTCAACCAATAATAAAAACTCCCTGCACCACATTGAAAGTTAGATATAACATAGTGGAATATATGAAAAAGATCAAGGTAAACAAAATGTTTCATGAACTCACTCAAATCACTGAACAATGTGATTTACTATTGAAATCATTAAAATAAAACCCTAGATGTAGGAAAGCTAAACTGGCTCATGAAATATGGTAATTTATAAGAGTAAGCATGAAGCTCCACCGTTTCTATTAACTATAAGGATTTTTGGTAATAATATTCATAATTGCTTGCTAGATTCTGACACTTTAGCTAACATTATTCCTTTAGGAATATGTGAAAATTAGGATTAAACCCAATCAAATTGGATAATTTAGTAGTGCAATTAAACAAATCAAGAGTGAAAGTGGTGGGTGAATTATTAAATATTCACATGTAGCTTTCTCATGAACCTTGAATCCAATAGTTCATCAAAATTCAATTCATTAACATACCTAAGGCCTACAAATTATTATGGAATCATGATTGGACTAAATCTTGGAATGGATATATGTCCAATGATTATTCCCACATTGGGAAACCTTGGTGTGGGATTCCCAATCAAATCACGATTGATCAGGAACACAAAATGAAATATATAATCATTGAATATAATGCTAATAATGAAAAGGTAAATTACCGATCCTCTAACTTAGGTGTTTACACTTTAAAAAATTATAGTCATATAAAATGCAAAATTGGATGACTTAGGCATGGCTAGTAGCACCTAACCTATAGGTCATCTCTCTTTCTCACACAACCCTTCTTAGCCAGGTTTTTATTGATTCCCAATCATCCATAGCTTCTTGGACTTAGTTATTTGAGACCTAGGAAACCCTCTCAGATCCAAATCAACCCCATAGGTCTCATGCTTCTAGGAAATTATCACCAAAGTTGGACACTAGTGCCAAAACCCAAGGTTTCCTATTTTTGGTGCTATTGTCCAAATCTACTTTAGCCTCAAATGACTAGATTTTCTTGAATCCTTATCTTTTCCCTTGTCATCCTAATATAAGGTCATCTATCCCATGAACATCAGTTTCCTTATAAATGACCATTCATTGTCTATTTAGAGGAGTTGATGCTTATTCATAGGAAAGAAGCAAGCATACAAGCAATTAAACTTAATCACTCTTCCCTATTCTCTACATATAACCTTCCAAGACTATTACAATCTCATTCAAGCATCAAAACCTATCCCTAGTCATCCAAAATACATCCATTTTCACATCTCTTTGTATACATCACATAATATTTGCACCAAGCACTTCAATGGGAGAACTACATTAGATTGATCCCTCTTCAGATTATTGGTATGTAGGCAATGTGCCCACACCCAGGGTGTGAAGTACATCTAGCATATATTTTAAACACTAAACCCCCCTCTCTTTTCCCAAGTTTGCATTCAATTTTAAGTACCAAGAGCTCCTAAGAGGATTAAATATTGAAATAGGCAGACAATGAGCTCTATGAGGTCCTAAACCTTGAAATTTTAGTGACAGGGTAACACAGACATTTCAAACAGAACCCTGAAAGCTCTTACCCTCAAGACACTAGCACCAGAGAAGGACTATAACACCAAATATTAGGGTGTCCACTTTATGATGCTACTATTTATCTCAAAAATGAAGTTCACAAGCCCATTCCATCATGTTTCCCAATCCTACTCCTCTAGTATCACACTTTGTCTCAGTTTAGAACAATAAAAAATAAGCTAAGTTGAATATTTTCTTTCTTATTGCTATATTTAGAAAAAAGTAAAATGCTATCTATTTACACAAATCAGTAAGTTAATCAGAGCATATTTATTTATTGATTTACTATACTCATACCCTTTATTTAATTAGGAATCAAACCAATTAATTTCCTTAAAGGATACAACTTTTAGTTAACTTGACTTACTTCAAATTTTGCAAAAAATCCCTAGAAACCCTAGGGATAATTATTTCTAATTTTTTACAATTTTTTATTGATTTTTTCCTAAATTTTAAAATTAGGAAACTACAATTTAATTGAAATATTTTCAATAAATTCACTCAAATCCTATTTTGCACATACTAGGTCCTTTTTGCACAAAACCAGTTTCAAATCAATAGGAAATATATATTGTTAATTTTAAGAATATTTTTAAAATTTTCCTCAATTTTTCAAAATTAAAACTACAAATTTTGTATAATTTTTTTGAATTATTACACTAACTTCGGAAAAATTCATTCAAAGCCATAGTTTCATGTACTAGCTCCTAATCTACTCTTTGAGGTATCGCCTTACATCTGTAACTAAATTATAAAGATGATGCTCAACTATTTACAAATTTTTCTTATATTTATTGAAAATAATAAGGAAACCATAATAGGCCTTATCATGTACATGAATGATGAATTTTATTATATGTTGGTACAAAGTTTCATCTTTTGAATTTCATGCTTATTATTCATTATATGGGAAGATGTTAAACAACTTATTATTAAAAATGTTAAAATATCTTTTACCTCACCTCCCTTGGAGCCCCTACCTTATGTTGAGTCATATTGCATGGTCCATTTTACTCTCCCCAAGGTTATTACCCATTTTCAGAGAGCCCAGTTTACACCTTTTGTCCCTCCCCCATTTCGACCCACCAATTATCTTCACTCTCCTCCGATAGCTACTACTAATCCTATATAGATCATAGATAATGTAGTTAGAGATATTACTGGGCATGCCACTTTTCCTACTCCATCTACTCAGGAGCCCCATCAACTTGGGATTCCAACCTATCCTAGACCCAACCCACCCACATAGGTATATATGCATAAGGTACCTGACATTGTTGATCAGTTTTGGAACACTCCAACTAAGATTTAGATGTTAGAACTACTTTTGAAAGTAAATGTATTCAAGGACATCCTTTATCAAGCACTAACTTAGACTTCTTTCCCCATTGATTCAAAGTCTACTTATTTTTCATCAGTGTTGAACACTTTAAAAACTATAGAAGATATAATTTGTTTTGATTGTTAATATATGCCTTCTTAGATAGTTGTTGATCAGAATTTGACACTATTCATACAAATATAAATAAAAACAAATGCAGTCAAGAGAGCTCTTATTGATAGTGGTTCCAGACTTAATATGTGTAATATCACATTATTACATGCTATGGGAATAAATATGGCATCAATTAAAAAATATTATATTAACATTCATGGGTTTGATGATATACCATAATAGACATTGGGCACATTACTTTGGATACCATGGTGGGACCTAAAACCCTCTCTACACAGTTCTAGGTCATGCCTCGTCCTCTCCATTATAATCTCTTACTTGGATGACCCTAGATAAATTTAATTTGGGGCCATCCCTTCCACTCTTCATTGATGTATTAATTTTTTTCATGAGGGATATCGATGAATGTGTCTAGCAGACAACCTACCATTTAGATATTATTGAGTTACAGAGTCATCTCTGGTTGTTTCACTAATGGGACACCATATCTCCTAACATATCCACCACCTCACAAGTTTTCTCTAGATCATATACACATATATGAGGTTGGAGGGATCATCATTTCTTATAGTAATCCATTTACAGTCACACAGTTAGTACTAGCTCTATTACAAGTTATAACAACTTTAGCCATTCTAACTACTTCATCGATCATAGTTCTGACACCTATTACACATCTATGATCATTGACAATAGTACCAATAGTTCCAATTTATCCCATTGTTAAACCACTAGTTATAGATAATTTCATAGTAGTACCATGTTCTACTTATATAGTTGATGAGACTCCTATATCATAGTTACCCCTTGTGGTAAATTCTAAGTTACCATATGTACATGATGTTGATATAGATTCATAGGATTTTTTAAATGATGATACAACACCCAAACTTGTAGATGACTACTTGTGTGGATTGAGATTCACACTAGTCAGCCAAAGAGAATACCATGGTGATTGTAGAGATATCGTTCCACACCCTATACTTGCAAGACATACTCAACACTTACAGTCACAAATAGATCACTTAGAACATACAGTTCACATGGTTATCTCCATAGATATAATTCTAAATATTTAGATTCATGAAGGTAGCACACAACATCATTCATACTTTATGTTATAAATATTGCTTGATCATAGATTGATCACATTACCCATAGTATGGCATAGATCCATTAGCTAATTGTCACATCAAGATGGTCTCCCACTCTATACTTTTCACAAGATTACATGCCATGATACCAATTTATCCATCTATTTAAATTAGAGATTGAATAAATTATAGGAATAAGGTATTATTCATATTCAAACACCACTAGCAACACCATTCCCATCACTTCCATAGCATTTATTTACTCGCATGACTAAACATCCCAAAGTAGAGTCCACATCTCCACCAAAGCAACCTTCAACTCACCTTCAGTGCGATGATACTATGTACACAACACCTAAAACCTATGATGATAATTATGATGATGATATTGAGGAATTTAATGATGGTGAACACCCTTTCCTCCATTTCCATCCCTAGCAAGCCCCATCTTTGGACCCTTCCCTCCCTCTAACCTAGTCTTTTGTACCATGTACATATTACATAATCTTTCATGCTTACTTGTACACAATTTATTATCAATATTGATTGTACATCATCTTTCCTTCTTGATTGTACATAGCTTCAAATATTTAAAAATACAAAACTTTTAAATATACCAAAAACATAAAAAAAATTAAAGTTGTATGCATCCTCCATGTTTTACATTACTACTGTCACGTTAGGACTTACATTTGTTGTTTCATGCTATTGTATGTCAATTTTATACTTTACCATGCTTCACTTGATCTCTTTGGAGTGTGTGCAGTGATATCCAGATACATGATTCATTCCTTCTACCCATAGAGTGGGCATTCTTCTAAAGTTTGAGACATAAAATGATATATACACCCACTGGGGGCATCTTCTACATGATTACACCATCCAGGTTATGTCATTATTACACTACACACTCTAAGTTATCATGCTGATGTATATTAATTTACAACTTACACATATTTATATATCACCATTTAATTAGTATCTATCACTTATGTGTTTCTTAGCATATAACTAGTCTTATACTGTACATGTTTTCATACTTTCACATTTGCTTTGATTAGTTAGATGTGTTTGTATTTCTTATTAGTTATTTATATGATTTTTATGCTTGCTTAGTGTAGCTTGTGTGATTTCATTTCCAATTTTAGCTTGTCTCTTGCTTATACCTTAGGACATTTATCAATGTCCTTTCCTTCTATTCATGTGTGTGCCTTAGAATATTTGCCAATGTCCTTTGTTTGTACTCTTCCATGTGTATATGGCCCTTGTGCTAACATTATTTGCTTCACTGGTATGTGTATGTAGAATTTAAACCTGCCTTTCATGATTGTCTTCTAGTTTGAGTGACATGTGGCATGTCCCCTATTTTGTAGGCCCCTTGGCCACTCTCTTGTGTGCTTCTTGCTTTGTGTGCTTGTTTGCTTGTTTTCATCTTCAAATGTGTGCAATGCCATGATCCATATAATGTATTTACCTTGATTTCTTAGATTCCATGATAGACATCATACTCCATCCCTCCAACTAAAAACTAACATATAACTTTTGAAAATCTAGTTTAGTATCATACACATGCTTATACATTTTTATATCTATTTAGGTATACTCCTATTGATCTAACAATATATCAAATACAAATATTGATATATCAAGAAAACATCTTGTCAAAATATCGATGTTATATCTATACAAATTAACAGACTTGTACAACTCTTTTTATTTTAAGGGTAGTTATTATAGATTCATCATTCCTACCCTCAGAATATGGGGCATAAAATAAGGGTTTCTCATAGAGACCAAAGCTCCTAATAATCAAAACAATAGCATTTAGAACACTCAACATAGAATCCAAAGGTCAAACCAGTCAAACTAGAATAGTAAAATAGTCACAATTTTAGATCAGTATTTAGATTTCACATAGGACATTAGCACCAAAAATGGATAGTAACACCAAAAATAGGGGAGCCCACATTTTGGCACTTCTATCTAGGCAGTAAAATTCTCAAGGTTTCTAGAAATAGGTAAAAATTTTAGTTTAGGGACAATTTTTACACTTCTAGATCAGTCAAATTCAATAGTTTCAAATACAATTTTCTTAGATACAGGGGGTTATCATGTGTGGCATGATGGTTCTCACTTTTAATTTATATTAGGTAGCTAGAATAACTTCTAAATCAGAATCCATGTTCTAGAAATCAATAATTGGGGGTAATGTACATAGCACATTAGTCTTCTCTCTCATTTCTGAGTTCATTTTATTCTAAGCGTTCTCAGTAGTTGTGTGCCTTACTCCATCTAAAGGTACTTAACATCATATTCAAGTTAAAATTTCTTACAAGTTTATCTTTTTGAGTACCCAATATCTCAAGTTGGCTTTCATACAAGCCTAAACTCCATCTTTTGAAATGGCCAAGAATGGCCTATTTTCTAGCATACATTTAGGCTATCCATGCCACATTGTTAGATGACAATAAATTCATGAGATTCAAGAGACATCTCATATGATATCTATTCTATACCAGTATTACTTCACGAGCTTCACATCATATGGTAATGATGGAGCCAAAGGTCTAGCTAACCTTTGTATTCTTGAGCCACCTATTCAGAGGGATTGGGCACATAGTCTAGACATTGATTATCGTATGCAGGATCACCTAGATTCACGTAGTGGGTGATGATTGAGCCAAAGGTTCAACCTTTGCATTCTTGAGACACTTTTTGGGGAAGTGAGCACTCAACTCCATTCATTATATAAATTTTTGTACAATATCACTCAACACATCCATCATTACTCAACCTTATTGAGAATCACAATAGGTTTGGTATTGGTTCACATACATAGTGATGTGTATTCATTCCTTTCTCTATAATATCCCCAACCAATAAGGACTATTGATAGACAAAAGCTCTGAATTGCTTTTCTGTATTTCTACAAAATATCTTCAAATAGATAAATAAAACATAGTATGATCTCTTATTTATTTGCTCATATGCTTACAATAGAGGTCCTCTATCAAGTATATAAAGAATAAAACAAATACGGCCTTAATAGCCTGAATATTCCATAATCTAGGAAATAAATATGGATCTGGTACGTCTCAGCCTGCTGTGTCAGAAACACGGTCACCGACGTCGGTTATACTATCATCGTCAGTCGAATGGGGTCGTTAACCTACTGACGTCGGTGATAGGTCAGCTGATGTCATTCTCTGTAGGTCTCTTCCTGACAATGCCAGTGTCGGATATTTTTGTTGATGCGTATGGATTTTAATGGATCTATATAGACTTCGTATGGCCGCCAAAATAGCTTGATCTTGATCTGAAGAACTATAGGCCAATACAAAAGATCTATATCATGATATTTATTGAATCAAAACAAAAATAAATAAATACATGTGAACCTTTGTGATAGCTTCTGTATGAAGTTATGTCTCAACTTGTAACCCTTGGGATAACTTCTGTATGAAGTTATCTCTCAATTTGGCAATAGATCGACTGATCTTTCACAACCTCTGAATTGCACACAATGAAGAGGGGACGTTCTTCAATGCAAATGGAATCTTAGAACCCTTGGCTCAGTCTTCACAGAAGAATTCTTAGCAAAACTCAATATCAATAATCAATCATGAATACAAACTCTCTCCCATGAGAAACCCTTATACCCTCCAAAGGTGTGCTTGCTAAAATTAGATCTCCTCAAATTAGAACTTGGGTTCCTTAAATTAGAATTCCTCAAATTAGAACTTGGGCTTCTTAAATTAAAATTTGGGTTTTAACCAATTAGACCAAATAATTAATATTTAATTAAATCAATTAAATATTAATATTCCCCTTAATACATGTCCGAAAAAGCTCGAACAAAAGCCAAGCCCAGCTCCATCAAGACCCTCTATCCATCCCATCAACCTACGAGGGTCGCATAATAGGCTAATCATCCACTCGAAAAGATGTCAACTAGAAGGGGACATGACAATCCACCCCTCCTAAAATTGCTTGTCCTCAAGCAATCTTAATTCTGGATGCTATAGAATATCCTCGCTTTCCCATGTCGCATCCTCCACTAGAAAATCTCTCCACTTTACCAAATATTACCTAATAGTCCTCCTACGCAACTGTCTCTCTCTATATTCCAGGATAGACTCAGGTACTAAAATCAACTTTCTCTCATCATCTAAGGGAGGTAAAACTGTAAAAGGTATCACACGGTGTCCTAACACCTTTTTGAGGCGTGATACATGAAAAACATTGTGTACCTTGCTCTCTATCAGAAGCTCTAGCTCATAAGCCATCTCTTCAACATGTCTCAGGATCCTGAAAGGACCGTAGTAATGTGGCTTAAGCTTCTCTGCCCCACTCTTCCTAAGAGTAGACTGACAGTAAGGCTATAGCATAAGATAGACCATGTCACCCACATCAAAATATCTCTCTATCCTCTGCTGATCTGCATACTACATCTGTTGATTCTGTACCTTAGCAATATTCTCCTTGAGAGTCCTCATAGTATCCTGACTCTCTTGCAATAAGTCTCCAGCACTCGGCGCTCTACTGTCACTCAGTAGCAAATTTAGAAAACTCGGTGCCTCATACCCGTACAATGCCATAAAAGGAGACATCTGAATGGTCATGTGGAAAGTCGTGTTATAACAATACTCGCACAAATGAATCCACTTGACCCAAGCTTTCTGTTGCCCTGCAATGTAGTTCTTGAGGTAGCCCTCCACCCATTTGTTCACTATTTCTGTCTATCCATCAGTCTGCGGGTGGTAGCTGGTGCTCGGTGTAAGCTCGGTCCCACAAAGTTAGAACACCTCCTACCAGAAGTGACTCAAGAACTGACTATCCCTGTCGCTCACTATGCTTTGAGGGAATCCATGCAATCGAAATACCTCTCAAAAGAAAACCTCTGCTACCTATGTAGTTGTGTATGTGGTGGTAATCAGAAATAAGTGGGCATAATTTGTTAACCAATCCATGACTACATATATGCAATCTCATCATTGGGCCTTAGGCAAGCTCGTAATGAAATCCATTGACAAGCACTCCCACTTCATGTCAAGAATTGGAAGTGGCCGCAATAATCCTACTGGGTACATGTTCTCCTGCTTGTTCTGCTGACAAATAGGGCACTCTCACACATACTGAAGAACATCTACCTTGAGTCCTTTCCATGTGAATCTCTCCCTAATATATCTATAGGTCTTGAAATACCCAGGATGTCCTATAGTAGGTACATCATGAAAGGCTCGCATGAGAATATTCTTAACCGCTGATCCTGGAATCAAATAAACCATGCCCTTGTAAATGATCAAGTCATTCACAAGAGTATATTTGGTATCAACCGTCGATCCCTCAACAATGTTGGATGCCCATGTATCCTTGGCATACTCTACCACAATCATATGTCTCCAATCCTCTGAGATGTGGACCATAGTGCTCAAATACGGCCGACGTGAAAGGGCGTCAGCCACTACATTCTGGGTGCCCTTAATGAAAGAGATGTCAAAGTCGTATGCCTATAATTTGCTCACCCACTTTTGCTGATGGTCATTGAGATCTCGCTATCCCAAGAAGTGTCTCAAATTGTTATGGTCCGTTTTGATGCAAAGTGTGCTGCCCATGAGATATTGCCTAAATTTTGCCAAGGCATGCATGATAGCTAGCATCTCCTTATCATAAATGCTGTAAAGCCTCTCTAGCCCCCTGAGCTTACAACTCTCATATACTATGGGGTGCTTGTACTTCATAAGAACTGCTCTGATGCCCTCCCCTGAAGCATCGCACTGAAGCTCAAAAGGCTTTGAAAAATCAGGTAGTGCCAAAACTGGGTACGTAGTCATTAACTCCTTAAACCTCACAAAACATTTTTGTGCTTCAGGTGTCCAACTAAAAGCACCCTTTTTTGTCAAATATATCATAGAGGATGCATGTCATGAATAACCATTCATGAACCTATGATAAAATCCACACAAACCTAGAAATCCCCGTAGCTGTGTGAGGTTTGCTGGAATAGGCCAGTCTATGATAGCGCGGATCTTCTCAGGATCCATCCGCACTCCCCCTGCACTGATAATATGACCCAAGTATAATAATTTGGTCATTCCAAAATCACATTTGGGCTCCTTGGCGTAAAAGGACTCCCTCTCTAAGATGCTGAGTACAGTCTCCAAATGAGCCAAATGCTCCTGCTAAGTCCTATTGTATATAAGAATGTCATAAAAAAAAACAAGTACAAACCTCCTCAGCAGTGAATGGAAGACTCTATTCATGGTGGAATAAAATGTCACTGGTGCATTAGTGAGCCCAAATGGCATCACTATAAACTCATAGTGTCCACAATGGCAACGAAATGTTGTCTTCTCCACGTCCTGCTCACGAACCCTGATCTGATGATAGCCTGACCTTAAGTCTATCTTCGTGAAGTAATGTACACCATGGAGCTCATCAATAAGCTCATTAATATGAGGTATTGGATACCTATTATTAATGGTTCTCTTATTTAGGGCTCTATAGTTAATGCACATGTGAAGGGTGCCATCCTTCTTCTTTACCAAAACAATTGAAGAAGCGAATGGTGATTTGCTAGGCCGAATGTGACCCATAGCTAGTAACTCCTTAATTGTTTTTTCGATCTCATCCTTTAACCGCTTAGGATGTTGATAAGGAGTGATCATAATGGGCTTAACGCCCTCTTCAAGCTCAGTAATGTGCTCAAAGCCCCTGTTCGGAGGTCTCCCTAGTGGAATATCACTAAATACCTTATCATGCTTGACTCTCAACTGTTGAATGTTAGGATGATACTCAGTCTTCTGTTGTCCCTCCTGTATTGGTGCTAATTTGCACTTGATAGCCCACTCTACCATGTCGTGTCATATGAGCCTCTCCATCCAATGATGGTGCTGCTGGATTACCCTTTGATTCATTCTTAACACTTGATTTATCTATGTTGAAACCCAGTCTTTCTCTATTCCTGTTGAAGCCCTTACTATCCCTGGATGGAGTACCTCGGGAGTTGAATTTACTTGATGGGGATGCCACCTCCATGCTATGTGCCTTCTTCATAGCTTCATGTAATGGAGGATCAAAGCCTTTGATCCAACCTCTCAATGGTTCTGTCAATCCCTCCATGAAGATTACTACTAGTCGCCTCTCTGAAATGTCAGGAACCATGACTGATAACTTTTGGAAGTCACCAATATAAAAATCTAGACTGCCACTCTGGTGCAACTATGCCAACTCCTTGAAATAGGATTCTAGATCCCTCTTGTCAAAATGCTCCACCAGCCTATCCATAAACTCATGATAAGATGTGATATGATCATGATGGAGTGTCACCATCCCGTGGTTCCACCAATCATGAGCTACTCCCTCCAGATGTAGTGTCACATATCTGATAGCATCTTCCTCAGCCATCAGGCACAATGTGAGAAAGGTGTCTAGCTTACTAATCCAGGCATGTGCTGTGACCTTACCGCTACCGTCAAACATTGCGAGTGTGAGCCTGCTTATAGCATGCTTTAGATCATTATTCTGGAGTCTAGGTCTCCTGTCTTGTCTAACCAATCTGTAGTGCTCTCTCCTCAGATTAACAAAATAATCAAAGGATATCCTCTCTTGAACATGAGGAGCTAATAAGTCCCACTCATCATTGGCAGCCATGAAAACATCTGCAAATGGGGAATCTCCTACCTCCTCATCTGCTGGAGCCTCTGGTTCCTCTTGAACAAATGTAGGACGTGTAGGTCTATCAGTTGTTCTGTAGTGGGTCTGCTAGGGTCTGTGATTAATAGTAGCACTCCTATTATCGCATTGTTCCCCATTCTGTCTATCAAGTGGGTTCATCCTCTCTATCATAGTAGTGAGTCTCTATATTGTCTGATTCATCTGCTATTGGCCTGTCATCATAGCACAGTGGAATTCTCTAGTGTCCTGATCAACATCATACCTGTGCCCCCTGGGTGGGCTACCCTCATGTGTATCACTCATGATGATCAGTGGCTGATCTAACACCTGGGTACCTTCAAGCAAGGCTCTACTGCGAGTGTTATACCTATGTGGCCCCAACTCTTGTAGCTACATAAGATTGTCAAACCCTCAAGATGGCAGGATTTAGCTCTGATACCACTATAATATCCCCAACCAATAGGGACTATTGATAGACAAAAGCTCTGAATTGCTTTTCTGTATTTTTGCAAAATATCTTCAAATAGATAAATAAAACACATTATGATCTCTTATTTATTTGCTCATATGCTTATAATAAAGGTCCTCTATCAAGTATATAAAGAATAAAACAAATATGGCCTTAATAACCTGAATATTCCATAATCTGGGAAATAAATATGGATCTAGTACGTCTCAACCCGCTATGTCAGAAACACAGTCATCGACGTCAGTTATACTGCCATCATTGGTCAACTGGGGTCGTTAACCTACTGACGTCGGTGATAGGTCAATCGATGTCGGTCTTTGTAGGTCTCTTCCTGACGATGCCAGTGTTGGATATTTCCACTAATGCATATAGATTTTCATGGATATGTACAGACTTCGTACAGCTGCCAAAATAGCTTGATATGATCTGAAGAACTATGGGCCAATACAAAAGATCTATATCAAGATATTTATTGAATCAAAACAAAAATAAAGAAATACCTGTGAACCTTTGTGATAGCTTCTGTATGAAGTTATCTCTCAACTTGTAACCCTTGTGATAACTTCTGTATGAATTTATCTCTCAATTTGGCAATAGATCGGCTGATCTTTCACAACCTCTGAATCACACACAATGAAGAGGGGACCTTCTTCAATGCAAATGGAATCTTGGAACCCTTGGCTCAGTCTTCACAAAAGAATTCTTAGCAAAACTCAATATAAATAATCAATCATGAATACAAACTCTCTCCCATGAGAAACCCTTATACCCTCCAAAGGTGTGCTTGCTAAAATTAGATCTCCTCAAATTAGAACTTGGGTTCCTTCAATTAGAATTCCTCAAATTAGAACTTGGGCTTCTTAAATTAGAATTTGGGTTTTAACCAATTAGACCAAATAATTAATATTTAATTAAATCAATTAAATATTAATATTCCCCTTAATACATGTCCAAAAAAGCCCAAACAAAAGCCAAGCTCAGCTCCATCAAGACCCTCTATCCATCCCATCAACCTACGAGGGTCGCATAATAGGCTAATCATCCACTCAGAAAGATGTCAACTAGAAGGGGACATGACATTCTCTATCCTTACTTATCTTTTGTACATTCTTATTTTAGATATAGCATATCTATTAAGAACTAATCTACTCTATGCTTTTATTTTCAAATTCACACTTCACACTGTGTTCTCTCTATGCACATCCAACATCACACAAGCTTCATGATCTTCTTTATTAACATGTAACTTTAGGTATGCTTTTATATTTCCTGTATCCTAGTATTTCACTTTTCTACATCACTAAAATAAAATGGGGGAAAATGTAGTCATATAAAATGTGAAATTGGATGACTTAGGCATGGATAATAGCACCTAGCATATAGGTCATCTCTCTTGATCACACAACCCTTCTCAACTAGGTTTTCATTGATTCTAAGTCATCCATAGCTTCTTAGACTTAGTTATTTGAGATCTAGGTAGCCCTTTTAGACTTAGATCTATTCCCCCAAGTCTCATCCTTCTAGATCAATAGCACCAAAGTTGGACACTAGTGTAAAAACCTAGCATGTCCTATTTATGGCGCTATTGTCTAGATTTACTTTAGCCTCAACCAGTCAGATTTTCCATAATACTTTTCTTTTCCCCTATTAGCCTAATACAAGCTCATCTAACCCATGAACATCTATTTACCTATAAAATTCCATTCATTATCTATTTAAAGGGATTGATAATCATTCACAAGAAAGAAACACGCATACAAGCAATTACACTTAATCACTCTTCCCTATTCTCTACATACAACCTGCAAAGACTATTCCAAGCTCATTTAAGCATCAAAACTAGTCTTTAGTCATCTAAAGTACATCCAATTTTGTATCTAGTTGCATACATCACATAGTATTTTCACCAAGCACTTCAATGGGAGAAACTACATTAGCTTGATCCATCTTCAGAGTATTTTTATGTAGGTAGTGTGTGCACACATGGGGTGTGAAGTGCGTCTAGTGTATCTTTTACACACTAACCCCCCCTCTCTTTTCCCAAGTTTACATTCAAGTTCAAGTACCAAGAGCTCCTAAGAGGATCAAATATTGAAATAGGCACACAACAAGCTTTGTGAGGTCTTAAACCCTAAAATTTTAGTGACAAGGTAACATAGACATTTTGAACAAAACCTAGAAAGCTCTTACCCTTAGAACACTAGCGTTAGATAATAGTGTGTCCACTTTATGATGTTACTATCCAACTTAGAAACAAAGTTTACAAGCTTATTCTAGTCTATTTCCTAGTCTTTCTCCTTCAGTATCATACTTTGTCTCAGTCTAGAATAGTAAAAAATAAGTTGAATATTCTCTTTCCTATTACTATATTTATAAAATGGTAAAAAACTATCTATTTCCACAAATCAATAAGTTAATCAAAGCATGTTTATTTAATAATTTACTATACTCAAACCCTTTATTTAATTAGGAATTAAACTAATTAATTTCTTAAAAGGATAAAATCAGAGAAGGTAATGGTGCAATTAGACAAATCAAGAGTGAAAGTGGTGGGTGAATTGTTAAATATTCATGTGTAGTTTGCTCATGAACCTCAAATACAGTAGTTCAACAACATTCAATTTGTTGACATACTTAATGCTTACATATTGTTATGGAATAGTGATTAAACTAAATCCTTGAATGGATATGTGTCCATTGATTATTCCCATATTAGACAACCTTGTCACAGGATTCCCAATCAAATCATGATTGATCAAGAACCCAAAATGAAATATACAATCACTAAATATAATGCAAAGAATGAAAAGGTAAATTACCAATCCTCTAACTTAGGTGTTTATACTTTGGAAACCACTAATGTTGTTTTAAATGACAAGATAAAAGAAGAAAGCAAAAATTTATGTACATTACACTTTGATGGTACACGAACTAAGAAAGGTTTTGGCGTTGGAATTGTTCTAAAAAATACCAAATGAAAAAAATATATATCTTCTTATTTATTATATTTCTCTTGTACTAATAATTTAGTAGAATATGAAGCTCTTAGTTTAGGACTTCAATTTACAATCAAACAAAAGCTAATATAACTGGTAATCTATGGTTATTCAAAATTAGTTATTAATCAGGTCAAGAGTAGATATCAGTGTAAGCTTTCCTATTTAAAAAAGTATAAACTTAGAGTTTGGGATTTGATTGAGTATTTTGACTCATTTAATATTGTTTTCCTATCTAGGGAGCAGAACCAATTGATAGATGATCTAACTTTAATAATAAACATATTGCCTCCATAGCCTTTAAACATGTAGGAGTTTACCTTGAAAATGATTTCATGCCTCTCTATGCTAGACAATATCAATCACTTCCAGTTTTTTGATGATAATAAGAAAATAATTGACTTCATGGTAATTTTAGCATATTCAAATCCCACATTTTTTATTAATAGGATGAAATTTATGTAAAAATTTCAAAAGATAATGAAGAAGGAGTTTTCCAACTCAAGGAGAATTGAATCCCCAAGGGCATGATCTCCTTATAAAGGATGTTTGAGATGGATAAATAAAGAATTGGATCTAAACAACCCAAGGTGAGCAGAAAAGATTATAAGCAAGTTAACTAGGGAAATCCTAGGAATGAGCAAAGTGTCAACATTGGTTTAGTTTTCACTAATGAAGCGCTGAAGGAATCCACAGTCATTTTACCCAAGTTCAAAGATGTCATTACCTAGTCATATGATGATCTTAAGATATTTGATACTAGTGTGATTAATCACACTATCACCTTGAAAGAGGGATTTAGACCCTTCAAGCAAAGATAAAGGCCAGTAAATTGAGTGCTAGAACCACTAATTTATAGGGAAGTGAATAAATTTCTAGATACAAGGATAATTTTCCCATATGACACTCGACATGGGTTACAAATATTATGCCAATCCAAAATAAGAACAAAGAAGTCAGACTGTGTGTTGATTTTATAAACTTAAATATATCCTCAGAGAAGGACAATTATCCCTTACCATCCCTGCATGAGGTCATTCATTTGGTGAGTAGATATGGAATGATGTCATTCCTTAATGATTTTTTAAGATACAACCAAGTCCTAGTAAATGAGAATAACAAAATGAAAATTGACTTCACTATGAAGTGGGGAATGTTTGCATATAAACAAATGCTATTTAGATTAATAAATGCAAGAGAAACTTTCCAATGAACAATGGAACATGCATTTAAAGGATTAATAGGTAAGTGCATCAATATTTACATGTATGATCTAATAGTTTTTTTTTAAATAGAGGTGATCACATGATGCATTTAGAACAAGTGCTGGAGAAGTGTAGGAGGTATGCCATTTTTTTAACCCCTAGAAAAGTATCTTCTATGTAATTAAAGACAAAATTATAGGACATGTATTCAGTTAGGAAGGTATGACTATTGACCCTGATAAGATAAACACAATTTCAAAGGTATAAATCCTTAACAAAAAAAAGAGTTGAAATATTTATTTGGAAAGATTAATTTTGTAAGAAAATTTATCTTTAATTTTGGAGAGATCATAAGAGCACTCAATGCGATGTTGAAGAAAGATACAAAGATAGAATGGATTGCTAAATCAAAGAAGGCATTTTAAGACATTAAGGATGCTATTGTTCAAGATCCTATTGTGATAAGTCCTAATTTTATCAAAGACTTTTATCTATACTCTTTTGCTTTTGATCACATTGTTGCCACTATCTTCATGTAGAAAAAGGATGACAAAGAGCACTCTATAGCATTCATCAACACCAAATTGAATAACATAGAACTTAACTATCCTATTCTAGATAATCAATCCTACGTTATGATGAATTCCATTAAGAAGTTCATACAACATCCTAAGGAACAAGACATATGCCATAGTGTCTGATCTAGTTGTCAAGTTGATGCTAGGAAAAAATGAACTTGGAGAATGAATGGGGAAGTGGATGACCAAACTTCAAAAAATTGATATAGAAATGAAATTTTCTAAATTATTTAGAGGCCAAGGTCTAATCTAGATTATTATAAATATTGATCCATATATTAGCGCCATGCAGGTTGAAGCAGCTTAAGTGTCTAGTGGTGGTTGTTACAAGGATATTGTTCACTATTTGTTACATAAAGTATGTCCTCCACACCTTAAAAAGGAGAAGAAAAAGGACCCTTAGGCTGAGATCATCTCATTTTATGGTTAAAAAGGGATTCCTCTATAGGAAAACTTATGAGGTGATATATCTAATATGTGTTTCTAGAACTGAAGCCATGGAAATCGTGAATAAATTTCATGACAAACTGGGAAGTTGTCACCCTTCAAGACATACCACAACACACAAAATATTTAGAATAGGCTATGATTTCCCAACCATATTCAAATATTCCCATGCTCATGTGTGAACATGTCATTAATGCTAAGTATTTGATCGAAGAGAGATAGAGGTAGACATGACTTTATAACTAGTGATTTAAATGAATCCATTTGCACAATAGGGCCTCAACTTCCTAAGAGTGATCAATACTAATTCCTCAATAGGTCATAAATTTATATTAATTTTCATGGATTATTGAACTAGGTTGATTGAAATAGTGATTAATAAGAATAGTAGATCAATTGGCATCATCAAATTTCTAGAATAAAATATCATCATTTGATTTGGGATGCCCCTATCTTTGTTATGCGATAATGGCCTAACCTTTATGTCAATTGAATTCACCAATGGGAATATGATAATCAAATAGTCATCAAGTTTACTTCAAACTATTACCCTCAAGGTAATGGAGTTGTAGAGTCTATCGATAAAAACTTGATGAGTGCCATCAAGAAATGTGTAGAGAATAAACCCAAAGAATGGTAGTCCCTGCTAAAGTATGCTTTATGGGAAGATATAATGTGGTACAAATAGGTGCTCAAGGTATCCTCATTCTTAGTGGTCTATAGATAACAACCTATTTTTCCTATCACACTAAAGTTCCCCACCTTTGATTCTATGGCCAAATATATGGAAGATGATGAAAGAGTATAGTTTAGAATATTGAACATCATCTAAATGGTAGATGCCATAGATGAAGCATTGAATAATTTTAGCAAGCATCAGGATGTTTTAAAGAGATGGTTTGATAAACAATCTAAATTTAAATCATTCTTCATATTATACTTGGTCATACTATGGGATGAGGCTCATGATAAGAAGGGACAACATGACAATTTCACTCCTCTCTGGATTAGACCATATCAAGTATCTTATACAAAAATGCATTCAGGCTCAAATACCTACAATGGAATGACCTAGCCTTGCTAGTCAATAGGAAGTACATGAAACATTATTTCTCTACCACTCTAGCATAAACTCCAAAAGGATAATAATCTTGTTTAGAGTTAGAGTAGTTCCATTTCCTACTTTGATTTCTTGTTGTGTTCTTTCTCACTTTCCACTTGATGTTCATTTTATATTGTGTTATAGCTTAGTAATGAGTCATTTGGACAAGAATTCATTGTGTTATTCTCTATTAATTGGGTCCTAAAAATAAGAAGGGATTGTTGGTTTTAAATATTGGTCATCTAAAGTTTATAAACCTCTAGCAATGTTTCAATTTAGAAAAGCAGGATGGGGTTAATTAGAAGTTAGTTTTGTCAAGAAAATACTAAGTTATTTTAAGACTGTAATATAGTTCAAATGAATGAACATTTTCTTGAACAAGAGTTTGAATCTATGTGGGACATCATACTATCACTTAAATTCACCAAGTAAATTGTGAGTGTAGAACTTGATATCTGAAAAGTGAATTACATCCAGACTATGTCTTGACAAAACTCTACACATATCTAATTCTATTTCCCAACCATTCAAGTTTAGAAATTTAGGGGTGTGTGTGTGTGTGTGTGTGTGTGTGTGTGTGTGTGTGTGTGTGAGAGAGAGAGAGAGAGAGAGAGAGAGAGAGAGAGAGAGAGAGAGAGAGAGAGAGAGAGAGAGAGAGAGAGAGAGAGAGAGAGAGAGAGAGAGAGAGACCATGAAGTGAAATCATAAATTTATTTTAGATTCACTGAATGGTGATTTAGGTAATATTTACTGGGGATATGGATGCCTAGTTGGTAGTAGAGCAAGGCCTAAAGTTAAGGCAAAGGTATCTTTGTTGAGGCTATGGATGCCTGGGTTATAACAGAGTAATGCCCAAGCCATCCCCAGCTAAGCAAACTATAATTATATAAAACTCAAAGAATTATTAATTTGTTTCATGTTTGATTTCTTTAAACACAAAAGTTATCATTTTTGAACCCAGTGGAAATGGTTAAAGAACCTCAAAGAATACACATAGTATGATTATATACAAGGTTTAAACATTATTTCAAGCCTATGGGTACTCATTAGTTCTAAGAAATAGTTTTGGTAATGATTGAAGACATAATGAGATAACTAATTTTTTGATTTATCTTTGAAAATAGTATATGGATTCAAACATTTTGAAATGTTTCCCCACAAAGGTCACCATTTTTTGATAATGAAAATTCTCCTATTCTCAGAATGGGGACCCTCCTTTCTTTAATTTTCAAAAAGTGCCCAAGATGCTAAGCACATTAAATCATTTGACTGCATGGAGAATTGATTGAATTTACCAATACTTGTGTTTTTGTAATTTTTGGTTAATCATTAATTTTTCAATAAGGATTGATACTTATAAATATTCAAATTATTACAATTCTTCTTCAATTTCTATTAAGCAATGAATTATTGACCATGGATGGTTCAATGATATGCAGACAGACTTTTGCTAAGGAAGTGTGACCTAGCTCTCTAGTAGACATAAACATAACAAACCTCTCTAGGTTTTACTAAATTAACCTTATGTTATGTTTAAGGCATTTTCTTGTAAAGCTTTGCTTTAAACTTGTCTAAGATGGGAAATGACATCTTCAAGAAGCTAACTTAGTTTGTTGCTTGACCCTATAGGACATAAAATTAAAGTTATGGTTTATGATGCCTCATGACACATCAAAGTTTATACTATGGCCTAAAATGATAGATGTCCACCTCATTGGGCCTCACAATGCCTTAAGGATTCAGTGTATCCTGTATGAGATTCCTAGAGTAAATATACCAAGTATGTGAGCTATGTGGCATCATGGGAAGCTAACCATTGGAATTTAAAGCTCAAGGCTACATGTCAGGATCTTATCCCCAAAAAGTGAGCCCATCTAATCCAAGCCACCACGTATCCCGCACACATCCTACCATAGTGTAGAAGCTCATGAGATGACATCATGTGTCTCAACAACAACTGACTAAACTCAAATAACCTTTTAGGGTGATGCATGTCCCCCTAGATTCATCCTGAGTCACCACACATTTTTTCCATGTTGCATCCATCTAAATCACATGAAATTTAATGAAGTATATATGTAGTTACACTTGATAATTTTGATCAAGGTTTGATGATAAAAAACTATCCAAGGCACCTTTCATGAATGAAACTTGGTAGAAGAAAAAATAATAGGTTGCAAGAATGATGTGTATCCATTTTGGTCCCACATAATGATGCCTCATGTCATTCCCAAACTATTTCTATCTGAGATCTACAAGATCACCTTCAAGAGGGATGTGTGTCTCCACCTAAGCCATCCAATTACTACCAAGTTGTTGATATTTTTTCAAAATGTTTTTGAGAGAGACACCTAACAAGGAAAGCTATGATTGCCTATGAGAACAATGTGTGGCATTCCCATAGCTAATTAGAATAGAATAACACCACTTGAGAGATCACTATGAATTAAAAGATGCCATGTGGTGAGATACAGATGATTCATCATGCAAAGCTACATTTTGAGAGTCCACAAGGCAATCAAAATATTACACATGCTTAGAGTTTAAGCTAGCGAGGTAGCTTAGTCATATTTAGGCTACACAAGTAGTTGGATCCAAGGTGGCAACCACATGTCAAAAGGTAGAAATCAATATCTTTAAATCTAAAATGGATGGCAAATCAAAGACAAATTAAAGATAAATTGAATTATGGTGTAATTAATTGTTGAAACTAATAGTCTGAAGTTATTTCAAATATATATATAAGGTTGACAAGCTTGCCATTAATATGACACAAAGTAGGATCATGTTTAACCTTGCATTAATCAGAGTGGCCATTCAAAAGGATACACAATCAAAGCTACTTTATTTCTATTTCAAAGATATACACATTTTCTTTATCTATCGTTTATGCTCTCATAATTTGATAAAGCTAAATTTGTTATCAAATTACACTCTTGATCACCATTATTGGAGCTTGAAAATTGTAGAAGGATATAAAGAGACATTCATTTATACCTATGAATATTTTAAAAGATGGCACAAGTAGGTCCTTTTGCTCTAAGTAAAAGAAATTTTCCTAAGAATAATGACTTTTTATTTTAGAATGGTTTGTTCAGTCATTTTTAAAGATACTAAATTTATTCCTGAGGCCATACCTTCTAGTGACTTGCATTATAGTAGCATATATTTTAATGTATAAACAACCAAGTTTGTTGATGAGAATGAAATATTACCTTATAAAATCCAACTAACTTTTGATATGCTTGCTATTAACGTAGTTGGTCTCCACAAGGCTATAACTAAGCCAAAGGTCATGCCATGTGCTGACCTAGTTTATAGTATTTTTGGGAGGTCAAAGTGTGAAGATGAACTAATTAAATTAATGTACCAAGGGATACCTATCACTTTCTTAGTAGGACTGAGATTCAAAAAATAATATGACCTCCCCTCACTATAGATAGAATATAACCAAGTCATCATTCATAACCGGTATGAATTGCACTCCCCAAAGAAGGTCTTGGCTTTAGGGGTGACTAACCCAATGGGAACTCTTTTCATGGATGATCAGGGAAACTTGCATATCCAACAATTTAGGCAAGGAATTAGAACTAGCCTAGCCCTCCTGAATATAATATTTTTTAGTCCACACATTGCTTATGTGGACATAACGACTATTCCATTGCTGAAAATAATCATAGAATACCAATAGATTTCCCCACTTGGTAAAATTAACAATAATAACTTGGTGTATATAATACATAACACTTGTGAGAATGGTGCCCCCTTTTTATGATGATCTACTTATTAGATGTCCAACTACTCAATTAGGTATACTTTGATTGTCTCCTAATCATTCAAAAGTTGTGCCTCAATTCTTTTATAAAATGCATATTCATAGATTTAGACACAATATGAGAGTGATTGTGAAATGGTTCTACCCAGTGGTCTACCAATCGATTAATGAATTTAAGATGTAGAAGGTTTCCAATGAAATTAGGAAAACCTTGAAAGACATGGATAACTATTGGTTATACATGGGCTGCATAGTTATTAGAATATAAGTAGTGATGGTGGCCCCTCTTAGACTACCAAGGTAAGTGTCAATGAAGCTAGGTGAAGAAGAAATGGCCTATCAACTTCTGCATGAAGTTGATGGAATCTTCAAGGACAAAAAGAAAATGGCCTCACATAAAGTTCCTTAAAAACTAAGGAGGTCCAGAATTACCAAGTGGCATTATATTAGTATAGCTTCTAGGCATAGGGATTCATACCTATTGCCTAAAGATGACTTCAATCCATGGGATGATAATAAGGTCATTGCCAAGTATCTATTCATATTCAATAAAAATGTAGCAATAAAATACGAGCATAAAAAATAAGTCCATGAGTCCATATATAGAGATGATGTGAATGATGAGGTGGTACTTCAAAATGCAGTAATGAAGAACATTAAACCAGAGATGAGACTGGATAGGGAGAAGAAAAAGAAAGATATTACTAAGTCTCAACCACCACTAGCACATGGGAACATGTTTGATGTTGACTATGAGGAAGGGAAAGATGAAGAAGATGAAGATAATTTTCCTCTTGTGGAATAGGCTAAATAGACCTCCATAACTTGCCATTTCAAGAATTTAGGACTTACCTCTAGGGTTTATGCAAAGAGGATCTAACATTCATCCTGACCCCTCTCATGAGCCCATAATAATATCTACATCTGCTATGAGATCTATTATATAAATCCTAGATTAACTTGACCTTTTTATTATTGACCTTGAGGAATTGGAATAATACATTAAGATCTCCATGAAATAAATACAATCATTGAGTGGTAGAAACATTGATAATGTCTACAAGAGGAAGATTGAGACTAAGACCACTATGAGAGGAGCAATAACCCCTTCACTAGCTTCTCAAGTGACTACAGAGCCTTTAACACAAGCAAATCTTACATGCACCCAAGTTGTTTAAGAACAAGCAAATGTTCCCTCTCCAAGAGTTGATCCATCTACTACTACCATTTATACTAGCATACCAAAGGCTACCCTTTGAATGCAAACTCCCAATGTACATCTCAAACTAATTTAGCTTATATATTTTATCCTCCTACCATTACTCCCCCATCAATGAACATAATGAAAACTAGCAACCCTCTCGGGACTGGTCTTGTTATTGCTTCCACAAGTATCCCATTTATTGATATTCCCCCATTGGATTCAGTATCATCAACAACTTCAACTATCACTACTCAATATTTAGTTGATACTAGCATGAGCAAAGCTAATGGCTCCTGGGATTTACCATCCCTCATTACATTTCTCATGCCACTACAAATATTGCATCTTCATCAAGCACTAGTGCTAATCAGACTGTTACTTCCACTTCTTCCTTGGCAATAATAACTAGTGCAACACTTATTATTAGTTCCCTTGTATCGAAAAGGTCATTAAGGCCCATTTCAAAACTTTTTATCTTTTGAAATCCACCTTTGCCTATATCCCCATTCAATGTTGCTATGACTATAAAGGTTAGTGTGCTCCCAAAATTACCTTCATTTACTATAAATATGGACATATAAGAACTATATTTGGTATACTTTGGGGCAGACATATGTAATAAACTTGCCACACATTCTTGCTACAGCTCTAGCCTTTGCCCTAACTACACCACCTATAGTATCACCTCTACCAAATCTAATGCCTATTGTTGTCCTAAACTAGTTCATAGATACTATTTTTGTATCAAGAAAAGAGAGACCTTAGTTAGTCCTCTCAACATCATAAATTACCATGAAATTTGAAGTTGCTATAGGTACCATGAAAAGAGTGGTGAGGAGAAAGGTTGAATATCCCCAATGTAGCTCAGTTATGGCTCATGAAAGTAAAGAGTCCCTCTTCACTTCAACAAAGAAGAGGAAGGCTAGCCCAGGTGAATTAGATGAGGATGTAGAGGACCCTATGTCCATGGTCCAAGCCAATGGAGAATCCATAGTGACCTTAATGAAAGGTATGTAGTAGGAGGTGGAGAGAATAAGGGAGGAAGTATTGCCTACAATTCTAGATAATACTATATTCCAAATAATAAATGAAATCATTAATGTATTCAATTTATACAAGGTCATGAAGAAAAGGAAAGAGACTAGGACTCTACAGTTTAATGTGATCATTAAATATGAACAAAGACTTGCACTTTAAGATGCCAATTTGGAAAATTTGGCTAGATTTTCAAAGAACAACAAGTTCCCAGACCTTAAAAAATTTCCATTTGAAAACATCATCCTAACACATACTATAATGATAAATAGAAGGAGAATCCTAAAAAGGTGGATAGATAAGTTAAGGATGTAATTGCATCCTTAGAATAAATAGAGTTCAAGATTGTCCTATTGCTAAAGGATGCTTTGGTCACTGGGGTGACCAAACTTGATGGAAAATTTATGGATGACCAAGATTTTAGGGATCAAATTAAAGTATTTATTATAAAATTCCAATAATGCGTAGCCAATGCCAAGACTGCCATTGAAGTGATGAACATTGTAGCTATTTTTAACCAAAGGCTAGAGAGTGTTGAGGCTATTAAAGAAGCATTGATCCAAATACTTGCAGAGAATGGTAGGATTATTCAAGAAATTCTTGACCCATTTGAACCTATGATCTTGAATTTTGATCAAATTAACTATGACTAATTAGCATGCACTAAAGTTTTGATAAGGGAGGATGTAAAGAGATAAAGGTTGTAACAACAAGCTAATCAGTAAGTAGTTATCCAATAGCCCCTTCCATGGAAATGACTAGCACCTCAACAACCTCCTCCAGGGAAAAAATAACTGGCATTGCAACAATAAATTATTGTTTAATAAAAATGTCCACAACTAGCTCAAATGAGCCAACTAGGGCCTTTAAGAATATTCTTCTTTGATTTGTAAATTCAAATTTGGAATATTCCCTTATAATATGTGGCATTCTAATTATTATTATTTAAAAGATAAAATCCACTTGGCTATATTTGGGCATTTTTTAATGGGCCCACTTGAACTTTCATAGTCATTTTGAGGCCTATATACAAGGATATCCACCCTCATTGTAATTAACATGAATAGTTGTTAGAGAATTAATACAAAAGAACTAAGAATTTGTGAGATTGTTTGAATACATTGTTGTGTGTTCTGTAGTTTTTGCTTCTCATAATTTTAGAGAATTAATGGTTTCATTCTGATAACTATTCAAGCAATATTATTAATGTATTCATCTATTGGTTTGATTTTAGCACTAGGCTAACAAATCTACTAGTTTATGTTCTCTATTTCATTGTATTTGTAGTTGAATGTGCTTATGCAATTTGATGTGAATAACTTAATTTTATACAACATATGCTTTCAGATATATGCATCTCCTTTCCTTTGAAGTCTCAATTTCATTAATTTGGCTTTAAGTATTATAATAGGGTTGGCAAATGCTAGTTTTACATGTTATTATCATAGAGGTTAGAAGAATTGACACCTTTAACCATCTGAAGTAAACTTTATTTTCTTCCCTACCATACTTATCTTTAGATCCACCCCATGAGTCACTTTAGTTTACCTCATTTTGTAAATATTCATGGTTTATTTATGCATGAAAATAATTGGCAAAGTATAGAGTAATTTCATAAATATTAATAAGAAATAAAGTGTCATTTTCATATAATCTATCATCCCTATAATAGGGTCTTCTTGTAAACTTACAAGTGGTGGCCATATCTATGTTATTTTTCTATTTTTAGTAGTACTTGTGTAAACTACTCAAGCCTCAAGTCTTCCAAGACTTAAAATTGAGTTTATTACTTTCCTCACATTCTTTAGTGACATAAGAAGCACATTAAGTGCATCAACAACTTGTATATTCCTCAGTCCACCTAGACTGAGTCTTCCATGAAGACAATCCCATAGATTCTAGGACATACAAGATATGTGGGATAGACTATAACTCAGAGAGATATCTCTGGATGAAATAGGTTTGATCAACCACCTCTCAAATTTACCATACAAATAAGTGTCTCAATGCTTCCACTAGGATCTATTCCACCTTACGCATCTATAAAGGCTAGTCAACGTGAAAAACAAGGAAAGCTCACTATCTCTTCCTGGGTCAAAGAGTTTGTAGAGATAAATAAAGATGGAATGGGCTTGGTCCTCATAGAATTTCCATAAATAAGCACACACTTTGACAAGCAAAGTAACATTATTTACAGTGTAAGAAAAAGGAAGTAGACATGAGAGAGGAAGAAATAATATTGGAGCAAAGGGAGAACTTATTCCACTAAGAAAATAAATAGAAAAATAGCCCAAATGATCCTGATGATTATGAAGAGGATTTCTATGCTTTTGTGGAATTGGCAAGGGAGAGTATGAAAGAAATGTACAAGAATCAATACCAAGCTAGAAAAAATATTTTGTAGAGGTAGATTATTGAGGCTCCAAAATAAATAGTGGATAATGTTCAGAGTGTAGTGAACAAATTATATAATATCCTAAACACAATAAAGACTCCAAGGCATGAGTCCCAACTTCATTGGGGAATGATATTGACATTTTAGAACCAATTTAAGGAACCAAAGAAGAGGCTTAGATTTTTGTTATCCACACAATAAATAATTCTTGAAATCATTTTAACTTAATGACTCCTTAGGAAGTTGTGTGGGCCTTAAATTATGGAATTTATAAAAGAGATAGTTCCTTTAGTTGGCACTAGTAGGTAAAGGTTTTGATAGCCCAGTTTGTGAGCTAAGAAAGATAGACCATTAATTTATTTAAGAATATATGGACTATAGGTGTATCTCTATAGGGCAATTGGTAAATATGCCTAATTTTGTAAGGATTACTCAAAGTCATTGAAATATTCAAATTTGAATTAGAAGGAACAATATATATGACCAATGAAGAGATTTTCTAGTGAAACATTTTTTTAAGAGATAAGGTAAATAAGGCAAAGGCCCTCAAAGCTGAATTGAGAGCCTCATAAGTTGAGCATTAGAGGGTAATGGATGACATAACATGAATATTTAATCAATCTATGCTAAAAAATTTAGCATTATTAATTTTTGGTTTGACATTGTTTATGCATTGTATGGCAACTCAATATTGATGAGGAGGCTACTACTGTAAAAAAAATTACACTATCAGTTCATCCTTCAAGCACTCAACAATAAATTCTAGTTCAATTAGTGGTGCATATCTTTACTGGGTTGAATTCTATTAATTTTTCACATACAAAGCCTCAACCTAAATTTTATAATTAGACCAACCATGCATCCGTCGACCTTCATCCAATAGTGTCAAGTTGGCACTATAAATATATGTGTATGCATATGTTGTAATATAACTATACTTGGGTTTATGTTATATTTTAGTAATATATATGCATTTATATTGTGATCATGTAAATTTAGCCAACTTCTTTGTGAATATCTTGTACATATATATTATGTATGAATTGTGACTCTAGAGCCTATAATTGGAAATTTAAAATCATGCATTGCTTGCAGGATGAGATGACCCCTCCCCAAGCCTATATATTTTTGTAACTTTTCCATTCGAAATGAATAAGAATTTTGGCTATTAAGGTGAATAAGAAATTCTACATATTGTTTTGTAAGTTTGTTTTGATGTGCATTATTTCTTATTCTTCAACTATGATTTATTGAGGAAGTTTCATCATTCTGATATTACCAATCTTTGGGTTGTGTATTAGTGTTTTTTAATATAATTATTCTTATTATGCAGTAGTTAATTTACTTGATTTTATTTTTATTAATCATAATCTCCCTTTGAAGGTATGCAATTGAAATCATATGTCGACAATAATCTTTGATTATGAACATTAAAGTTTACTGTATTTATTTCCTTGAACTCCTAACTGTATTTTTATTTTTTTTTATTGATAGTAACTTGTAACAAACATTATTTCCCTACTATTTGTCTAATGCATAGTGCAAGTTTTAGTTTTGAAGGGTTTCATTTGTCTTTGATTCACAAACTTTTTTCTTGCTCTACCCTTACCTCCTTTTTGAGTTTATTTTGATCATGCCCACCCTAAGTTAAATTCCTTCCAACCATCTCAAGTAAACTTTGATTTCTTTTAAAATTCATATATCCAAACCATTTGAAGTAAATAACCTATTACTCACTGGTATTTCATCACCATAATATTTATAAAACTAAATACCTTACACCTCTTATTTTGGAGTAAATATATTTACCAATTCTAAAATATTAAAATCTACATCATAAAATTTTGTGGTATGCATACAACCCATATTAACATGCATGCTATGGAGTCTTGAAATTGGTGTGTGGGTAGGAAATTGATTGTGTTATTGTCCCTACAGATAAGATTGTTTCGTTTAGGACATTGTTGATGTAATTTGTGTTTTCAATGGTTTTCGAACTTTTCCAAGATTTTTTTGGAAAGTTTTATTAGTCATTAAATCTTATGCATTTGTGTAGATATTATTGAAATATATGAAGGTATGCACATATCTAAATATAATCTCCCTACAGTCCTGCATCGCTACTCAAGGGTCCTCCATATAACAAATTACCCATTTTTGAATCAGATTAAAGTCATATAATGTCTTTGTTGTTGGATAACGACTGTATCCTTCATGCGCCAACATACCAGAACAAACTCTGCAGGCCTATAAATCAAGATCCATGCATTTTTATATCCGCACTCGCAACTGCCAATTTTGTTACGTGTGAGAATTTGTAGGTTTTAATAGTTTGAGCAAACGAGGAGCGAGATTATTGACTATGTCCAGCGCATTATGCAGAGACATATAGTTGCCAGGCGTCCAGCCGATCTAAAAGCAGTGAACTAATGTGTGACTTAAAATAATCGTAGAATTTGGTGTATGAAAACAATATTTAGAGAAGTTAATCCTATAGCATGTATTACACTGAATCATTATGAATGACTTCTATTTATCTTATTATTTTTTAAAACTTGTGTGCTTATATGATTCTTAAATTTTTTTTTTTGTTTTTTTTTTTTGGGGATTGGCGGGGGGGGGGGGGGTTTGGTTTGTTTTGGATAATATTAATAATTAGATTTATTATTTTTCTCTACAGTCTTGTCATTATGAAAACTAAGTCTTAAAATTTTGAATTTGTAATTTAATTTTATATGTTCGAAGTTAATTTTAGAGGTGGTTATTAGATATTCTAGCATCTATTTAAGAGTTTTGATTAATTTGTTTATAAGATTTTTTATTATTTTTATTATTTAATTTAAATTTATTATATGTCAAGTTTCTAACAATTTGTCACAAGGTGTCATTTACAATTTTCGAATGTAGTGTAGGGACAAATTAATTATGTGTCGTGTTTCAAAATACAAAGCCAAATTTATTCTATGTAAGTGGATGCATTTTTGTGAAACCTTGACATCTAATTTGTAATTAATATGTCAATATTATGTGAGAGGTGGTGGGAAGGAGGACACATGATAGATTATTCTCATTAAAAATGACATACAATTATGTTTCACGTTCAATTTAGTTGGCTAAGTTGAACATATTGAAGTACATAAGTGACAGAGATAGGAGCCCACATAACAACCTCAAGTTTGTTACTAAAACTAGGTCATGTATTTTTATAGTAACAGAATCAAACAACACCAAATTGACTAAACTCCAAAAGTGATTTTTAGTGTAAGTGGTCGTCACCTATGTTATTTAAAATCAAGTGGAAATAATCATACATAGTGGCTGAAAAATTAGAAAATGAGGACCCCAATTTTTTCTGTGTGGGGTTTTTGAGAATAAAATAATTTTATCAATATCAAAGTAATCCCTTGTAGTGATGATAAAAGTGAATAACTATATGATAATACTATAGAAATCATGTTCTTATCGAGTGTTGTTGGTTAGTACCCATCATGGACCATTTGATGAGTTCTCATGAGATGGTTCATGTTACCATCCATGAATAAAACAATGTCCAATATAACAACCATGTGTACAAGCTCTAATATGTATGTATCAAGTTTATGTGCAAGCTCTATAGTGGTACACTCTATTTATTTAACGTGGTTCCTTGTCCTATGTTCACATTAATGTGGGGAGTATTTGATATTTCATATATATTAGTGCATCATATTAAAATTATATAATAGGATGTGAGTATGTAAAAGTGTGATTTTTCATAAAAATTAATCATTAGATATGTTTTAGGAGAGTGTTTCTAAATATATTGATACTGTAGATCTCTTTGATTTTAGGAGATCAAGAGGCTATATATGTGATTGTCTATCAATAAATAATTTAATGAATTTTATATTGTGTCAACCTAGTCCAAATTCACATTTGAAAATAATCCACTATGTGCATTGCAATTCCTCATTGAAAAGTAAATAATATTGTGTAGGTTTTATTTCATTTCGCTTGTGGTCTATATTTATGTCATGTGTTGAATTCCTAAGTTACATGGTCTAAGGTCAATTTTTAATTCAACTCCCTAACCATGATTTCATCATTAACCCGCACCCTACAACATATATATATATATATATATATATATATATATATATATATATATATATATATATATATATATATATATATATATAAGGAGGTTTATGGTTTTTAAGGAATATATATCTTTTAGGAAATATTTTCAAATGTTAGGAATTTAGATAAAAATAAAATACTACATTAATATTGATTCAAGAAGATATTACATCAAATACAAATGTTTGGTTACATTGTTGTATTACAAACAAGCTTTAATAATTTTTTTAAATATACCGAATTCAACCACTTATGGATCCAACTACCTGAACCAACCTATTAAAAATAATTACTGTTAACATGAATTTAATTTAAGGGTCTAACTAAGATATGCATACCCAATAAATGATACTAACAACTTATATATAAAAAAGTTGAACCTTTGATTACTATATCCAACTAGCTCCTTGATTCATATAGGTTAAAAAATGATTTTAATACATGATTGTGACGCAATCCAACAATAGCTATTGCAACCTACCAAATTTCCTTTTATACATCTAATATTGATCAACCTACATGGACACACAATTTAGAACCACAACCTCACCTTTCTATGCCTTGTGCCCTATGACACTACATATCATGAAGATGACCCTCATTTTACTCATACCCTCTAAATCAATCACATTGATCTCTATCTTGAAGATAATTTATTGCCAAATGTATGGTGTGTATTGCTGGGAGCGTAATAATTGTAACAATTTTATAAACACTAATAGTTCTTACAAATTTATCATATGTAAAATCACTTATGACTAGTTAGAAACTAAAAAACTATATTCTACCCACCCCATGCCATCCCGTTACCCACCCCCAAGCATAATAAAAATAATAATAATTGGCCTAATCCTCATCACAAAAACTCATTTATAACAAATAAAACTAATAAAAAACATAGAACTCTTTTTTTAAAGAAAAAATTTAAATTTGCACCACATCACTTTCCTTATCATTGAAACAAACTCAAGAGGGGTGGGTCTCTAGTTCTATTAACTTGATTGATCATAATGGGCTTATAGCCCACAATATACCATATTACAAACTTAGATGTTACTCAAAGTAGAAATGTTAATATTAATATTAATACTAATCAATGTGGCTATATGAGATTACATCAATTTTTGTCCCACAAAATTTCTCCATTTCAAATCAAACATAAGAAAAAATTATCAAATACAATCTAAAATGTACTTGTTTTACATCAAAATGTCTTAATTATCCACCTTTTAATATATTTTCCAAAATTTTTTGAAAGGGAGGCTCCAAACCATCTAACTAACTATACTACTAAACTTAGAAGAGGTAAAAAGCTATAAGTCAAATGGTTATATGCCTATTTTTTTTTGAAAATAAAAATAAAAATATTAAAATTTTAGAATAAAAAATTAATATCTTCTCACTCTATTTATTGTCAAAGATATGATATATAAATATTTTTTATGTGTATTTTTTTATAACTAACATTATGCTTTTTTAATTATCTTTCCACTCTATTTATTTTCAAAGATGTAATATATAAACTTTTGTTAATCATTTAAAACTGTCATTGCACTTTATAAAAAAATCTTCACCTCTTCACCTTTTACATCTTCAAAATTTGATAATAAAAAGAGAGAATTTTAACCACTGACCTCAAAGTATTCACGAAACATCACCACAAGCTTATAACCAACTCTTATCACTATTTTTTTTTTTTTAAAGAAAAGTCTACACACACCCTATTTGTTATTTCCTTTTTATTGTAAAAAATTATTTGCATACTAGACAATCACTTTAAACCTCACGGCCAACAAGTCAAATATGTGACAATGGTAAATTTTTCAAAACATTCTTTAAAATATGAATAATATTTAATATGACCTTTCTCAAAAGAGAGAAACATTTAACTTATTTATCATGCCTCTCAAAGATTAAACGACACAATCTAATTTTTAACACATTTATCACTGCTTTGTACCCAATTCTATTTCCATTTCTAAATAAATCAATCAATACATTTAAACTTCTTTCTTCATCTATATTGCATATCTAACATTTAATAAAAATGTCAATGAATATATTTCAAAACTTTATAATAAATGGCATTTTCTTGACACAAACCTCCAATGTATTTTTCTTTTTAACATGGGGATCAGTGGTATAGCTATTTTTTATTTGCCATTATTTGAGTTTGAAGATGGGTGCATAATCTTTCACAGAAAAAAGGGCACAACTTAAGAAGTATAATAGAAAAGATTCTTTTTAAATAATTTCTATGCATCATCACTTTAAGTATTATCATTTTCAGGGTATAATTTGTATATAAATTCAATACATTTAATTTAAAAATTAATATTTTATTATTCAAAATTTAATTAATTTATTTTATAAATAAATATTATTATATTAAAAATATCTTTAAGAATATACATTTTTAATTATTTAAATATTTAATTTGTTGAATAATATTAAATTATTTATTTATATATAAATATATATAATTAACTTATATTTAATAGATAATATAAATTATTTATAAAAATTAATGATCTAAATTAAAAGGATATATTTTTAATTAATGACAAAAACTTTTTATTTTTAATTTAATAGAAAATTAAAAATTCATGATCAAAGTTAAGATTTGTTCATAATTATAAACTATCCAATATAACCCAAATTAAATATTGTAATACTCTATAATACCAACAATAAGAAAACATTTACTCATAACTTTGCAACATTTAAATATATTTTAAAAATATGAAAAATATTTATTCCTACAATCCCTTCAAACATACCATACCATGTTTACTAAACACAATATTGCAAGAGATGAAACATTTTAAAAGGATAAGCTCAAACACATGGGTGAAAAACTTGCAAAATGTCTTTCCATCAAATATCATAATTTTAACTTACTGAAAAAGAAAGGACATCCTTTTTTTAACAATTTTTTTAAATTTTTTAAAAATAAATTTAAACCCATGTCTACCCTCTATTGTCTTCATCTCTACTTCTCTCTATCTAAAACTTATATTTTAATCTTATAATAGAAATGTCATCCACTTTCAATCTCCAACTTAATATAAAAATATTTTATAGTGAGAGAACTCTTATGGATATTTTAAATTATTATAGACTTACATTTTCATGAAAGCAATTTTAGAGGTAAGATAATCAAGAAGACATGGGTGCCTTCAAAGGGGAGATTCCATAAAGAAATGGTAGAGCACACAATTTTCGGAAACATTTTTAACGTTTATATTGAAGATAAGATTTACTTTTCAATTTAAATAAATGATGAACCAATAAGTTCCAAGATTCATTTAAATCAATCAAAACAATTATACAACATATTGAATGAATTAAACATTAAAATGAATAGTTACATGAAAAGAAAACACAATATTCTTATCGTAAGGTTCATTTATGTATTTTAACATGAAGGAGAGGGGGAAACCACACTTGAAAAGTAAGTTATAGGATTTTTTGGTGATTATATACATAAGCATCTGAAACATTTAATGAAGTTAAAAATAGAGCAGAAGATGTTAAATCATTAATACTTTTCACATATGATACACATTCAACTTATATTTTAATGTTGAATCATTTCTTTTGAACCTTAATATATTATTGAAAAATATATTAATCTTACTTAAAATTCTCATCTAAATCCAAACTACCAATACTACCAATGATAAATTTTATAACTCAATACAAACTTAAAAACCAAACCCTATGTAATCAACATTATAAAGAAAAAAATAAATTGATTTTTTTTCCCCACAAAATTCAAAAATTAAACAAGCACCAACATTAATAAAAATCTAGGTCATACCACAACTTATATAAGGGTAAATACTTTGTCATTATCCATATTAACACAATTAAAAAGATTAAGAAATATTTAATTCTAGATCTCTCTTGTAACTTTATAAAACCACAAGAATCATTAAATCCTTCCTCAAAAAAATTATTATAGAGAAAAAATTAATAATTAATTTTTATTAATAATAACTCAAAAATGTTAAAATGATCAAAAGACCAATATAAACTAAAAGCTAGAACTTCACACAACCCAAATTTTCCTTTTAAAATATCAACAATATCGATAACCATTAATAAAAGATGCTTATAACTAGGAATGAATAATTATACATCGAGTAGTTGCTCTATATCGAAACATAATTGACAACTTCGATGAAATTTAATGCTTTAATGAAATAAAACGCACATCTTTTCATGAACACTAGTGTCCCATTAAGGTAGCGGGTGCCACAATACAATGTAAGTGAGCTGGAAGGGGATAGTCGAAGGCATCAAAATTGTCAATTTGAGGGGATATTGGCCATCAGCGTTGAGCTATCTTATTCTTTACTTATTTAATATAGCTTTCTGGGGAAGTATCATACATATGTAAAATAGAGATGTGGATTAAGAAAAAATTAAAAGCTTTTAAATGATACTGATTTAGAAGTCAAATGAAGGATGTGGTTGTACTTGTTCAATCACTAGGACCCCTTCCTTACTTTTGAAAGAACTGTTCACTTTACCATCTTCCTTTCATCTCGATAATATAAAAAGGACTTTTTCGCCCTCTAACTTAACCTATTGAAATTACTGCATATTCTTAATATTTAGAAACTTAAGATCTAAAAACGTATATATATATATATATATATATATTTATGAAATATATATATGAAATGCCTAGTAAAATTTAAACAAATTAAAGATAATTTCAACAAATCTAAACATCCTATTCAAAATTAAAGTGCAACTAATTTCTCTCCACCGTAAACCGGTCAAGAGCACTTATACAGGCGTTGCACTAGTTACTTATCTCAGTCACAGGTTACAGAATAAAACTTTCAATAAATTTAATTGCAGTAATTTGATTACGTGGGACTAGGCGCCATGATATGACCTTACAGAAAACAGCATCTACAAATTTGCATTGTAATGCACAAATATACATTGTAATGCACAAATATACATTTACATACCGGGTTCGGATTCTGGTTCCCTTATTTTTGCCGAGGTGCTCGAACCAGTAGAAAGGGAGTTCGTGGTCAAGTGCGCCTCACTGGATGACGATCTACCGAGAGAGTCGCTATAAACAGCCACAGGAAAATTGAGTGCAACGTATGTTAATTGGGCTTCCAACTTCAGAATCTGTAACACCTCCCTCATTGTGGGCCTTGCTTTTGGATCTGGATGAGAACACGACAATCCCACCAACAGCAGACGCTCCATTTCTTTACCATTAAAATTTCCCCCTAATCTTTCGTCTGCAGCCTCGAAAAGCTTTCCCTCTCCATACAAACCCCAAACCCATTCCACCAGTCTGCAATTAGGGTTACTTAAGCTGCGGTCAATCGGCCGCCGCCCGCATGCAATTTCCAAAGTCACCGCTCCAAAACTGAACACATCGGATTCTAGGCTGGCTTTTCCTGTCATCACACACTCTGGTGCTATATAACCCAATGTGCCCGCTACAAGTGTTGTGTGAGAAGCTTCGTGATCACGTTCGACCACTCTAGCCAGACCGAAATCCCCCAGCTTTGCACTGAACCCAGAATCCAACATCACATTACTGGCCTTCACGTCTCTGTGCACCACACGCTGGTCGCACTCATCGTGAAGATAAACAAGAGCAGAGGCTATGTCACAGGCAACACTGTACCTTTGATCCCAATTCAGATGACCCTTGTGCTTCCCAAAAATGTATTGGTCCAGACTTCCGTTAGTTAGGAATTCGTAAACCAGAAGCAACTCGCCTTTTTCATGGCACCAACCCAAAAGCTGCACAAGATTACGGTGTCTCAGCATACTGATTATGGTGACCTCTGAAATGTACTCCTTTTTGCCTTGCTTGGATCTTTCGGATATTCTTTTCACAGCAACAACTTGGTTTGTGGCAGGCAAGATGGCTCTGTACACAGCTCCGAAGCCGCCTTCTCCGAGCTTTTCATCATCACTGAAGTTTCTGGTAGCAACACTGAGCTCTGTATACGAGAACTTGTGTGGGCCTTGAGAAATGTATTCATCCAGGTTCTCCTCGCTCTCCTGTGCTGCCTGATTACCCTGCTTACTTTCTCTGGCTTTGAAATACCACCGTCCGCCGAAAAACATGACACAGCAGACGCACAAGAAGCAGGCGAAGACGGGTATCAAGATAACTTTTGCAGTGGTTTCCTTGGAAGCTTTGTTTGGAGGGACAGCAGGAGAGATTTCCCATGAATATTCACTAGAAAAATTCCAAGCGTATACTGTGTGGGTTTCTGTTGACTTTCCAGTCGAAGCAGAGAGGCCAACCTTGATTTTCTCGGGAAGAAACTTACGCAGGTCTATGGTATAAATAATAATCGGACTTAAAGGTTTAGCAATATTATTCAAATTACCAGGAGGGTTAGATAGAAGAAATACCTGAAGCTGTTTTAGTCCGCCATCGTAATCCACCCACGCGTCCCAATATTTCCCATTATTGAGAGTTTCGTTTGGAAAAGAATGGCTTGCAATTAATTTACTCAGCGAGACGTTCACCTTGGAAATGACAGAATTCACATCAATTCCCACATGGTTGTCATCGGGGTCGAAGAAATTCTTGTGTGTGGGGAACTTCTTGTAATTCCTGTATGTATCGAACTCGACAGCAATTATCTGATTAGATGAGCTTCCGTCCGTTGTTTCGTTAAACAGGCCGAGCCACCGTCCCGAGGCGTTCACAGGCGGTTCACACTGGACAGGGGCCATGAAAAAAGTGATTCCATCCCCTGCCGAACTACCGTTACTGACTTTGCTAATGAGGAATCGGAAATGAGTGGAGAAATTTGCAATTAACTGAGACGAATTATCCCATATAGGAATTGATTTGCTGTAAGTGGCCCAACCGAAGCTGGATTGCAGGGTGCCTGTGGCTTCATTTTTGGTGAGTTGTATTTGATCCCCTTGGACATAAGCATTATGGTGAAGGCTGATGTTGTCTTTAGGAGGGAAGCTCAAGCTAATACTTCCTGCACCTGCTGAATAGAAGAAACAATTAGCGATAAAGAAGTAGAAGAAAAGGGCATATGGGTTTGCCATTCGCAGGCTGGAATGGTGTACACTGTGTATATGCCTCAATTTGAGCTCATTCCGCAGGAAATGATCGATGACAGCATTTTCTACTTAAAACGTGTTCCCTGTCAGTATTTTATTTGTGGCCACAACGCAAGTGCGTTCGTTGTGGGGTGTTCGCATATTCATCCGTATCAGATTTGATAAAAGCAAATAATTTAAGAATCTATGGGCTATGGGGCCATCCCCACTCATGAGAAGCATTTTTATTTCACCTTTTCCATGTTAGACCAGACCATACCTAACGACCCCCTCGCCCCGCCTGCAATACTGTAGATTTTTTTAATATATTGGATTTGACCAGACCTATGTTGTAAGGTCGATATCTGGTTGTTGACGGCCGCGCCCGTCGTGCATTACATATGAAAAACCAACCCACCCAAGAGAGACATTTAAGTTCACTTAAGTGGTTCACGTTTCCCCTAACCCTTAGTGTAACAAAAACGAATATGTCATAGTTACAAATCCTATTTAGTTATCTTCTCCACATCTCTTAATTTAATGTATCTATGTCACTCTATAAGAGTTATGTCATCATTTATTGTAGAATTTATGTTGCCAACGTCGCTCTTACATATCCTCCATATCACATAGTAGATTATAAATGTTTTATATTATTATTGAAATGTTTTAGTAGAATTAATATTAATAAAAATAATATCAATATACAAGATGGTTACAATAATAAGGTGGTTAGTAGAAAATCACGATCCACTTTTTATGTTGGTAACAAAAAATAATTTACATTAGCAAAACAACTAAATAAGGCACGCCAGTGACATACTTAAAAAACTTAAAATAAAAACAACAAAATTACAAATAACTAGGCATAGGGCATAGCCCCAGAAAGAAGATGTGATGGATCATCCTTGGGAGGATGGGCACTCCAAGAAGAAGGATCAACATAAGGAGGATTAGGTGCCACCCAAGCACCCTGAATAGGCTCTGAAGCCCTAACCAAGAGATGGATGGACAACATTGCCAACCAAACCACTTCCCTATATAAGTGGGCTCCATTAGGATGGGCTAACAACATACTTCCCACAAAGATGGTTGTGGATTCCATCCTCCTCAATGTGGAGTGGCAAAGCGACTATGATTATATGAGTGGATTCACCAATGATGGGGTGTCAGGGGAAAAGCTTTGTGTGTTGGTTTCCCCCAAGGGATGCGACTCATATTACAAGGGGCACTCCCCCAGTGGTTGAGAAACTCCTATAGGTGTCATAATTCAAGAGCCACCTTATCTATTTGAGATTGTATATTAATAAAAATCTGAAGAGATGGCATACACCTTGTTATTAATAGAAAAGAGACAAGATGCTTATTTATTATTAAACATAGCTAAATTCTTAGATTTTCATAAATGAAATAATACGGTAACCTTAAATAAATTCCATATAAAATCTATATATTTTGGCCAATGAGCATTATCCCTGAGGAAGGCCATTCACAAAGAGAATGGTCTCGATGGAAGTGCTGAAAGAGGCTTTGCATCTAATGCCAAGAAAATAGGGTTTTGGGCAAGTCTGAAAGAAATGTTTGAAACACATTGGTTTAGAACAAGTAAGACACTTGGGTTGATCAATCCCAAAATAAAGAAGCTGATCTAAAAGGGGAAGACTCTAATAAACCAGACACCAAAAAAAGTGAGCGAGCTTGGTTCAAGCTTATCATTCCAAAGTCTATTAAGTTTAGATATCTAGGTTCTAGGTGAGGAATATAGAATCCAATGCCAATTTAACTTGTCCAAAGCTATAGATAATAGTCTTACGATTTGCTAGGGGAGGACTGGAGACTAACTCTTTAAATGAGTATCATAGTTCCATTTCAAATCTTTCCACTAAGCTTGTGGAGACTGTAAGCCCTTCTTATGTAGTATGATATTAGTTATCATCTCTTGGATGTGCAAAATGGAAGGTAAGTTTGAATTGATTAACTTATATTTATATTTTAACAGAGGTCAAGGAGCTTGATCACTATATGATATAATATCTTTATCCTTATGAATCCCATTTTTGTAAAGCCTCAAAGCTTTCATATTTGGAAATCATGCTAAGATAATATATGAATTGGTCATTACAGAAGACCACCAAATATTATGGTCATTGAAGAACAAACCACTCCAACAATCATCACCCATCCATTTTAGATAGGCCCTAAAAACTCTGAAGCTTTCCAAATTATTTTAGCAATAGAAGAACCCTCAATCTTGATGGAGTAGTAATAAAAATTAATTTGTGAAACCCAACATTTTTCAAACTAAATTTTATGTAATGTAAGTAAAAGGCAATGTAGTGTGGTATAAGAATTTCCAAGCCTTATGTTTTTAGTTCATCAAACCACCCATTTAGCACACAAAGTAATACTTTTCTTATAGATGTCAATAATACATGTACCACCTTTCTCATTACGAAGATAACAAATATCCCAAGCAACTCGATGATACCCTAGAGTTTACTTAGCATTGGCCCATATTAAATACCTGATAACTTTGGCTAACATCTCATATGAACATTTAAAAGGGGCCCAACAACAAGAATAATAAATATGGGTGACCAAAAAAATATTTGAAAAAACTTGAAATTCATCTGCTAATGAGACATGCTTAGAGATCTAATACTCTACCTTTTTCTCCACTCAATCAATGACATACTAGCAAAAATTGGAGGGAGAGATATCAATAGAAAATAGGATACCAAGAAATTTGAGTTTACCTACTTTTTGAATCCAATTCCATTTATATCGATTAATCCATTCAGACATAGGCATCATGATCTATGTAAATCATTGTGTTTGGGCCCATTATAGATTATAAGTTGAGGCTTTGGAAAAAATATTGAGGCAGCTCCATGCTTCTTTGACAAAAGATTCTTGCTCATTGAGAGTGAGAAAGATATTATCAATCAAGTGGCCATTGATGAGTTGATAGGAACAATCAAGAAGATTAATATCCCTAACAAGCCCTCATTCCACCCTATGAGCAAGTAGATATCCAAACACCTTTGTGGACGGGGTATACAAATCTGATGCGAAGGAGCAACCTTATCTAATGGAATAAACTAATCCAAAGTTGTCTAACTTGAGCCCATTAATAGTGAGGCAAGCTAAATCTTCTAAAAATATAATCAAGATTATAGATATCAAAAATTGACCAAAATCTAAGGCTCTAAGCATGACAAAAATAAAGAGTCACTCAATTCTATCATAGGCCTTCTCAAACTATAATTTGAGATATAGGGTGTGTTAGCAAGAAGTTTGCACCCATTCCATTCCTTCCTAGTTATAATTTTTATCATCCAAGATGTATCTGTTATTCAATAAGTCAGCCTCCTCTATTCTAATAATGGCAAGTAAGATGAAGAGAAAATATTTCAAAGGGCTTTGCTCAAGATTTTATAAGACAAGTTAAGGAAAGTGTTGGGGAATCAACTGATGATTAGCTATGGGTCTCCAAATTTTAGAATGAACTTGATATTACCTTTGTTAATGAGAATGCCTAAAGAATTATTTTTTAGGACTTCATTATAAACTTGCCACAGGTCAAATCCTATAAAATACTAGGTAAGCTTGTAAAATTCACAAGCAAAGCCATTGATACCGTAGGCTTGTCATTGGCCATACATTATAAGGTAAATGCACCAAATTGGGGGACAAAAAAGGGCCTACAAATGGACATGATTTTTTTGAAATTTTAGAAATTAGAAATTTTGTAGATAATTTGAGATTGCTACACTCAAAATTTGAAGATGGTATAAAAATATGAATTGTAGCTTTTTGATTCTATTTTCCAATTAATTATTATTATTATTATTATTTTAAATGGTTAAGTATAAGTAGGTTAAACATCTAAAATTTGAAGAGGACCTCCTATTTTATTTAAGAAAACATACTAGATAGATGGTCATGTAGTCCACAATTTTTTGAGCATTGTTAAATATTGTTTGAAACCCTTTGGTGAATATTTAGATAAGATCTTCTAGTGCGTTACAATTTTATTTTTATTTTTTCAATGATTTTTTTTTATTAATTTTGTAATTAAGTATATCCTAAAAACTAATATAAAAATGGATATTCGGCCATGAATCCCACCCTAACTACCTCAAAAAAAATGAAATTTGATTTTTTTTTAATGTGTGTAGAATTAGGCCTAGTTTGTTACCATATATAGGCCACTACATGCCACACCTATACATGACTATTCATGTTTATCTATTTTTTTTTGTTATCTAATTTAAATATATATATATATATATATATATATATATATATATATATATATATTTAAATTGGATAACAAAAAAAAATAGATAAACATGAATAGTCATGTATAGGTGTGGCATGTAGTGGCCTAAAAAAGGTGTAGTTAGAAATAGATATAGTTTGAACCCTTAAAATAGCCCAAAATTTATTAAAATAATATATTTAGAAAGAGGACAACATGATCATCGTGATGGTAATAATTTTTTAAATTTTGATGTTGAAGTCCATAGCGTATTTGGTGATTGAATTGAAGTTTTAATGAAAACTCTTGGTCTTTGCTGTAGATACATAGTCACAAGCCTTTGGCTTAGAAATGCAAGCCATGCATTATATAATATATGATATAACATGTATGTGTTACTTTGTTATAAGACCAAAACCATATCCATGAGTATGTGGGAGTTGCATGTGAAGCCAAATTTGGTCATAAGCTTAAATTTACTACTGTAAATATTAAGTATAGGTTTGCATATACTTTAAATTTATTTTAGTAAATATAAGAAATTAGGGTCACTCAGCATCTGATAGAGTTGGTCTCACAGTTTCATGCTTTACGATGTGGATAATAGTTTTTTAAAATCCAATTAGGTCAGTACTTAGGCATTTTCAAGGACTAAATATTAAAACTAGGGATTTCAAGACAACTTTTGCAATTGATATCCATTATTTGTAAACATATAGTCATTTTTTATGTTTTTTGTGCCTTTTGGATTGATTCTTGGCATTTTTAGGAGTCTTAGGTTTTTCAAAATTAAAATTTTCAAATCACTCACTTTGAAACTGATGCAAAGTGGTGTTATTGGGGTAGCATAGGTAACATTGATGACCTACACACATCAAACAACCAATTTACATGTTAATTTCAATTTATCATCATCCCTCCCTCATCCTTGATCACTTCCTACTCATTCCTCATTACCCTTACTCTCTCATCAATCTTCATTATCCCTAATCACCCCATCATTGACCCTCACTATCACTAGTCATCTCTAATCACTATTTTATCATCCATAATCTCTTCTCCATTGACCCTCACTATCCCTCATCATCCCTAATCACTCTTTCCCCATCCTTAATCATCCATAATCACTCTTTCCTCATCCCTTATCATACTTAATCATTTCTTCATCCCTATTCACTCCCTATTCACTCCTTCATTAACCTTAATTATCTGTCATCATCTCTAATCACTTGAGATTAACATCCCCAATCACTCCTTCATTGGTTATCACCATACCTCATCATTCCTAATCACTCACATCTCATCCCTTGTAATACCTAATCAATCTTTTTTGATCCCTCATCATCACTAATCATTCCCTCGTTGACCCTCACCATCCCTCACCATCCTTCATCACTCCATCATTGAACCTCACCATCCCTTACCATCCCTAATCACTCCCTCACCATTTGTCATAAGTATATAATCTAAATATATCATTCATTCTAATCATATGTTGTTTAATCCATTATAATAGATATTAACTCTTTTCTAGTTCTTGTGTTGTCAATACCCATTTGTGATAATCAATTTTATTACTGAATAAATCAGATGATCTTCCAAATTTATAGTCAAGAAACATAAGCATTAACATAAAATAGAGCCTAAATTTTATTTCATCTAATTATGTTTGTTGTGTAGCTGACTAAATGAAATTTTATTCAATTCTACCTTTGGTAGTTTGGTTCGAAAGATAAAAATTAAACATAGATCTCTTGTATATTTTCTAATTCTGAGAAGATTTGAATCAGATACAAATTTATTTAGTGTTTCCCATTCCTTTATGACTTGAATCTTGGTTAGGTTCACACATGCACTCATTGTGTGTGTAATGTGTCCAAAATAGTTTATCTCTTCCATGAAAAATGAACATTTATTCATGTTGTCACAAAAATATGTTTCTGCAAAATGTGAAACACTAGTTTAGCATGATGTAGATGTTCATCCCATGTTTTCTAAAGATTAAGATGTCATCAAAGTAGATTTAAAAATGGCATAGTTAAAGGGCCTAAAGATGTCATTCAACATCTTGAAATGAATGAATTCATTATATGATTTAACATAAAAGTTATAACCAACTAGTCAATCAATCCTTCCTTTGTTTATAAGACTATATTCTAAATGTCTAGAGGTTTAACATGAATATGATAATACCTAAACTTAAGATAAATTTTGGAAAATATTTCAACACCATGGATATGCTAGAAAAATTCTTTAATATTTAAATGAGGATAATAGTTCTTCACTTTAATCTTGTTAAGATTTTTTTAATTGATTTATAACTTTGGCACAAACACAGTTGGGTTTTTAAAAGGCAGTGATTTGGGAATGATTTGTCCATTATCCATGATTTCATGGATCTACCACTTAACTTATTTATTCTATAGAAATGATATGTTATATAAATAGGTTTGAGGCAGAGGCAGTTAAGGGATCAAATCAATAGTATTTTTTAGTGTATAGTATGCAAGAACTTATTTATATGATTGAAAGATATCCATGTATTCATCTAGTTTATGGTTCAATTATTTTTTATTTGTTATTTTTGGATAAACCACACTATCATATGGTGACATAAGTATATCATTAAACAGTGACTTCTTACCATTAAGAGTATACTTCTTACTAGAACTAATAATATTATTATACTTCCTTGCACTAATGATTGAAAACTTTTGAACTAACTATCATATATGGTATTTTAGATCATGATAATCTATCACCAAATTTGAAGTATTTAATTCGTAGACAACATGTCAATGATAAATAAATGGCTAACCACATGTAAAACATCACACACCTATAATGGTTAGATGTCACAAAGGATTGCATCTTTAAAAAGTTTGATTTTGTACACCAAGTGACACTACTAGGTGATCCATTTATCAAGGCCTACAATAGACCATACACTATAATATGGTTATGGATGATGTATAAATTTCAATTTCAATTTTTGAAAATCTGATTTAGGAGAAATTAAATTCTTCTGACTTCCATTAGAAATGATGAAGTGTATTGTCTCACTATTGATCTACATTTGTTAATGAAATAATATTTTTAATTCATATAATTTATTTTTAGAGGAAGTAGAGATATTTTTAGTACCGACCATATCATTAGGTTCATAATCTATTATCTACTTAACTTTTTATAGTGCTAGATAACTTGTACCCACTTCTCGAGATGTGCAAGTAGAGAGCTCATAGTGTGACACTCTTCATTGGATTGATTATTGAATTTATGAATTAAGCACCACTTTCCAATCTTTGACTACTTTTTATAATCATTTGAAAATTATTTTCCACTCTCTAGTATGATGAATCAATCAATATACATACAAATAAAAGGCCTTATATATAAATATTTAGATCATAAAGTCTCCTCATATGGAAAGCAATTGATTGGTTTTAGGAAATCACATAGCTTGGTGATCCTCATGTATTTAATACCCATTTTTTGTGCTATGGTGGTTTTAATTTATTCTATTTTTTGGTAGAATTTCAATTGTGAATTACATCATTTCTAATAGGCCCTTTTTTTCATAGGTGTTAAATATTTATGTTTCAAATTTGCCTCCATATCATTTTGATCACTATGTATTATATTTTATTCTATCACTCAACTCTACACTTGTATCTCATAACATTGTTAAACCCCAACAAAAAACCACCATCAAGGTATTGCATAGAGTGATTAAGGATGAGGAAAAATTGAGTAGAGATGATGAGGGAATCAATAGGGATGATGAGGGAAGGTGAGGGTCAATGAGGGAGTGATTAGGGAGGATGAGGGAGTGATTAGGTATTATGAGTGATGGTGAGGATTAATGAGGGAGTGATTAGGGGATATGAAGGATGAGGAATGACTAATTAGAGATGACAAGGTATGATGAAGCAGTGACAAGGGATGATGAGGTGATGTAGGATAATTACTACCCAATATAAATAGTGATATAGTTTACATGCTTTGAGTCTTTATAAGGTTTTCAAGGTCATATAAAGTCTATAAGAGCCTTTATAAGTTTCTAGTTTTGTGTCAATTTTTAATTAGAGTTGTATTGGAATTTCTCACCAAATCTTTCATTTGAATTTTTAAACTTTCATAGAGACTTCAATCTTGTTTTAAGAAGTCCAACATTGAATTTGGTGTGGTTGGAATTTAGTGATGATTTTAGTATGTTACAAAACATATAAATAAACTCATACTTGATAAATATATTAGTATCTAAGTTAGTTGAGGACACTTTCAACATATAAAAGAAGTTAGAATTTAGTTGATGGTTATTTGGTAATAATAATCTTGTCCATGCCTTATTTTGAATTAAGACTCATATTAAATTTAGTTGGAGGGGGTATGATTAGAAAGTATGAATTTAAATAACCCTAAACAAGTGAATAAATACAAGTTTTGATTATTTTTAGACAAGAAAGCAAACTCACCCTGCATCATCTTGAATATGTGCAAAGATAGTTGACAGTGTGCATGATTGTGAAACATGATTAGTAAAATGTTATTTGTGATATTGGTATAATTGGTAAGTTTTATATATATATATATATATATATATATATATATATATATATATATATATATATATATCATTTGTCATTTGAGTTTCAAATCTTTTGAATGTTCAAATTACAATCTCTATACCCTATGCTTTTACAAATTGTGCCTTAAAATCTAAGTGAAGGTCAGAGTCTTGTGGAAGAAGAGATTATAGTTGGTGGGATTTTTAAATGTATGAGTGATTATTAACTTGAAATAATAATTTATTAATATTATTTAAACATTGTATGTTGTTATTCTACTAAGGACATTCTATGTTAAACAACACAACCATGTCTTCTATGAGCAAAAGTTTTGAGTATACATCTATGTGAGAAGGTATATGTATGTATTGGAGAGAAAATTCAAATTCATAAATTTATGAATTTATTCTCATATGATCATGAAGTCTTATAGTCTTTAAAGTATATTTCATATATTTGGATGAGCAAAAAGAAAACTAACACAGTCTTGCAGTCATCAAGAAACTTAACACAATCAAAGTGGTATCTCTTGGAAATTGGAGAATTGAGTGTTATAGATAAAAGGTATTAATTTTTAAAATTGTGTAAACATTTTTTAGAGGATTTTAAACGTTCATGTTTATTTAGAACCCTTTTTGGAATGAATTAGAACAAATAATCTCTTCTCAGATTACTACAGGCCTGTGGCTGAGTACATAATCTATTCAAAGTTGGTTAAGTTAATCTAATTTAGCTTAAAAAGGGAAATATAAAACTTTGAAAAAGTGTATAGGATCAAATTATAATAAATAACCTCTTCTTAGATTACTACAGGCCTATGATTGAGTATATAATCTATTCAAATTTGGTTAAGTCAATCTACTATAGCTTAAAAAGGGAAATATAAAACTTGGAAAATGTGTATAGGATAAAATTAGACATAATAAACTATTAAAATTCATTAGAAACTCCTTTGGAAGTATTAAATCTCATTTTGACCCTTTTTGAGTCTATAAAACTAGTCCAAACCTTGTATTAGGGTTTTTACTTTCAAAGTGATTTTTTAAGAGTTCTAACCATCGATAATACATGAAATTTTGTGAAAATTTCGAGTTAAACATCAAAAAATATAATATAGTGTTTTTAATTTGTGTAAGTATGGATAAGAATGAATAGGGGAGGACTTTGTGGTAGACAGGGTAGAAGGAAACCTAAAGACCCAATATGAGAGTAGAAAGAACCAAAAGAAGTTACTATATAGTTAAGTTTCAAAGCTTGTAAATTTGTGAATAGATGGGATATGTTATAGGGTATCCATAAATGAGGTTTATTTTATGATTTTATTCCATACAAGAAGAGTCTATGATAGAGTAAGAGGTAGTGTATAATATGAGGATTGTGTTGAGAAGTTAAGTAGGGCTGAGAAGAAGTTAGAGAGAACTAAAAGGAGAGGAAGGAAGGTTGTTAGAGCCCTATTAAATCCTAAGGAACTATATACAATATTTGATCCAAGTTGTTATAAATCATAAAGACTAGTAAGGGGGATAGCTTCAAAGTAAGAGATATTGAATGCATTGAGTAAGGAGAATAGAATGAAGAGTTTAGTGAGACCATCTGAAGAATGATGGAGAATAAATTAAATGATTAAAATGTAGATGTTAATTTAAAATTTATGAAGTGTCTAAAGATATAGATAAAGAAATAAAAGGTAAAGTGAAATCTAAGTGGATATTGGCAAAGAGTTTGGACAAGCAGAGTACATAATAGGGCTCTAAATCATGAGGGATGGTGAGGGGAAATGAGGGAGTGATTATAAATGATGAAAAATGGTGAATGTAAATAAGGAAGTGATTAAATATGATGAGGGACATAGAGGGAGTTATTATGGATGATGAAGCAATGATTAGGGATGGTAAAGTCTAATGAGGAAGTGAATAGGGATGGTGATGGATGGTGAAAGATAATGAAGGAGTGATTAGGGATAATGAGGGAGTGGTTAAAGATGATGATGGATGGTGAGGGTTAATGAGTAAGTGGTTAGGGATGAGGAGGGACAAAAATTGAGTTATTAGGGAAGATGAGACATAGTGAAGGTCAATGAGGGAGTAACCAAGGATCATGAAGGAGTGATTAGAGATGACTAGGGATAGTGAGGGTCAATGAGGGAGTGATGAGTGAAAAGGAATAATGAAAAGAGAATGATTAGGGGTGATGCAAAATGATTAGGAATTGATTAAGGATGAGGGAAGGATGATGATTAAGTGAAATTAACATAAAGTGGTTTTTTGATTTGTATAGGTCATCAATGTGACCTATGCTACCTAAATAACACCACTTTGAATCAATTTAAAAGTGAGTGGTTTGAAAACATTAATTTTTAAAAACTTAAGACTCATAAAAATTCAAATAATAATTTCAAAAGGCACAAAAACCTAAAAAATGACTATATGTTTACAAAAAATGGATATCAATTGCAAAAGTTATGTCTTAAAATCCCTAGGTTTAATACTTAGACCCTAAAAATGCCTAAGTAATAACTTGATTGGATTTTTAAAATATATTTTCCACATTGTAAGGTGTAAAATTGTGAGACCAACCCTATCAGATGTTGAGTGACATTTAGAGTAGTAAATATAAGCTTATGAACAAAATTGGCTTCACATGCAACTCCCACATGCTCATGGAGATGGTTTTGGTCTTATAACAAAGAAATATGCATTATATATCATGTACACATTGTATAATGAACTATATAATACCTATGTGTTATACAACACATACGCATTATTATAATTTACACAAATGCAAACGTGTTATTATTTTCTCAGTAATGTGATCATGTTATGGCTCGATAATTACTGAGCCATAATTTAAATAACACAATCACATTAATTAAATAATGTGATCACATTATTTAATAATGTGATCATGTTATTTAATAACGTGATCAACTTACCTAAAATTTCCATAGAATTATCCCCCACCTTCATGCACATACCCTATACAGTATGAAAGAGGTCTTCAAGAGTTAGAGTGCTATCACAGAAATATTGATCAATAAAACATAGTTTTTGATGACCACATATAAATATTATTACAATGCATGTACCCTTTCCACCATTTTTACTTTAGATTTGAACACAATTTTTAGTGGTAAAATAAACTAAAAATATTTCAAATAGGTCACTAAGATGTTGTTAATCAAGCTTAACATCTTTGATTTCTTCCCTATCCTACTTAGTCTAGAGGGATTTTAGAAATTTTTTTGAGGCCCAATCCTTAAATTTGATCCAATGTAACTGAGGTTGAATTTGAGCCCCTATGGAAATGTGGATGTCTATAATTTTAAGTTTATTATTCAAAGACCCTGTGATGGATTGTAAGTATAAAACAAAGGTAACACTAGTTTTTTCATCAGCATTTCCATATTAGATTTTATAAAATCAAATATGATAAGATTCTATGGCCATCCCCCTAACCAAAATTATTTTTTTAATCTTTTCCATGTCTAATGACCCATTCACCCTCGCCCCTTTCCACCTCCTAAGCTGTCATACTAAATAATTTTTGTTGAGATTTTTAAAATTGGATTTGACTATATCCAAATTACTGAACAAAGAAGCTGAGGCCCACATATCACTATGACACCAATAATTTTTTATTCAAGTTTTGCATATTATATTTGATCATACATATATCGTAAAGTTGATTTATGGAGGTTGACAAAAACACTCTTTATGGATTACATATGAAAAGGCAATAAACCCAAAAAAGGCATTTAAGTATTTAAGTGGTCCACATTTACCCTAACCCTTAGTATAATAGAAGGAAAAGTGTCATAACTATTGGTGCTTAAATTTTCACAGAGAATTTATGAAAATAAATACATGTTTTAAAGCTTACATCCCCATACTAGTGAAAAATTGCCATGTAAGAATTCAAATTAAATCATTTTTTTAATGGAACAAAGGGGATGCATGGCAGAACAATGGGGTTTTGAAGTCAATATGTAAATTTGATCATATTGAAAATGAGATATAAGATTTACATTGGGGTTTCAAGGGGAAAAAATTAAATGTAAACGAGAGGATGAAAGCCCATGAGTTTTCTAATTGGAATAGACAATTACAATATTCAAACATCAAAAATACAATTTGCAAATTGTTGATGCAGTTTTGGATCCCATGGAAAGAAGAAAATAAGACAATATGATGAAAATGGGAGCATAAAATGTAATTTTAAATCATGAAATATTACAATTGCTAGTGGAGCCTGTAAATCCCATGTAGAAAGAGGATCTAATGAACAAGAAGAAACCAATGAGAGAAAAGGTACATGCCTAGATGGTATGAAGGTACATGTGCTTTTTGTAGGTTTGGCAATGACCTATGGGTTGAAAAAAGGATGAAAATATCAAGAATAAATATGACTTGGTTTAACATTAATCCTTCCATGCCAAATTCTACATCGATGACCAAAAATGTTAATGGTAATAGGTTATCATTTGATGCAAGCTGCCTAGGCCAACCTCCAAAACTAGGTGAATCCCTTAGGTGTTGAAGCTATCTCTTGGTTGCAATCTATTGAAGTGATGGCTTGAGCATCACAGTAAGCTCTTTATTTCACTCTCTATATGTAAGAGTGTTTTACACCTATCAACGCATCAATAAATTCATTAGCTGATATATATGCAACAAATGTTAATTTTCTTTTGGAATTAGGTGTAAAAGGATTATTAGATTAGTCTGCATATGCAAGTGTCTTAAATTATAGCATATTGGAATCTTTTAGTAAGGGTTTTTGAAGGATAACACAATGGTTTCTATCAAGGTTCTTAATATGCAAAGAATGGGCATTTTGACAGGGCCCTTGCACTCTTTCATAAGATGTTGAAACCAAATGGTGTGTCTTAGAATGCCATGATTTAAAAATATAAAAAGAATGAGAATAGGGAGGAGACCCTCAAGCTTTATGGCTAAATGTAGCTTGTAGGTGTGCAATAATATTTGAAAACCTTTGCCACTATACTCTCAGTATGTGGAAAATTGATAGCTCTAGAAAACATAAATTGGATAGCCCAACAACACTTTTTGGATGGAAAAAATAATGGTGTTTTTTATACAAATAATTCTTTTTCTACTTTGAAGTCTTTCTCTAGTCCAAATTTTGCAATTTTTGTAGCTAAAACTTCATTTGTAGTTACAACTACCTTTTTCTATCCCACCATCTCCTCATGAGTCTATAAAAGAAATTGACAATAAGAATGCCTTTAATGTTCCTTTTCATAACAACAAAAAATGGAGAAGAGGATTAATTTGTAGCAATGTTAACTCTTGAAATCTCCTAAATAACATTGATAGGATTGTATGTAGCAATTTTCATGCTAATAGCTTTGGAGATCAAATTTGAGTTGGAATCAGATAATTGCTAAAGAAAGGGCTAGGTTTCTAGATAAATTCTTTTATAGGGTATTCTCTTTATCTAAGCAGATAGAATGGCATTATGGTGAGAGTCAAAAAATGGCAAGTTTAAAAAATTACATAAGAAACTCCAAAAGTCCCTGGGAGATTTCTGTGGGAGAAACAATTTACAAATCTGAAAAAATGCAAATTGCAAATTGTGGTAAACTCTCCCAATCCCACCAGTCAAAGCTAGTGAAGAAAAGTCAACTCAAGAGGAGCTTCAGGGAGATGTTGAGGAGAAATGCAATTTTCAAATTTTCAAAAGTGCAAATTGTGAATTGCACTTGGATCTCCCAAACCCACCAGTCAACATAAGCTCATAGTGCAAGTGAGAACTTTCAAGACCAATTGTAATTTTACAATTTTGCAAAATTGTGAATTATGGTTGGAGTTCCCATTTACCTACGAGTCCAATTAAAAATGGGAACTTTCAAAGCCATTTTTAATTTTACAGATTTGCAAATTGCAAATTACAGTTGGAGTTCCCATTTCCCTATGGGGAATTTTGGGGGAATCGTAACTACAATTTGCACTTTGAAAATTGTAGTTAGAGTTCACATTTCCCTAAGGAAACTTTTCAGGGAAACGGAAATTCCAACTACAATTTGTAATTTTGCAGTTTTGAAAATTACAAGTTGTAGTTGGAGTTCCCATTTCCCTAAGGGAACTTTTTAGGGGAAACATAATTGTGAATTGTAAATTTTTAATTTGTAAATTGCAAAACTACTATTGAGTTTTAGATTTCCCTAATACCAAGAAATTGGAAAATTGCAAATGGGACCATAATTTTCCCAAAACAAAGGAAAATTGTAAATTTGTAAAAGGGACCAAAAATTCCATAAAAAACCAAAAAGTGAAAAGTAATGCATTTATGTATTAAAAAATGTGGAGGTAACCCTAAAAATCAATGTGGAAAAAACAAATGTGAAAAAATCAAAAGTGGAAAACGCAAGTTGGATCCAAAAAGCAAAAAGGTAAAAATGACATAACTTTTGCATTTTCCTTATTTTTGATTGTTCAAACACTCCATGGGAGACATATTTCAAGTTTGCAAGATCAAGGTGGGCAAGTCCAAAGTAGATTTCTCAAGGAGCCATGGGTATGGAGTGTTCAAATGCCATTGTTACAATATCAAGGTTGTTCTTTGGAATGCATAAGGGGAAGGGAAGCTATCAAGAAGATTGAAGATTTGTAAATGAATGGTCAAACGCATCTCCATGTAGCTGCACAAGATGAAAAAAGAGGTTTTCTGGTATCTAAGCCAAATTTTCTCATTCTAGCTCATGTAAAATGCATTTTCGGCAAAGCAATCAAATGGTTTGTTATAAATATTCATCATTGCTTGTAGAGGCAGTTAGAAAAATCATTTTTACTACAAATTAATGAATATTCTAGTCATGGAAAAGGTCATATTCTAGATGGGATGATCTTGGTATAACTTTGGGGGTGTTATTTGCAATTTTGTAGTATTTGAAATTGTAACATACATTCTCAAATTTTAAAAAGTTGTAAAAATGTATAAATAGAAGGCTTGTCTTCGATTCTAAGGTTGCTTTTACTGGTCTCTGTATTTCCTAAGTCTAGGTTATTAGACTTTTTGGGATCAACTGTTATGTTTATGCATTGTCTCCCTTGCTAAGGTGGTTGTAGTTATACAACCATTAGAAATATTGGAGAGTAGGTTCATTTCTCCCTTATCAAAAGAGAAAACTCACCATGTTTGTCTCCATGGAAGCATTCTAGAAAAATGATTTTAGGTTTATTTTCAAATTTAATGAAAATTCTTCTGGTTATTACTATTTTTTATTGATGAAGTGCAATAATATGTTTTGAAAATGTCATTGATATGATATTTGGTTCAATGCTTACTATTGGTTATCATTTTGAGCATAGATTTGTATTATATACCCTTTTTGCTTTCACTTTGAAAATATGTTGTTGAATAACTCTTTAGGGGAACCTGGGTTTATTAATTTAATAAGAAAAAGTATATGAGATTCTAGTTGTAGTGTATGTTCTAGTCTTTCAATAATCATTTGATTATTTGCATTCAATTATCACCAATAGATGCAAACCACTCCTACTGTTTCCCTTAGCTTGCATATGAGTCTTTTACATCTTTGCAAAGAAATAATGTCATGAATGTTGAAGAAATCCATACTTTTTGAAAACCACCAATGCACCACTCCCTTTTAACAACTATCTATTTATCATACCTATCCTACCCTATAAATAATACACCCTGATAAATATTGTAAAATGCAAACATCAAAAAGACAATTTTAAAATTGTTGCTACGATTCTAGATTCCATGAAAAGAAGACAAGATGGTGGAAATGAGAACCTAAAATGATATTTATAATATTGTAATATTGTAATTTGTAGTTGAGTCTCTAGATCTTGTAGAGAAAGAGAATGAAATGAGTTAGAAGAAACCAACTGGAGAAAAGGTACATGCCCAGCTGGTATGAAGGTACATGTGCTTTTTGCAAGTTCAATGGTGACTTATGGGTTGAAATAAGGGTGCATAAAATAAGAATATATATGTGTTGGTCTAGAATTACTCCTTCCATCCCAAAGTCTACACTGTTGGCTAGTAATTTTAATGGTAGGAGGTTATCATTCTATACAAGCTACCTAGGCCAAGATCCAAAACTAGGTGAATCTGTTAGTTATTGAAGGTCTCTCTTGATTATACTCTATTAAAGGGATGGCGTGAGCATCACAGTAAGCTATTTATTGCACTCTTTGTAATTTAAGAGTGTTTGACACCTATCAACGCATCAAGAAATTCATTAGTTGATATAATTGTAATAAAAATCAGCTTTCTTTGGGCATCAGGTGTGAAAACCTCATTAGATTGGTTTGCATATACAGTTGTCTTAAATGCTAGCATCTTGGAATCTTATAATAAGCAATTTTGAAGGATAACATGATGGTTTGTATCAAGATTCTTAATATGAAAATATGGTGAAACCAAATGTTGTATCTTAGAATTCCATGATTATAGCATATACATAGAATGGGCATGGGGAGGATACCCTTAGGATTTTTGGCCAAACACAACTTACAAGTGTGTAATAAAATTCAAAAACCTTTGCCACTATAATCTTAGCAACTCTACTCTACTCTAATCAACTCTACTAGAATAAAATTGGATAGCCCAACAATATTTTCTGGATGGAAAAAATGATTGTATTTTTGAAGAAAAGAGAAAATTGGAAAAGTATAATTGAAGTATTCTTTAAATTGTCATTTCAAGCCTAAGCAAGGTCCATCTTCTATAGGAGAGATCCATGAATAGGTAATGCACAATTTATATTTAATAAATATAATAAAATTGGTGTAAAAATAGAAATAGTCGGCCAATGTAAGCAAAGAAAAGACAAATATGATAAAAAAAAGAGGAGTTTTTTTCTAATTTAATAATTGAAGTCACTAGTTTCTATGTGTTACTAAGATTCTGTCCATCATATCTATTCATGTTATTTGAGTTATTTTCAATTTTGACTACCTCACATACCTGTATTTTCATGTAAAAATATTCTTTGGCAATAAATTTCACTTCATCCATACAAATATGGTGACTAGTGCTATGCAAATTCTCTACCAAGGTTGATTTTCTGATTTGGTTGTGTGTTAGGTCAACACAATGCTATTTAATTTTGGTTTCAAATAAATGACCCATTTAATCAATATAGACTTTTCCATAGCTTCAATGTATATTGTAGACTCCTTTGTGACACAATGGATTAGTTTGATCTTTTTTTTATCAAGTAGGCTTCTAATTATACTGAGAGGTGAGAAAAAGACTTTTATATTCTTTTTTATAAGAACCCTCACTAATATATCTATTGTTCCTTTAATGTACATAAGATTAACCTTAATGTCTTCTTATTTTTGTCTTAGACTAGATTGTCTATGGGAGTTTAGTATCATTTTTATAACTTGATATTCATTGTAACCATTTGATTTAAAAATCATAAACAAGTGTTCTAACTCTTGATCAAGATCATTTTTGTCAGAAATATTTAAAACATAGTTCACAAGAGTGTTAATAATACCAAGTTTTTGTGATGGATGATGATGAGAATCTGCTTGTAGATATTTATCTATATGAGTCTTCTTTTTGAACACCCGATGAGCTAAAGAACCATCATTACTTTTAATGATGAGGAGATATAAAAAAAGGTAGTTGATTTTTTTCTTCTAGTTCTATTTTAAATTTTATATGGTTTGATCTATTGTTTAGACAATCAAGAAAATCACCCAATTTTTGTTTGCCATGAGACCAGTTTATGAAATTATCATCCACAAATCATTTCCACCATTTTGTTTAAAGGATTAGAATAAAGATTTAATCCTTCAAAATGTTCCATATATATGTTTGCCACAACCGATGAAAGTGGTGACCCCATTATAAATCCTTTCATTTGTTTATAAAAGACACATTTGAAGCTAAAATAAGTAAAATTTATGTAGATTCTAACAAGATTAGTTCTCTATAAATCCATGATGCTATTAATAATTTGTATGACCTCAACCAAGGGGTTTTTTGTGAAAAGCTAGATGATGTCAAACCTAACAAACATGTCCTTACTATCAACCTTGAGATTTTCCATTTCATGGGTAAAATACACTGAGTATTTGATAAATGAGTCTGAGTTTCCAACAAGATGTTTGAGTTTCATAGAAAGAGAATTATCTAGATTATATATAGGAGAGCTAATAGTATTTACAATAGGTCTAATGGGTTCTCCCATCTTGTGGATTTTTGGTAGACCATAAATACATGAAATAAGGTAGTCTTTTGGCAAAGGTTTTTTCTTCACACCACCATTTAGTGAAGAATTTTTTATAGACCATTCCACTTCTTTTATAATCTTGTTATTCGGATCTTTTTCTACCCTTTTATAGCTACTTAACATTAAATGATCCAACATTTTTATTTCAAACTCTATTGTGTTTAGAATAACATTATAATTTACATTGTCTACTCTAAATATAATGATGTCTTTATTATCTCTAAAATTTATTCTTACTATGGCCTCTTCCCTTGAAATATTTAATTTTGGTGGTTTAGATTTTTTGAGTGTTATAGTGCAATCCTACTTGACCACTTCTGGGAATTCCAGTGGTAGATTTTTAATTGAATCTTCATCTCTATAGATTGAATACTCCAATGGAATATGATTTGGTGCTATGGGAAAATTAGACCATGCTCAAGGACATCACTAGAAGCTGCATCTAGCAGTTGGCTCGAAATATTTACCAATGTTTTCACATTGTTAACAACCATGCTAGGTTTTTATTTTTTTAATAATGAATCAAATTTCTTATTTTGTTTTATTTTGTTTGGCTCTAACACCTTATTCATTGTTTCAGTAGAATACGACTCCAAATGATTCCAAATATCCAATCTAACCATGTTAGCGAGTCTTAAATGCAAACCAAATAACTTTTCTAAGAATTCATGCATTGTTTTTCTAGTTTTCTTTAACTCAAACCTCACAATGGAAAGACTTGTGCACTTGAAAGCTTGAATGTTTTGTTGTTTAAGTCTATGTTTGATATCTGTAAACATCAGTATAATATTATAGTCCCTACATATTTTTAATAATTCAAAATCCATAATTCTATTTGTCATTTTTACTTGAAGCTTATAAAAATAATGAACCTCCTCTAGGATTTCCCTTCTTTAGAGGGAAATTATTAAATTGTTCATAATACACAAAAAAAATTGAATAAAAGATAAAATAATAAAACTACATTTGAAGTATTCTAGAAATTAATGTTTCAAGCCTAAACAAGGCCCATCATTAGGAGGAAAGATCCACGAGTGAGCAATGCATAATTTATTTTTAATAAATACAACAAAATGGGTGAAAAATAGAAATGGTTGGCCAATGCAAGTGAATAAAAGATAAATAAGACAAAAAAGAGGAGATTTTTTATTCTTTAACAAGTTGAATCATTAGTTTCCATGTGTTTCTAAGCTTCCAACCATCATCTCTATTCAATTTATTTGATTTATTTTCAATTCAACTACCTTATGAACCCTTCTTTGGGTTCTAAGAGTATATAATATACCTTGCAGATGTGGAAAAGTCTATATTGGTGAATTGAGTTGTTCATTTAAAACCAAAGTTAAAGAGCATTATGTTTACCTAAGACACAACAGAATCAAAAAATTAACCTTGGAAGAGCAATTTCATAGCACCCGTCACCATATTTGTATGCATGAAGTGAAATTTATCACTGAAGAAGCTTTTTACATGAAAATAAGGGTTCATGAGGTAGTCAAAATTGAAAAGAACTAAAATAACTTGAATAGAGATGATGGATGGAAACTTAGAAACACATGAAAACTAGTGATTCAACTTATTAAAGAATTAAAAATATCCTTTTTTAATCTTATTTATTTTTTATTCACTTGTATTGGCCAACCATTTCTATGTTTGCACCAATTTTGTTGTATTTATTAAATATAAATTGCACATTGCTTACTCATGGATCTCTCCTCTTGATGATGGCCATGACTTAGGCTTAAAACATCAATTTCTGGAATACTTCAAATGTATTTTTGTAATTTTCTCTTTTGTTTAAATTTTCTCTATGTATTATAAATAATTTAATGGTGATTTTACTATAAATAATCCATTTGCTACTCAGAAGTTCTTCTCTAGTCTAAATGTTGCAAGTTATGTAGCTAATTATTCATTTGGATTTAGAACTACCTTTTCTATCCCATAATCTCCTCATGATCTACAAAATGTATTGACAACAAACATGCCTTTAATGTTCCTTTTCATAATAGTAGAAAATGGAGAAGAAGAGAGTTTGTTACACTGTTAGCTCTTGAAGGTTCCTAGATATATTTATTGGGATTGTATGCAACAATTTTCATGCTAATAGCTTTAGAGATAAAATTTGAGTTGGAACCAAATAATCTCTAAAGAAAGGGATGGGTTTCTAGAAAAAATCTTTTATAGGGTATTCTATTAAACCAAGTAGATGCAATAGAGTTAGGATGAGAGTCAAAAAATGGTAAGTTTTAAAAATTGTAGAAGAAGATCCAAAATTCCCTTGGAGATTTGTGTGGGAGAAGTAATTTACAAATCTCAAAAAATAAAAATTGCAAATTAATCAACTATCCCAATCCCACTGGTCAAAGCTAGTGAAGAAAAGTCAACTCAAGAGGAGCTTTAGGGAGATGTTGAAGAGAAATGTCATTTTGTAATTTTTCAAATGTGAAAATTGGAAATTACACTTGGATCTCCCAAACCTACCAGTCAACATCGATCAACATAATCTCATAGTGCAAGTGGGAACTTTCAAGACCAATTACAATTTTGCAATTTTTCAAAATTGCAAATTATAGTTGGAGTTCCCATTTCCCTAAGTGTCTTGGTGTAAATGGGAACATTCAAGGCCATTTTCAATTTTGAAAATTTTCAAATTGTAATTTGTAGTTGGAGTTACCATTTCCATAAAAGAAATTTTGGGGGTAATTACAAATGCAAATTACAATTTACAAATTTGTAAATTGTAAATTGCAATTAGAGTTTCCATTTCCTTAAGGGAACATTTTAAGGAAAAAGGAACTCAAACTAAAATTTGTAATTTTTTAGGTTTTTAAATTTTAGTTAGAGTTCCCATTTCCTTAAGGGATATTTTCAAGGGAACTACAACTGTGAATTATAATTTTGTAATTTACAAATTGTAAAACTATTATTGAGTTCTAGATTTTTCTAATACAAAGAAATTACAAATTTGCAAATGGGACTTGGATTTCCTCAAAACAAAGAAAAATAAGAAATTTGCAAAAGGTACCATAATTTACCTAAAAAGCCAATAAGTAAAAATTAATTCATTTATGCATTAAAATATGTGGAGGCAACCCTAAAAACCAAATTTGGAAAAAAAAATGTGAAAAAGGCAAAAGTGGAAAAGGCAAGTTGGAGCCAAAAAGAAAAAAGGTTAAAATGACCTAAGTTTTGCATTTTCCATTTTTTTGCTTATTTAAACACTCCATGGGAGAAATATTGTAGGTTTTCAAGATCAAGGTGGGCCACTGCAAAGAAGATTTATCAAGTAGCCATGGGTATGGAGTGTTCAAATGCCATCATTGCAAGAGCGGGGTTGTTATTTGGAATGCACAAGGGGAACATAAGCCATCAAGAAGATTTCAAATTTGCAAATGAATGGTCAAAGGAATCTCTAAGTAATTATACAAGATGAAAAAATAGTTTATTTGATCTTTAAAGAGGCAAATTTTCTCCTTCCATCTCATGTAGACAAATAAAAGGGTTTGTTGCAAATCTTCATCATTACTTATAGGGGAAGTTAGAAAAATCATTATTCTTGTAAACTAATGAAGATTCTAGCAATGGAAAAGGGAATATTCTAGTTGGAAGCATCTTGGAAAAACTTTAGAGTGTTGTTTGGAATTTTTCAGTGTTGCAAATTGCAACCCACATTTCCAAATCTACAAAAGTGGTAGAAAATGTAGAAAAAGAAGACTTATCTTTTGTGATAAGGTTATTGGTTTTGGTATCTATTTTTTCTAAGTATAGGCTTTTATAAATTTTAGGATCACTATTATGTGTGCATTTTGTCTCCTTTGCTATGGTGGTTGTAGATGTACAACCATAAGTAAGCTCTAAGAACATGTTTGTATGTCTCCCCTATTTAACAATGAGCAAAATCACCATGCTTTGAAACATTGATGTATGAGAGGTTTTATTTCAGGATAATGGAAAATACTTATGGATCTTAATATTTCCTATTTATGAAATGAAGTATTGTGTTTTACAAGTTTAGCTCATTGGATATCTTATTTTATGCTCATTACTGGTTATCATTTTGGGCATAAATCTAGGTTATAAATCCCTTTCTACATAGTGATTTGAAAATATGTTGTTGAATACCTTTTAAGGGTACCCTAGATTTATGGATTTAATAGTAAAAGGTATTTGAGATTTTATTTGTAGTATATGATTGAGGGTTTTAGGAATCATTTGGATGTTTATATTGTATTGGCACCAATGGATGAAAATCACTCCTAATAGTTCCCCTTAGCTTGTATGTTAATTTTTCTACATATTTTCAATAAGTGATGTCATGAATGTTGAAATAATCCTTATTGTTTGAAAATAACCACCACACAACTCTTTTTACAACTATGTAATTGTCTTACCCTATTTTATTCTACAAATAATACAGTTGTTTCATATTTTAAGTGTTATTTTCCTTGCATATGGATGAATATTGCATACTTAAAATGTATCTATAATTTCTAATTTGAATCTTAACATTGCAGTCTTCTATTTAGCCCCATGTTACTGAAAAACTCTTTAGAATGAAGGTTACAAGCACATCCCCATCTTTATTCAATGGCTTGAGTTTGACTTAGTTCATTTCTGCATTTTGTGTGATAACCCTTCCCGAGTAGAGTGTGTAAATTTGGTTATTCCCTAGTCAAAATTGTGTTTATGTGCCAAAAATCCCCATGGAGATTAAATTGCAGAATCCCTCCAAGTGAGTAAGCTACCCCATAGGTCATTTCACCTTGGTTTAGGTAGATCTAGAAGTAGTAGGAATCTAACCATACCATCTGTCAGTGCCTCTTAGTCATTTTATGCATCTAGTCCATCCATGTGCTAAACCCTTCCCCAACTATAGAGACACATCAATGGGTTTATCATCCATGTTTGCTATTTTTCTCAAGTGTTCAAGGTCAAGAAAAAAAGGTGTAAAAATGGGAATTAACACTCTGCTAGAATCATTACTAAGGATAATTCTTGTTATCCATGTTGTCAGGGACTCTTGTAGAGAGTTGTAAAAAATTTTAGGTTTGAAAATGTTATCTACTAATATTTTATGCAAGTAATCTTATCTTTATTTTCCAACATTGTTTGTTATCCATATTATCTTATATGTTTAAATGTTGGGGTTATTTGAGTGTATTTTTGCTATCTTAACCTTCAATACTACAACACTCCACTAGGGATGTGCCAAGAATTAAGATATCTGACCAAATTGACATCTGCTACATTTATTGCAAAGAACTATAAATTTGTCATGTTTCTAGGATGTTTCCCCTTTTTTAACATGAGTCTAAAATTTTCATTGTCTTTGATTTCATACATCATCACTAATTTAAACAAGTTTATAAATGATTATATTCTATAAGTTTAATTCTAGTGTCAACTCCAAAACATCATCTAGTTTCAAGGAAAGATTAGTGCTTGCTTTGAAAATCTTCATCTCTAAGAGTTATTTTGATTGAAAAGCTAGAAGGACTGAGATCATCCTTGAACGGTGACTCATCTAAATAACTTGTCTTGCCCCTAAGTGTTCATAATAAAAGGATCCAATTTTGGAGGCTGATTGAAGAACAAAGTTCAAGAGCAAAGGAGTGTTTGGGCTATCAAGATTCTAATAATTCTAAACTTTTATTTGATGAAATTTCTATTATTGAAGATTATCATAGTTCTTTTGACCATTTAGAATAATACAATCCCATTTACTATCCAATGCCTTCTCAACTAGTTGAATCCCCTCCTAAGTTTGTTCCCTTAAGTCCACCTCACTCAGCCCCTCATAGCCCTTTGCCATTTTTTTATGAACCTACCATTGAACCAATTACAAGGCATAGGGATCAATATGAGAATGAATTTCCTACATTATGCATTCCCATATTTAGACCTATCAAATTTAATTAAATTCAAGGCTATCCCAATGAAGTACCAAATGAAGTAAGGAATCACCTTGTAGACACAAGAAAACCACACATTTAGTTTTAGTAGTCAAAGTGACTTGATCATCTCTTTTACACTTAAACATCAAAGTGACCTATTTTTATTTAACCCATTAATCTAATCTACTGGGTGAATATTTTGTCACTAGCTAGCTAATAGCAAAATAGGTATATCAACCACAGCAAAAGGAGATTTATGTGTTAAAGTGTGTAGGTTTACCACAACAAAATGAGATAAAATCTCTCCTCTCATCAAGGGGATGTTCCTTATAAGACAAGGGAAGAGCCCTGTAAACTACTAGAACTAATATAAGCTAAAATTACACTCAGGGGTGGGATAATACCATCCATCTCTCTATTTTTAGAGATGATGTTCACAAGGACAAGGAGAAATCTTGGTTAATTGCTGAAGGCATTTCTCTTCTTTTCATAAATGATGTTCAAAAAACCAAAGAAAGACTTCCTGTGTAGTAATGGTAACCAAAATAAACCCATGAAAGCATAGTCTTTCGTTGCTTCTCTCACTGAGCAGGATACACTAACACAGTAGAATGAAGTGTATCACAAATTATGCACTTCAATTATAACAAAGTGAAAGATTACGAAGGGTAATGGGAGCTCAAAATCTCACCAATATCCTCTACACTAAAACATAAAACAAACAAACTAAAGACAATGATGGAAGCACAAAGTCTCCCACATTTGTCTTTAGGACACCTTCTAAATTAATTCCACTAGTTATACTTATTTGATTAAATGGACAAGACTGTATTTAGGAAATAAACATAATAACAATTTCCTAGATAACACAAGATATTTCAACACAAAGTTTAAAAGGTCACTTGCTTTCTCATTCAAATAACAAAATATGATTAACATTTTGAGCTCAAAGCCTTAAGAATGCCTCTCAATTTGGGTAGAGTTTCATTTTTTATAACAGAGAGATCTCTTTCTCTATAAAATGAGATATTACAATATATGGCATTCCAAGAAAGACTTGGGTGCATGTTTTCATGAAAATGGCCCATGCTGAATTGAATGCCTTAAATATCTGTGAAAGGGCCATGCTAGAATAGGTCATTGGCCTTGACCTTGGCATTTTGAATCATCTCAAACGTCTCCTCCTAAGCATGGGTTGTTTGGTCTTCTTTATGATTCTTACATGGTTGTCCATTCACCTTTACTTAATGTAGAATAACAGGCTGTGCCTTCGAATGTTTTCACTCTTTGATGTCCACCTAGTGGACTATTCCACCTACTAGAAATAACTTTCCTATAGGTATTTTTGAATTTCCTATAGCTTTCCCTCTTTCCTATTGCATTTTGTCTCTTCCTTGGCGATCTAAGCTCATAAGCTAACTTCTAACTTTTTGATGGCTCCTTATTTTGATGTTTAGTGAGTTTGTTCCTAGGTCTACATCTTTGAAAATCAATGGATATTTTATTACCCCAAATTTGACATCTATGGGGACATCATTGGTCACTTAGTCACTTAAACTACTTTGAAATTTGAACCTTTGAACCTTTGAAGTGCATCGGTTCAATAGTTCAACAGTTCAAAGTGGTTAAATGGTCGACAATTTAATGTTTTGTAAAGGGCTGCATTTGCTCTCTTTTTCTTCTGTTGAACCATTTGGTTGAACTATTTGGTTGAACTTCTTTGTAGAATCTTCCACTTTTTCTATTCACTCGAAGATTTTGTTTGCACTTTGAACTTCTTTGAACCTTTGAACCTTTGAACAATTTTAGTTCAAGGTTCAATGGTTCAATGGCTCAATCTATTTCTTTGAATTCTCAAACTTTTTGGATCCTTTCCTTTTTCGTCAAACTCATTGAACCTTTGAAATTTCAAGGTTCAATGGTTCAACAGTTCAATCTTAACTCTTCGAATCCTTTTATTCTTTTAAGTCTACCAAAGCCATTGAACCTTTGAACTATTTTTAGTTAAAGGATCAACGGTTCAACAGTTCAATCTTCACTTTTTGAAGCCTTCTTTTCTTTAGGTCCATCAAAGTCATTGAACCTTTGAACTCGTTGAACCTTCAAACCTTTTGGAGGTGGGGTTAATTGGTTCAACAGTTCAAATTGGTTCATTCGAATTGTTTGAATCCCTTTGTTAATTCTTTTGATCAAACCTTTGCATTGAACCATCCTTAAAACTCAAAAAATAAACCTCAAGTGTTTAAAACTTCTTTTGAAGAAAGCCCGCCTGTTAAACCTATGACTTCCTTAGCTAAAAAGGCTTCAATGTTTGAAAAACTTGGATGCTCAAAACATTTTTTAGAAAGAAAAGGGAGAGTTTTGGCTTGTAGGACTAAAATGGTCAGTATGTTGTCCAAAAAGTAAGTGATAGATTTTGGGAACAGCAACTGGTTCCAGTTGGGGAACTTCTATTTATTGTAAAAATAATCTAAGGGAGTAGAATTTAGAATCTCAGTGCCTTCATGTATGCCATTGGGCTATAGAGTCATGCTACCCAAAAAGAAAGGTGCCAAAAACAAAAAAACAACACAAAACAAATGAAAGACTATACAAAAATTATACATATCTATAATTGGACTTATCTAATACTTCAAGGATTGAAGTGCTTCAGATGCTGCCCACTGTGAGGTAGTGAAAAAGGCATGTCATATTGATACTTCAACATGAAACTATTTTCACCATTGAGTCGATGAATAGAAAATGGGCCTCTCCATAAGGAATCAAATTTTCTATGCATTTCTTTTGGTTCTCTCCTCTTATCCCATAATAGAACTTGATCTCCAATCCAGAAATCATGAATCCTTATTTTTTGGTCAAAGAGCTTCTTTACCAGATTCTGATGTGCGACAATACGGTCCACCACCATAGTTCATTGCTCATCTAGTTCATTTAAGCACGTGATCTTTTTATCGATGGAACTTTTAAATTTTAAATCTTCTACTACCTTTGCCAACTTCAATGTTGGTAATTCTAGGGTGATTGGTATCTCTGCATTGAGACCATATAGAATTTAGAATGGTGACATACCTATGGCCCTCTTGGGTATAATTCTATCTGCCCATAAAGCATCAAAAAATACTTTATGCCAAGTTCTCTAATTAGCATCTACCAGCTTCTTAATAATGGTCACCAAGTTCTTGTTACTTGATTCTACTTGGCCATTTCTTTACAAATAATAATCAAAAGAGTAGGAGAGAATGATCCCATAATAATAGTAGAGCTGGGTAATCTCATGAGAAGAGAAATAGGATGCATTATCTATTAAAATCTTGGTTGGGACCCCAAACCTGGAAATGATGTTTTCCTTGAGGAAATTACATACTACTTTTAAAGTAGCATCTTTAGTTGGGATGGCTTCCACCCACTTGGTAAAGTAGTCTATGGTTGTGAGGATATAATCATGTCCAATGCTTGAAGATGGGTTTACAACGCTAATGAAACCAGTTCCCCATTGCTGAAATGGCTCTTCTATCACCATAGGCTTGAGAGGTAATGCGGCTAATTTGGGTCTTTTGATGGACTGTTGACACAATTCGCATCTACTTACCCATTTATATGCATCTTGAAATAGAGTAGGCAAATAATACCTGGCTCACAAAATCTTATGGGTAGTTATAGGTGCAAAAAAATGTCCACAAGATAAATTGTGGAAGGACTCCAAAAGTTTGTTCTACTGCACTTTATCCATGTAGTAAAGGAATACCCCATCAAGGTTCCTCTTATATAGACCATTGTCCCATAGGACAAAGTTGGCAACTTTCAACTTAACAGTCCTCTTTTCTTTATGAGATAGGTGAGCAAGACATTCACCATAGGTAAGGAAATGATCAATATTTGAATACCACTCATTCATAGTGGTGACAAAGAGAAATGTTGGTGTGTCTTCAACTTCTATTTCTTTATGCCTTATTTCTTCTACTATGTTATCAACAATTAATTAGCAGAGACCCCTTCTCCGCATAAGCTTTATTGGTTTGATAACTGGATCAAACTCCTAGATTTTAGCAATCTAATTTCCCCTTTTGGTCCTAAACTCCTACTAAGTTAGTATGGACTTGACTATTGTATCAGTGACTAAAGTAACAGTGTGTGAGTTTAGGATGTAAAAATAGAAGTGCTTTACCACCTTTACCATAGCGTAAGCATGCTCTCCATGTTTGAGTACTTTAGCTCATGAGATTTACGAGTATAACTCATGAAAGATATGGGAGATTCTACACCATCTTTGTTTTATTGAACCATAATAGCTAAAATCATGTGTTTATAATCATAGCTATACATCATAAAGTCTTTGGCATAATCAGGATAAACTAGAATTGGGGTATGGGTGAAAGCTTCCTTGATGTCTTGAAATGTCAACTTACCGTCTTCTATCTAGCTGAAAGTGGCTTTGCCTTTCATCATATTGACAATGTGGTGACTCTTTTCTATGAATTTAGAAATGAACCTTCACAAAAAAATTACCTTTCCAAAGAAAGATTGGATTGCGGTCTTACTGGCAAGAAGAGTAAGCTCTTGAATGGATTTGACCCTTTTTGGGTCGATCTTTATGCCTTCTCAAGATACAGGGTGTCTAAGAAGTCTACCTTTTGTAACACCAAAAATAGATTTATTAAGATTAAGGGAAATGCCATTCTGCCTACATCATTCTAGCACTTCTTGTAGATGATGCACATGATCAAGACAATGCTTGGAAAATATAGTAAAGTCATCAAGATATACCACAATGAACTTCTCCATTTCATCTCTGAAAGCAAGGTCCATTTCTCTTTGGAAGGTTGTGTTAGCATTGATCAGGCCAAAAGGCATTCTGTGATATGCAAAAGTTCCCCAAGGTGTAGTGACAACAGTATTATATTGGTATGCTTCACCGAATTCTACTTGATTGTACCCTGAGAAACCATCTAACATTGATAACATTTTAGCGCTAGTCACTATCTACAACAACTAATCCATGATGTGCAGGGGATAGTTGTCCTTTAAAGATGACTAATTCAAATTTTTAAAATCAACACACAAGTGAATTTCTCCATTCTTCTTTCTCAGAGGGACTATGTTTGCCATCTAGGTAGAATGATGGATTGAGAAAATAATTCTTGCATCTAGCATTTTCTATATCTCAAATAAAATTATGCCTAATATCTTGGAGTTGTACTACCTTTACTTCTGCTTGTGAGGCAACAACCCAATATTGAGAGCAATTGTGCTAGATTTCTTCATGTTTAAGAGATTTTAGATCATCATAAGAGTATGCCAAAATATCAATGTAATGGTGAAGCAGAGTGATAAATTTGAGTTTTTTATCAGGGGTACAACAATTCTCAATGTTGACTATTTTTGGATTGCCTTTTGTAGTCAAATTGATTTGATCAAAATACTTGGAGGATTTTGAACCCATTTGTTGTTCTTTGATAAACCTATCATGCTTGTCAAAAATTTTCTCAAGAGAAATTAATCTTTTGGGAATTTTATTCCCTTTGAGCTGAAGGAACTCTTTATCAGCTTTTAAACTTATTTCCAGAGCTGATTCCCAAGGTGGACATTCACTACATTCAAAATGAAGCTTTTCAAAACTATCCTTCTATTAGAAAAAAATAATGATTTAGTTGTCACCATTGAACACCTGCTAATGGTCAGCATTATTAAGCACACTTGGTCGAAAGACCATTCGATAGTGTACCTGTCTCCTTTGAAATCTTGGTGAGGGATGAAGAGAGTTGCAGAGATGACCAACAAATCTGCTCAACTATTGAATTCTCTAGGCATGGCAACAATATTGAAAGCATAAATGCTTTCAATGAAGTCCCGCACCATATTGTGATAATGTCACAATCTCTCATTCTTGGTTTGATACAGGTTCCTCACTTGACAAACCACCAGTTTAGTGTCTCCTTTGGCATGAAGTATTTTAACTCCTTTGTGTTAAGCAGCCTTTAATCTGAGAAGCAATGATTCATATTCAACAGTGTTTTTAGTGTTGCTAAACTACAACTTATATGCATAGGATAAAATATCTCCTTGAGGAGATATTAAAACAACTCCAGCTCTAGAACCAATATAAGAATTGTTGCCATCAAATTCTAGAATCTAGACATTTTTAGAATTTGATCTTCTTTCAGATTTTTATTCATCAAGAAGGGAAGATCTCTTTTCATGTGTATTGTGCCCTACCAATTTTTCTAATGCCTTATCTAAATTTTTTGGGTTGTCACTTAGTAATCTATCATCTACTAAAACAAGAACGTCTTTAGTAGACAAAAATTAATTACCCATGCCTAAAGACTCAAATAGAATTTGAGCTTCAGGGGCTGACGTTTGGGTGACAATATACTTTGCCTCCTTCTTAAGAAGCAACCTTTGCATGATGCCCTTGATAGGTATCCTCACCTCAGATAGGTCCATGCTCAATTCTCCACCAACGTCTTTGCAAAAAAAAACTTTCCAAGAAGGATGTTGTATGAGGCTGGGACATCGGCCACCAAGACTGTCATTTTTATTCTCTTATTTGGAAAAGATACAAATGCAAATTGAGCATCTTTAATTTGTCCCAATAAAATTAATTGTTTTTTTTCCATAGAAAAAAATCTCCCAAAGGTCTTGGTCAGTGTGAGACCAAGATATTCTACCATGTTGGTGGGCATGACATTATCAGAGGTGCCAAAATCTATAATGCAATTGTTTAGCTAATGACCATGTATCAACAGGGAAACATAAAATGGTTCTATTTTCCCAAGGGTAGCTGAAGGAGTAATCACAAGATTATTTTGGGTGGATGTGTTCTTGGGGGAACCAGGAGTTACTTTAGAAATATCTTGTCTTGCAGGGATGATTTTATTCTTCACACATTGAACTAACCTATCCAACTGCTCAAGGTTGGATTACAGGAATTTAAACTCAGACATTTGAATTTTGGTCTTCCTAACGTGGTCAGTTATATCAAATGACTGAAATGAATTAGAAATAGGGGAAGGCAGTCCATCCTTATGGTTGTTTGGGGGTGTGCTACTACTTAGAGAATTCGAAGTAGAAGATGCCGAAATGTTTAAAGTACTTACTTTTTTAGTGATCGCAGGGTCCTTGGATTGAAAAGGCAGAGTAGTCCCCCATTTAGCAATTGAAATTACTGGTTGAGATCCTTCTCCTATTTTTTTCTTATCAGTTTTTTGAGTTAACTAATTCTGAGCCCTCATAAATATAGCGTATGATCCATCAAATGCTTCTGACTTATTTTTAGCTTCCTCCTGATAATTTAGGAAACCAATGTTAGATTCACCAGCTAATTCTTCTTTTCCCTCTATGAAGAGATTAGCATCATATTTTTGGTTCAACTCAGGTTGAAAAGAGAAATTAGATTCAGTTTCAATATATCCAACTACTGACTTGGTTGGTGCTACTTCAATGGCAAGCTTCCCCTGTGGAGGAGAAAGATGATTTTGTTGCCCTTGATTTCTGGTAGCATTGCCTTGGTATGATTGATTGGGAAAAGTCCTCCTTGGTATATCTCAATATGAAAGAGGAGTAGACATCCCTTGTGCCATTTGCTTTTTTAGAGCTAAAAACTCATTTGCTAGCTTTTGTACCATAGGATCAGTGGTGCTTGTAGAAAAATTCTCAGAAGATGAAGAAGATTTACTTCTATTAGGATCTCTTCTTATCTTTCCTACCAAGATGAGATCATCTTTGACCTCAGTGGCCAAATCCTGAGCTTCAACAAAGTCTATGTGGCTAGCTTACCTCAACAAAAAACTCACTTTAGGAAGCTAAGAGTTTATGAAGAAGCTTTTGAGATTTTTTGGTGTCAACTCAACAATTATGGGAATCCTATTCCTCATCTTATCAAATTTAGTTATGAAGTCACTCATATGTTCATGAGGCTCCTTCTTCATTTGTATGAGCTCAGCCAATAGGGCATGTGCATCTTCTACAAGCTTGAACCTGACTTCAAATCTGGCTTTGAGGGTGTTATAGTCATTCATAGTATGAGCTTGAAAATGATAAAACCAATCTACAGCAATGCCTTGCAATGTTTCCACAAATAGCCTGACTGTTATGTCCTCATACTCCATGCCTATCACACCACATTATATGTAAAAGGCTGCAATATATTTATAGACACCAATATCATGTCAACCCCCTTGGTCCCCTTCTATAAATTAACACTCCTAACCCACACTTGCACACCTTATTAATTTAAAAAAATACTTATTTTAAATCAAGTACCTCACCTTGGACACCTCACCCTAAGACCGTTTCTTAGCCTATGAGTCAGCCTGAGACTAGGTCCTCCAAACCCTAACTACCCATGACCTATTATCACCCCATCTTAACTCCCTAACCAACTCCCATGCCTCATAAGCCCTTGTTTTCACCATTCTCCAATGGAAAAGGCACTTGGCAGGTAGAAAAATGGGAAAAGAGCTAAAAATATCCCTTTTACCTATTCTCTCTCCACTGATGATAATCAACCCATAGCTGACACTAATAGTTCTACGCCAACATCGGTAGGATCACCAATGTTGGTTACATAAGCCAAGCTCTAACATTGAGCTAAGGCTACCTTTTCACAGATTGTCATGCACACTCTAAGATTTCAAGCACTAAAACTCGACTATTGTCCTCTTAGCTATCGAAGCTCTGCACAATCATTCCAGAGATTGGATTAAAAGATTGTACGAGGACCTTGAGCTACTAAATTGAAGAAATCCATGTTCACTTCATTAGCTCACAACATCGATCACATCAGCCATAATGGGAATCACTATTTTGACACCTCTAGTTCTTCACCTTATAAAGCTAAGTACTCTAGTTTTCATTTTAGTGTTTTAGAATATATTTTCAATTAGTTTTCATTGATATTTCTAAATACTATTGAGAGGCTTGACTTTTTCTGTGGAGGGGCTAAAAGGCATTCCCCTTGTTCTCACCCCCTTTTCACACCAATCCTCTACCTATACCTTTCCTCAAACCTCATTCACCTTCTCGCAACCTTGCACCAACTTGTAAACTTCCAAAAACCCCTCTATCTATCCCAAAAATACTCTAAAATCTATCCAAGGCTGATGACCACAACTAACATCGACAAACCAATCGACGTCAGTATCTACATTCAAAATTACATCAGTAGACTAATCGACATCAACACCTTCAGCCAAACTAACATCAGCAACCCAACTGACATCGATGACTGTGTTATGAACTAGCAAACTAGAAAGCCATCCAAATAGCCTATCTAGACTAGACAGAACCTTCATCTAGCCTTCTATAGCATTTTGAGATATACAGACTGCAAGAAACAGGTACACACCATCTACTTTTCTATTTCTTTAGTCATTTATCATTCCTTCCTTTACAATAATTTTATCTTCAAACAGTGGACTATCATCCCTTAAGGAGCTTCATGTTTTCAAGACCGAGCGCATAGCTTGGTAGTCCACCGTAGCCTCTTCTAACATCTTTCTTGTTTAAGTTTCATTCTTATGGTAGGTGTTTCCTTCACAGCCAAAGAGGAGCTCCCACAAGGCTTGGATATAGTGCGCACTAAATCTGGGTAACATCAAACCCACAACCTCTTAACCTTAATTTCTTTCTCATTTGAATGTAATTAGTGAAAATCTAGAGAAACATTCTGGCACACCCGGTAGGATCCTTGGATTTTTCCTTGGGTTTATTCTTCTTCTTTTAAAAATCAAATTTTCATGTAGATGCATTAGAAAAATATTCACTTCTTGCATCCCCTCTTCTTTGCCTTTATTTCTTGAGAAATAAAAAACTTAGCTTCTCTTACTTTCTATTTTTTTTACATAAAGTTAATTAATTCTTTCTCCTTTTTTCTACCTCTTCTATCTTTTTGTTTCAAAAAGAAATCATTAGCATAGGTTAAAAAGAACATCTCTTTTTCTTCTTGTTACTTCTTATATACATCATAGAGTAGTGAAAAACTCATACTCTTTACCTCTTCTCCATTTTTTTGCATTTGAATAACATATTTCAATTTCGATTTAAAACTACTGCATTTCATTCTTGCTTGGATGCACACTTAGCCCACTTAGTAATTAAAGCATTATGAATGAATCATAGTGCATGAATGTGACACAACCAAACCACAATCACTACAAATCAAACACATAAAATGACTTGAGACAAGGCCCATCTAGGATTTCATCACCCAGCAAATATCTTACCCCACCCAACAATCTTACATGGATTTCACCACCAAGAGGAAGACCCACTCTGTTCTCTGGCAGAGTATAAACTATAGGGAAGGTATATTCTAGCTAAGTGGCCCAGCTCAGCTCTGGGTTCATGAAGTGAGGGGAGCAAGCCCAAACACTAGGCCACGTACTAACCCTAACACAAATATCTTTGAGCACCATAACACAACCTGAAACCAGCCATAGACTTCCTCTCTAGGAATTGTTCTATAAGTCCAACTCCCAACACATTCTCTTAAGACATAAGCCACCACGACTTTAAAACTCATTCCTAGGAATCTAACGTTCTAGAGGTTACTTGCCTAATCATCTTATCTACTAGTTTTATCTGAGTGTTTGAGCTGGTAAGGTCATACCATTATGAAGTCTAAAACAACTCAGAATATCTTCTTCTTCCAAAAACTATCAATCTTCTATGTTTCTAGAATTACATAAAAATTGACATCAGTTTCTCCACTGATGTCAGTAACCAAACCTTCACTAACATCGGTTAATTGATTGACATCGGAAAATTTTTTTAACTGATATCGATTAAACAACTAACATCGGTCACTGTCAATAAATAAATTTAAAAAATTTCCAAACAGCAAGCTTAAAACCCAAATTTCTTGCTAATTAACACAAATTCTAGTTTTCTAAAACTAAAACACATAGTTTTTGAAACCTGAACCCCTTTCACCTTGGATGGTCCTGACACGTATTCAAGCTAAATTCCTTGTTGATCATGTGAGTCAACAGCCACTCCCACCTTCACCCTTCATGCTAAGTCATCTAATGGAGCATACTTTAGACACTGAGCATACTCCTATCCAACCTACCTCTGATTAACCTCCTATTGTTCTCAAAGGGGATCAATATTTTGAGAGATTCCTTGACCACAACGTCAAGGCTCTCCAACATTATCTCACTATAAGCCAAATGTGAGATCATTCAGGGAACTCTATTTATGGGATGCCAACTTCTTTGGTTGAATCCGTAATGATATCAATAGTATCTGCTACCCAACCTATGGTCACTCAGGCGACTACCTCAACTAGTAACCCAACCATGGCCAATGTTCAAGATTTGGCCTTTCCTTCTATCCTTTCTTGCCTTACCTCCATCGGGGTTTCTGTACCCCCTCAAACACAAACAATTCAACCAAGTTTGACACATTTTCAGAACTTGATTGTCTCTATCCCATCCACTCTTGCACTTATAAACACAAGAGTGACCACTTATCCTTTAACTAGTGTCGCCACCATTCAACCACCCTTGGCGGCATCTGGTCAAGTTGTGCCATCCAACTTTTTAGTACAAGCCCTTGTGGCCTCGACATCAGCCCCTATGATGAACTATCAATATGTTACACTTACACAAATGCAACCAAGTATGTCATACACCCCTTCCAATGCCTTCTAAGAACCCTATAACTTATGGGGTGCCCTTCATGCCAATCCATCTACCGATCTAATTAAGATGCTAATGGATAAGATGTCCAACCTTGAGACATCTATTTCAAGTTCGAGGAGTGTTCTTTTGTATGAAAAAGTCTATAACGAACCTATCCACCCTTTAGTTCCTATTCAACCGTACCTTAGCTAGTGGGAAATCCTAAAATTTACTCATATTCAGAGTAGAGAGGACCCACAACAACATCTTCAAGCATTTAGACATGATTGCGACCTCATAAGGCACGATGATGTGTTATTACTTTGCACATTCCCTATGTCACTTTTTGGCACCGCCCTTGACTGGTATAGCTCCATTACCAATCATTCTCTCTTCACCTTCATTCAACTCACTCAGCTATTCCTCGATGATTTCTCAATCAATATTACCAAGAAGGTCTCCATCATAGACCTTTATTCCATTAGATAATTTGAGGATGAGTCAATAGTAGACTTCATCTCCTGTTGGATTGGTTTGATCAACCAACTCTCCTTCTCACTACCTCAACCTGAGCTTAATGAGCTTTTTTCAAGAGCATGTGCCAAGCACATCTCATCCACTTTATGGGTTCAAACTTTCCACACATTTGATGAATCTTTCACTATGGCTCGAAAGCTTGAACTTCACACAATCAAAGAAGACAGTCAAATTGCATAACAAAAATACCAATGCAAAACCCAATGACCCTTCTTCTTCGAAACCTTCTTCTTCCCACCCCAAGTCTAAGGGATCAGTGAATGATGTGGTCCTTAAGACACTATCTTCTACCACAACCAACCAATCTGAGCCCTCCACTTTGCAAAACATCACTAGACAATTCCAATAATGGTATGGATAGTGACAATACACTCAAATAGGAGAATCATATGCTTTCGTATTGGATAAATTAGTGAAGCAGGGAGTCCTAAACCTCCCTCAAAATGGACCTCCTATCCAATTTGACCCTTTACAAGCCATCCCTGCATGGTATAGGGAAACTAACTTTTGTAACTATCATCGTGTCAAGGGTCATGACACAGATAATTGAAAAACCCTAAAAAACATTGTTCAAGACATATTAGACAAAGGGGACCTTGTTTTGGATAACCCTAATGTGCCAGCCAACCAAAACATGGATGTCTTCAGGCAATCATTTCCTAACCATCCCCCAAGTCAGAATAATGTTCAGACCATGGTCAACGACCCTCAAGAATGTAACATATGCATAGTCAACATAGTCTTTCCTTTCATTCCTATCCAACCTCTCCCACAATCTAAAGAAGTTGGTCAACCCATTTCTCCATGATGGGTAGAAGAGCCTATTTTACCCATACTGACCCCACACAATGAAGAGCTCCCTTTGCCTCATCCTCTTCCTTGCGTGGATGAACCCATTTCACCTGTATCACCCCCATGACATCAAGCACCTCCTCTACCCATTCTTCTACATCATGAGGATCATGTATTACCTATTTCTCTTGCCCCCACGTTCCCTCTTCTTCTACCATTGGAAGAATTTACCATTCATACCCCACACTCTCATGTAAAAAGGGATATCATCCCTCTACTTTACCCTTTAGAGGAGCCTTTCTCTCCTATTTTTCCTCCACCAATGGAGGATAGTCCTCCATCCACCCCCCTTGCACATGTAGGAGAGTCTACTTTGACCTCTCCCATATTAGAGGATGCTCAGATGGTACGAATGCCAGTGGCTCTGGCCTTATCCTTCTTATTACCAATAGATGATCATAATTTCCATGATCCTAGACCACACGTGGAAGGCATGATCATCCTTGCGCTTTATCCACTTGAAGATCCAAATTCTTCAATCCCTTCTCCATCGAGAGAAGAACTCGCCACCTCAACCACTTTGGCTAAAGAAGATTTGGTGATGGTTCTCTCTCGCCTTTGGCCCAAGATCATTGCATCTAACACATTTTCACTCTCGTAATCACCCAAATCCTCTAAAGGACTGACTGTAAGGCCTCACGTGATGTCATCTAAACCATTTTCTTGATTGGTAGAAAACTTAGGATTCCTCCATTCTAGGAACCAAGAGTATGAGGCATTATGGGAGTGACTTATTGCTCCTTATCCTACATATCCCACATTGCCTTATACTACCAACCCTTCCATGATGATTTACCCAAAGTATATGATGAGGATTGAGTTTCCACTTCTAAATCATCAAAATCTTAGCCTTCCACGTCTGAATCAAAACCCTCACAGGCATCCACCATGCTGAAATAAATTAGATCTCTCGGTGTTCACCCTGTATTAAACCTAACACACCCATAAGTGAAGTTATATTTGAACCTCACCCCACATAGTAGTGGTCCTCGCACCATACTAAAGGAGGATATTAAACCACATCGGTCTACTCCTCCCCCACCTTCACCATTTCCCTCTATCTTGGGTCCACATCCTTCCACTTTAACATGAGTGCTCCCTATTCCAACACCTCACAAAGATAAACTACCTCCATTACTCCCTCTAACCATCAAAAACATATTTCCTCCAGTAAATTTGACACCTCTCATCAAGAAAGTGTCATCTATGCATGTGGCCACGCCACCAACCAAAAAGGTGGTACAAAAAACTCCCCCTACAACTCTTAAATAGAAGTTATCAACCCCTACTGCAATAATGAGTGCAGACCCATTAGTGTTCTTAGATCAAAACCATCTTGGTTTGATGACACTCAAATCTGCTTGTATCATCGCACACCTGGGCATGATACTGAGAGTTGATATGCTCTTCAGGTTGTCATTCACCAACACTGAGAAAAAGACACCCTTCTCACTAAATATTCTCTTGACCACCTTTTTGACAAACTACTGACACTATCTCATGCCTCCCAAACCTCTTCACTTGAATTGGGATCCCAATGCAAGATTATGGTCCCTCTACCACCTTCTCCCCCTTTATTCAAAATCAACACTATTAATGTGGCCACCAGGTCCCAAGCCCTAAAGGATAAAGGAAAAGATCAAGTTTTTACCCCTTAGACATATCCATTCACCAAGCCCTCTCCACCACCAAAGCCCAAGATTTCTATCTTGGGCACATCTCAACCAACATCTTCGGGGGCAATTCGCGACTCTATGGTGAAATAACTTCACCAAACCCTTGTGAAGATGTCTTTGTATGACCTAATACAAAGCTCTCTGCAACATTTCCAAGCCTTGATCAAAGCTTTACTGGTAGTGGAGGTCCAACTTGAAGACCCCCAACCACAAGCTGCTTTAGTCAAATCGTTACCCACCATTACCTCCATCACCTTCGGTGATTCTAAGATTCTTGCCTACAACCTAGAATATCAAGATCCCACCCTCTTTATCATGGCTTACATTGATCAAGCTCACATTAATTGGGTTATGATTGATGGAGGTGCTAGTATCAACATCGTTTCTACCCATGCATATGATCAACTAGCCCTTCTGAAGAACTACATGTCAAAAATTGATGCAATTCTTTGTTCTTTCAATGATGACACTACCACTACCATTAGCACTATGGTCTTGCATGTTTGTGTTGGCCCACGTACAATTCCAGAACTCTTCTATATCATCGAGGGGGAGTTCCAAAACCAAAACCTTTCAAAAACAAAACTATTTAAAAGCTTTGTGATGCTTTTGGCATCAAACTCATCTTTTCCTCGCCTTACTATCCAAAAGCAAATGGACAGGCAAAATCTTCTAACAAAATCCTAACTTAAATCTTAATGAAGGTTGTCAATGACACTGGAAGGGATTGGCACACTCACATTCCTTTCACTTTGTGGGCCTACCGCACTAGCATCTGAACCCCTACGGGTGCTACACCTTTCTCCTTAGTGTATAAAACTAAGGTTGTCTTGCCTCTTGAAGTATAAATAACTTCTCTTCACATCTCCTTGCATGACATGCTCTCTAACAATGACTTTCATCAAGATCAATTAACACAACTCGAGTTACTCGATGAACTTCATCTTGCTGCTCTTAATCATCTTCATATCTACCAAGATCGCATCAAGCATGTCTACAATAAAAATTTGAAAGAGTGAGATTTCAAAATCAAAGATCTCATCCTTAAAGAAAACCAACAAATGACCAATATGAAAAGAATCAAATGAGGCAAGTTTGTTCTGAATTAGCTCAAACCTTATATAATAATGCAAAATTATGGATCATGCACTTATCGTCTATCTTCTCTCGAAGGTCAGCCAGAACCTAAGCCCCTTAATGCCTTGCACCTATGACCATTTTACTGTTAACCAAGTAATCATTTACTTGATGTTTAACTTGAGCTCGTCCCTTGAACAACCCCTGTCATGCTCATTCCTATTCCTTTCAACCCTTTTTCCCTATGAAAATTAGTTAACCTTTTTTTTAAGCATTAATGCTTTGTCCTAATAAAAGGGAAACCCCTAAACCTCTATAGTCTCTTCCATGACTAAAAGTTTAGTTAACAAAAAAAACATAAAACTAGGATGCCTAACAAAATATTAAAAGGTCAAAAACTATAAATGTAAACTGCTCCCTCGAAGGATAGCTACATTATTGTTGTAATTAATAGACTGCTCCTTTGAAGGATAGTTATTCAAAGAAATCAAAACATACAAAGCAAAATATAGACCACTCCCTTGAAGGATGGCTATGCCCAAATTTTGCTACAAAAATAGCACCCTCTTAGAAGCTCCTCACATCGATTAGCTTCACATGACCACAAAATAAAAACAACATCCCCAAGTAGACTTCTCACAATAATCAGTCTCCCAAAAAAAAACTGACTAACAAACTATTAAGTCACGGACTTGCCTATAGTTGTTCTTAGGGTTACCTATAAAAGGGGCAAAGTTATCCCTACTAAAAAGGGTTACGCAATCCTCACATATCACATAATCACACCTATTACCTCAAAATACCCAAGGAATTTTGAGCTCACATAACGTCAAGTGATTAGGGTACTTATGTAACAAAAACCAATGGTCAACAACGTAATGCATGAACGGAGCTTTTATTTATAAAAACTCTATCTATGTTATCATTATGGTCCTTGTCAATGAAAGAGCAATGTGCCTTTCACTTCTTACACACCTTAGTCACATGCTAGTTTATCTTTTAGGATGCAGTGTCTTAAAATTATATGCTCGCATATTGTCATCTCAGAATTTTCACTATAAAGTTATGAACCTAACATTCAACTCAATTTTATCATAAATAACATCACATGTTTCTGATAAAATACAACCAAAACATTTTCTCGCCACTAACATAACATCATGATGCAAATACCAATTTGTGTTATATAAACTATCATAGCCCATTCACATTAGTTTCTATGGAAAACAATACACATGTAAACTATCAACCAAACACAATTTATGTCAAGCATATACCATCACCAATATGGAAACCTACTGAAGCATAAATAAAATCATTCCATTTTTAGTATACACCATCACCAATATGGAAAATTGTTAAGGATGAAAAACCACATTACCTATGTTACAACATACACCATCACACAATATGGAAAAGGCTATAACATCATCATACACTCATCATTTCAAGCATGTACCATCAAACAACACTTGAGATCACTTATATCTCAGCCCTACTTGACAAACGACCTCAGAGATCGTGACTATCTCCTCATACCACAACCACTTTCGAGACAACTTTGTCTTGGTTGTTTTGATTGCATATACTACCTCACGAATAGTTAGCAAATTGTATACACCCCTCACACCTATTGTCAAATTGTGACCAAGTTGATCCCCAATATCTGTGACATTTTTGTGTTTTCCAAGAGCACTTCTTAGCCCAAATACTTGGAACATGATGCCCACTAGAGCATAGCTTTGATCAATCTAACCTAATTAGCTACCACTAATAAGCTGGGGACTGGTTACTTCGATTTTAGTCCTCTTTGACTATTAGAGCTACAACTTTGATCATTTTAACCCAATCAGCTACCACTAATAAGCTGGGGACCGGTTACTTTGATTTTAGTCCTTCTCAACCATTGGAACCACAACTTTGATCATTTTAACCCAATTAGCTACCACTAATAAGTTGGGGACCGATTACTTCAATTTTAGTCCTCCTCAACCTTTTCTATGACAATTTGACCTACCTATCAAGTGAAGTGGTATACGCACAATCTCAACTATTACAGTGTTCACACTCCAACCTCACCCTACCCATCTACTGCCTATCAAATCAACACCCGATTTTGGATTACCTTCTCTTGATTCTTGTTTTGAGGGGGAATACCTCATCTCATACCTGGGGCAACCTACAACTATTTTTGTCTTACAATTTGTCAAAACAAACCATAAGACAAAAAGGGACCAATGTAGACACCAATATCGTGTCAACCCCCTTAGTCCCTTTCTAAACATTAACACTCCTAAGCCACACTTGCACACCTTATTAATTTAAAAAACTACTTATTTTAAATTAATTACCTCACCTTGGACACCTCACCTAGACACCTCACCCTAAGACCATTTCTTATCCTTTGAGTCAGCCTAAGACTAGGTCCTACAAACCCTAACTACCCATGACCTATTCTCACCCCATCTTAACTCCCTAACCAACTCATGTGCCTCATAAGCCCTTATTTTGACTATTCTCTAATGAAAAAGGCACTTGGTAGGTGGAAAAATAGGCAAAGAGCTAAAAATATCCCTTTTACCTATTCTCTCTCCACCGACGATGGTCAACCCATGACCGATGTCGGTAGTTCTACGTCGATGCCGACGAGATTGCCGATGACAATTACATAAGCAAAGCTCTAACATTGAGCTAAGGCTACCTTTTTATAGATTATCATGCACAGTCTGAGATTTCAAGCACCAAAACTCGACTATTATTCTCCTGGCTACCGAAGGTCTACATAAATCATTCCAGAGACTGGATTGAAAGATTATACGAGGACCTCGAGCTAATGAATTAAAGTAATTCATGTTCACTTTATTGGCTCACAACACCCATAACATTAGCCACAATGGGAATCACTATTCTGACACCTTTAGTTCTTCACCTTATAAAGCTAAGTACTTTGGTTTTCATTTCAGTGTTTTAGAATATATTGTCAATTAATTTTTATTGATATTTCTAAATACTATTGAGAGGATCGACTTCTTTCATGGAGGGGCTGAAAGGCCTTCCCCTTGTTCTCGCTCCCTTTTCACACCAATCCTCTACCTATACCTTTCCTCATACCTCATTCACCTTCTTGCAACCCTGCACCAACCTCTAAACTTCCAGAAAACCCTCTATCTATCCCAAAAATACTCTAAAAGCCATCTAAGGCTGATGACCCCAACTGACATCAGCAGACTAATTGATGTCAGTATCTATAATCAAACCGACATTGGCAGACCAACCAACGTCAACACCTTTAGCCAGACTGACATTGACAACCCAACCAACGTCGATGACTGTGTTTTAAACTAGCAAACTAGAATGCCATCCAAACAGCCCATCAAGACTAGACAAAATCTTTAGTTAGCCTTTTGTAGCATTTTGAGATACACATACTATAAGGAACTAGTACACACCATCTACTTTTCTATTTCTTTAGTCATTTATCATTTCTTCCTTTACAATACTTTAATCTTTAAATAGTGGACTGTCATCCCTTAAGGAGCTTCACACATTCAAGACTGAGTGCGTAGCTTGGTAGTCCAACATAGCCTCTTCTAACATCTTACTTGTTTAAGTTTCATTCTTACTGCAGGCGTTTCCTTCACTTCCAAAGAGGAGCTCCCATAAGGCTTGGATACGGTGCACACTAAATCGGGGGTAACATCAAACCCATAACCTATTAACCTTAGTTTCTTTCTCATTTGAATGTAATTAGTGAAAATTTAGAGAAACAATATTCATCAAGGTGAACTCTCCCATCACCAAAGAACTTGAGGAAATTCTTCCTTGAACTACGAGGTAGTTCATTTAAGGGTGGAGTTAGATTCAAGGGACCAAAGGTGTTACCCAGGGGCCTTGAGCTACCATGATATGAAAATGGAAAGGAGGGATAAAAAATCTTGGTGGGGTATGTATGGACCAAGCTTTGCTAACAATAAAATAAGAAGCTTTTCCTGGTATTGGTGGCCTAATGTTGGTAGGAGGAAAACTCTTATTTTTCTGAACGTGAGTCTGTAGAGTGGAAAGATCAAAGTTATTTTACTACACAAACTCAAATATAGGGTCAACAATACCTTGAGATCTCTGGCTTCATGTATACCATGGATCTACTAGAGCATAAAATAGAAATGGAAAAGAATTAGAATGACTTTAATTTGAAGGTTGAAGCTTCAAACTGCACATTCTTCCCCAATGGAGTCACCAAAAAACTTTTGGGTAACTATTTTGTCACTAGTTAACTGATATCAAAATAGGTATATCAACCCTAGTATAAGGAGATTTATATGGCAAAGTGTGTGGGTTTACCACAACAAAATGAGATAAATCTCTCCTCTCATCAAGGTGAGGTTCCATATAGGGTAGGGGAGGATCCCTGTAAACTACTAGAACTAATATAAGCTGAAAATACACTCAGGGGTGGGATAATACCATCCATCTCTCTTTTTTAGAGATGATGTTCACAAGGACAAGGAGAAATCCTAGTTAATTACTAAAGGCATTTCTCTTATTTTAGAAATGATGTTCAAAAAACTAAAGAAAGACTTCATGGGTAGTATTGGTAACCACAAGAAACCGATGAAAGCACAGTCTTTCATTACTTGTCTCATAGAGCAGGATGCAATAACGTAGTAGAATGAAGTGTAGCACAAAGTCTCCACTTAAATTACAACAAAGTGAAAGTTTATGAAGGGTAATGGGAGCTCAAAGTCTCACCAATATCCTTTACATTAAAACATAAAATAAATAGACTGAAGACAATGATGGCAGCACAAACTCTCCCACATTTGGCTTCAAGACACCTTCCAGATTACTTCCACTAGTTCTGCTTATTTGATTAAATGGACAAGACTGTATTTAGAAAACATACATAAGAAAAACTTTCTAGATAACACAAGTTATTTTAACACAAAGTCTGAAAGGTCACTTGATTTCTCATTCAAATAACAAAATATGATTAATAGTCTGAGCTCAAAGCCTCAGGAATGCCTTTCAATTTGGGCAAAGTTTCATTTTTGATAACAGAGAGATCTCTTTCTCCATAAAATGAGAGATTACAATATATAGCATTCCAAGAAAGACTTGGGCACTTGTTTTCATGAAAATAACCCATACTAAATTGAATTGCTTTAATATTTGTGAAAGGGCCATGCTGAAACAGGTCATCACCCTTGACTTTGGCATTCTGAATCATCTCAAATATCTCCTAAGCATGGGTTGTCTAGTCTTCTTTATGATGCTTACACGGCTGTACATTCACCTTTACTTAATGAAAAATAATAGGCCATGCCTTTGAATGTTTATGCTCTCTGATGTCCACCTAGTGGATTGTTCCACATACTAGAAATAATTTTCCTGCAAATATTTTTGAATTTCTTATAGCTTTCCCTCTTTGTTATTGCATTTTGTCTCTTCCTTGGCGATCTGAGCTCTCAGGCTAACTTCTCACTTTTTGATGGCTCTTTCTTTGGCTATTCACTGAGTTTCTTCCTGAGTCTGCATCTTTGAAAATCAACAAATATTTTATTACCCTAAATTTGATGTCCATGGGGATGTCATTGGTCACTTAGTCTCTTCAACTACTATAAACTTTGAACCTTTGAAGTGCATCAGTTCAATAGTTTAATGGTTCAAAGTGGTTCAATGGTCGGTGGTTTACTATTTTATAAAGGGTCGTGTTTGGTCTCTTTTTCTTCTATTGAACCATTTGGTTGAGCTATTTGGTTAAACTTCTTTTTGCAATCTTCCACTTCTTTGATTCGCTCAAAGATTTTGTTCACACTTTGAAATTCTTTGAAATTTTGAACCTTTGAACCATTTCAGTTCAAGGTTCAATGGTTCAATCTATTTCTTTGAATCCTCAAACTTTTTGGATCCTTTCCTTTTTCATAAAACTCATTGAACCTTTGAAAGTTCAAGGTTTAATGGTTCAATGGTTCAATATTAACTCTTTGAATCCTTTTATTCTTTTAAGTCCGCTGAAGTTGTTGACCCTTTGAACTTATTGAAGTCTTCAACCTCATTGAACTCTTTGAAGTGCTTAACTCTTTTTGAACCTTTGAACCTTTAAACCTTTGAACTCTTTTTGGTTCAAGGTTCAATGGTTCAATAGTTCAATCTTTACTCTTCAAGCCTTATTTTCTTTAAGTCTATCAAAGTCATTGAATCTTTGAACTCATTGAACCTTTAAACCTTTTAGAGGTAGGGTTCAATGGTTCAACAGTTTAAAGCGGTTCATTCTAATTGTTTAAATCCTGTTGTTAAGTTTTTTGATCAAAATTTTGAATTAAACCATCCTCAAAACTCAAAGGAAAATCCTCAAGTGTTTTGAACTTCCTTTGAAGAGATCTCGCCTATTGAACCTACAATTTCCTTAGTTGAAAAAGCTTGAATATTTGAAAATCTTGGATGCTCAGAACATTTTTTAGAAAGAGAAGAGAGATTTTTGGTCTGCAGGATCAAAATGGCCAGTATGTTGTCCACAAAAGCAAGTGATGGATTTTGGGAATAACATAATTTATCTCAACCCATATTGAGTCCAAGCTAGCTAAAAATTAGCCAACTCAACTCACTTTTTATATCCCTTTCACCCTAACTGACCTTGACACCATTATCATCCCTTACACCCACTCTTTTTAACCCACTTATGCTCAGTACATCAACCTTTTATGGTTAAAGTAACCATTGATGGTTACCCTAATCATCAACAATTACGTCATTGAGCTAGTAGCACATTAATAGCTCCTCCTAAGGAAATGAAGCATAAATTTAATAGTTTTCACTAGATCATCTTCTTACACATCATGAATGCTTCATAATATTACAATCTTATCTTCTTACTCCATCACCTTTTGCTTATAAAAGGAAGTGAGCAAGAGGAGAAGATGATCCAAAAATACATATCCAAAATCTACATCCAAGATATCTTCATATAGGTACTCAAGTCTTCTAGGCATTCACAGATTCTTCACGTAGGTTTCTCCAGTAGCCACAAACCTGAACCTCTAATGAATTTCTTCTAGCTCTCCTTTACATACCATTATGTTTCCAAAATCATTTCAAATAAGGTAAGAATTGGATTGATTTTATTTATCTTTCTTCATCTGCTTGGATATTCCTATCTAGTTCTTACCTCTTCAAATTATTCTTATCTAATCTTTGATCTCATCTAAGAGCACTTATCTCTTCACCTTATAATTCTTAGATCTCAAATAGACCTTCTGCATCAAGTTGAGTTGGATCTCACCCTTTTACCTATAGACTTTTTAAATTTTGCAGTCTTGATAGGTAACCATCAATAGTTTTCAAGAATCATTGATGGTTTACTAACTAATGACTATTACCTATTGTTGGGTGAATATTTTGTCAATTAGCATACTAATAAACAGAATAGGTCTGATCAATCACATCAAGAAGATTGGTCGGCCAAATGTGTATGTTTACCACATCAAAAGGGGACTAATCTCTCCTCTCATCAAGGGGAGGTTCCCTGTAAGTATAAGGTACTATATATATATACACACACACACAGATATATATATATATATATATATATGTATATATATATACACACACACACATATATATACATATATATATATGTATATATACACACACACACACACACACACATATATATATACATATATATATGTATATATATACATATATATATATACACATATATATATATACATATATATATGTGTGTATATATATATATATATATGTATATATATACATATATATATGTATATATATGTATACACACACACACACACACACACACATGCTAATCTACTATAAATAAGTTGAAAATAACACTCAAGGGTAGGATAACACCATCCATCTCTCCTTTTTTAGAGATAATGTTCACAAATCAAAGGAGGAATCCTGATGAAATGACAGAAGACACTCCTCTTCTTTCAAAAGTTTTGTTTGGCAGACAAAAGGAACCTTTTTGGTGATGACAAATAACTATAACATGGTGTAGTAACATGACAGGATGAAATGAGGCACAAAGTCTCCACCTCAACTACCAAAGAGTGAAATACGAGGAACAATGAGGGTGCAAAGTCATCCCAAGGTTCTTTACATAGAAACAAAAAATAAACACACACTGAAGACAATTATGACATCATAAAGTCTAAAAGTAACAGGCTTCAGGACACCTTCTTTGTCACCTCCACTAGCTCTACTTGTTAAATTGCATAAACAAGAATACACTTAGGAAATAGACATAAAAATAATCTCCTAGAATGATACAAGCTATAACAACACAAAGTCTGAAAATAACTTGCTTTCTGATTCAAACAAAGAAATATCATGAATAATCTAAGCTCAAAATCTTAGTAATGCCTTTCAATTTGGGTAGAGTTTTGTTTTTGATAACAGAGAGATCTCCTTAAAACAATAAGAGAGAGTCCAATATATAGCGCTCCAAGAAAGACTTGAGAGCAGTAACACATCATGTTGCATTCAATGCCTCAAATACATTTTAAATTCTGTCAAGGAGATATGCTAGAATCAGGCATATTTGCCCATTTGCTTTTCTCAATGCAAAGAAATGGGTCACGCCATTGAATGTTTGTGTTTTCCAATTTCCACGCAGTAGTCGGCTTCTAGAAACATATCTTATGCATGAATATTTCTAGTATTTCTTCATCATTCATCCTTTCCTGGCTATTGAATCAGGTCCTTGGTTCAATAAGATCCTTGGTTTAATCATTTCTCTACTCTTTGGTTGCTTTTCATTGATCTTAACAATTGACACATGGCACGTTCCACTGCAATAAAGATTAGGACACTTGGTAGCATCCATGGGACTCTAAGAGACACTTATTGAAATAAGCTTTGAAACTTGTAAGAAACTCGAGATGTGGATGCAGACACTTCTAATGCTCTGTGGAGTTATAAAAGGACATGTGGTAGCTTCTGCTTGTCTATAGAAGCTTTAGAAACATTTTTGAAAGTCCTATGGAAGAGAACACGTGGCAGTCTCTGCTAAGCTTTGTCTATACTATATAAACATTCAAGACTTATTTTAGATTCACTTAGATGCTGACACTTGGCATGTTCTGCTCGAGTTTAGCCACTCACCCAAGACCCACCATAGTCTTTACTCAATAAAAGGAAGAAGCTGTGAATGTTGACACTTAGCGGCCTCTGTTGAGTTTTGTAGATGACACATGGCATTTTCCACTTCTTTGAAAGTTACTATAAATTGTGTCTTAGCAGATAACACGTGGTAGCTTTTGCTGCACTCTATAAGGGACACATGGCGTATTTCATTACAACTTGATAAGGGACACGTGGCAAATTTTTAGGCTTTTATTTCCTTGGTGGGTTTTTTGTTTCAGCAAACTTTTCCTTCAGACAAAAAGTTTGAAGGAATTCTTTCTGACAATTTGTCTGAAGGAAATCTTCCTGCACTTTGCCTCTACTTTCCATTGGGTTTTCTGTCAGGATTTCTTCCCATGTGAATTCCTTCAAAAAAAAATTCAAAGGATTTTTGCCTTAACCATTTTGTCACAAATTTTTTTTGAAGAAATTCGCTATGTCCACCTTTGCTCGCTGCCCTCCGCAAGGGCACTCAGCTTGGTTCAATGTCCTCTGCAAGGGCACTTTTTCTTTTGGCTTTGCCTTAGTTTATTTTATACTGATCTCAATAGGTGACACGTGGCAACATCCACTATGAAATAGGTGAGGACATGTGGCATCATCCACGTAAATTATATAGGCTTTGGATGCCTTTTGAGAGTCCTATGGAAGATGACACATGGCAACTTCTGCTAAGATTTAGAAACATTGTAGATATACTTAGGACTCACTTGGATTCATGCAGATGTTGACACTTGGCATGCTCTATTTATCTTACAAGGGACACATGGCAACTTTTGCAACTCTTACAAACAAAGTATAATGGGGCTCGACAAATGACACTTGGTAGCATCTGCTAGGCTCTGATGGGATTTTCTTTCCTTAGTCACTTTTTTCTCACTACCCTCCATAAGGGCACTTGTCTCTTCAGCTTTGGGGCATTCTTTTGAACCTGTCGCTTGAACCAACCGATGGAACCAACTTTGGTTCAATATTTCAATGGTTCATTCCTTCTTTTCTACTTATTCAATTGACTACTTGAACCAAGATCTTTGAACTAACTGCATTGAACCAACTACTTTGAACTTTTGGCTAAAGTGCTTAACTCTTGAAACTTGCTGACATCGTTGAACCTGTTGAACCTTTGAACTTTTTAGAAGTGGGGTTAGATGGTTCAATCCTTCTTTGAAGCTTGCCGATGAATATTTTTGGTTGCCATTGAACAAGCCTCGAAAGCATCTAAGTGTTGAGGAACCTACTCCTTTTCTAGAACCCACTTGTTGAAGCCATTGAACCTATTAAACCTGTTAGTCCTTTAATTAAAAAAGATTAAATATTTCCTAATTTTGAATGTTTAAAAAAAAATTAAATGGGAAGAGATAATTTTGTCTTGTAGGACCAAAATAGCTCATATGTTGTCCCAAAAAAGAGTGACATTTTTTGGGTACAACAGCTAGCTCCAGTTGGGGAACTTCCATCCATTGTAAAAAGAATTGAAGGGAATAGAATCCAAAATCTCCAGTGTCTTCATGTGTGCCATTGGGCTATAGAGTCATGTTACTCAGAAATGAAAGGCATCAAAAATGAAAATAAACAAAATAAAATGGAACTAAAAACTATACAAATATACATATGTACAGATGAAATGATTTGGTACTTCAAAAATTGAAGTGTTTCAGATGTTATCCACTATGAGGTAGAGAAAAGAGCATGCCATCTTGATACTTCAGCTAGAAGCTATTTTCACCATTGTGCTGATGGATGATAAATGGGCCCCTACAATGGGAGTCAAACTTTCCATGTGTTTCCTTTGGTTCTCTCCTTTTGTCCCACAATAGGACTTGATCTATAACATGGAAATCACAATTTTTTGCCTTTTGGTTGAATATTTTTTTCACCAAAATTTGATGGGCAACAATTTGGTCCACCACCATAGTTCTCTGCTCATCCATCTTAGTCAGGCACATGATCCTCTTATCAAAGGGGCTTTCATATGTCTGATTTTCAATTGCCTTAGCCAATTTTAATGTTGGCGATTCCAAGGTGATTGGTATCTTAGCATTGATACCATAAAGAAATTGGAAAGGAGACATACCAATTGCCCTCTTTGATGTGATTCTATCTACCCATAGAGCATCAACCAATGCGTTATGCCATGTCTTTTGGTTGTCATCTACCAGCTTCTTGATTATAGTCACTAGGTTCTTATTTCTTGATTCAACTTGTCCATTCCCTTGTGGAAAGTAATCAGAAGAGTGGGAGAGTGTAATCCCATAGTAGAAACAAAATTATATAATCACTTGGGAAGTGAAACAAGATGCATTATCAGTAACAATCTTGGTTGGGACTCCAAACCTAGAAATGATATTCTCCTTGAGGGAATTACACACTAATTTTGAAGTACCATGCTTGGTTGGAATTGCTTCCACCCATTTGTTAAAGTAGTCAATTGTTGTAAGGACATAATCATGTCCAACACTTGAAGATGGGTCTACAGCTCCAATAAAATCAATTTTCCATTGCTGAAATGGTTCCTCTATGACCACTGGCTTGAGAGGTAAGGTAGATAACTTAGGTTTCCCAACAAACTACTGGTAGAGTTCACATTTTCTCACCCACTTATATTCATCTTGGAAAAGAGTTGGCCAGTAATACCTAGCTCACAAAAATTTATGGGCAGTCACATGAGTAGAAAAATATCATCCATAGGCTAGATTGTGGAAGGATTTCAAAAGTTGGCTTTGATGATCCTTGTCCACATAGTGAATGAACATTGCATCAATGTTCCTCTTGTATAGGCCATTGTCCCAAAGGATAAAATTGGCAGCTTTCAACTTGATAGTCCTCCTTTCTTTGTAAGATAAGTGAGAAGGACACTCACCATAAGTAATAAAATGAGCAATACCTGAATACCACTCATTCATAGTGGAGACAAAGAGGACTATTAGTGTGTCTTCCACCTCTACTTCTTCATGCTCTATTTCTTCTGGTTTGTTATTAGTAATTAATTGGCATAGGCCTTTACCCATACTAGATTTGTTGGCTTGATGTCTAGATCAACTCCTAGATCTTTGCAATCCAGTTGCCTCTTTTTGTCCCAAACTCCTATTGAGTTAATATGGACTTGACTGTGGTGTCAGGAACCAAGGCAATAGTGTGAGAATTCAAGATGTAGAAGTGGAAATGCTTAATTACCTTCACCACTACATAAGCATGCTTCTTCATATTCAAGTACTTCAACTCATGAGCTTTGAGAGGGCAACTCATGAAGGAAATGGGAGATTTTATACCTTCTTTATTTTGTTGGACTAGAATTGCTAAAAGTGTATGTTTAGAAGTATAACTATATATGATGAACTCTTTGTTGTAGTCTGGACAAACTAGAATTGGGGTGTGGGCAATGGCAGTCTTGATATCCTCAAATGTTTACTTGCCTTCTTTAGTCTAGCTAAAGGTGGCCTTTCCTTTCATCATGTTCACAATGTGTTGAGTCTTCTCAGTAAACTCGGGGATGAACCTTCGTAAGAAATTAACCTTTCCAAAGAAAGAGTGAACAATAGTCTTACTTGTAGGCAAGGTAAGCTCTTGGATAGACTTGACTCTATCTGAGTCAATCTTTATGCCTCTTTTGGACATAATGTGTCTGAGAAGTTTCCCCTCTATTACTCAAAAAATAGACTTATTAGGGTTCAAGGAAATGTTATTCTGGTGGCAGCGCTCTAGCACTTGTTGTAAGTGGCATATATGATCTTGGTGATTCTTAGAAAAGATGTTTAAGTCATCAAGATAAACTTAAATGAGTTTACCCATCTCTACCTTGGAAGCAAGGTCTATTGCTCTCTGAAAGGTGGCACTAGCATTTATCAAGCCAAAAGACATCCTTCTATATCCAAACATGCTCCAAGGTGTGGTGAAGGCAATCTTGTGTTGGTTTGCTTCAACAACTTCAATTTGATTATATCTTGAGAAACCATCTAGCATTGATAACATCTCTGAACCAGTCACTATCTGAAACACTTGATCCATGATTGGCAAAGGATAGTTATCCTTCAAGGATGACTGATTTAAATTTCTAAAATCCACACAAAGGTGAATTTTGCTATTCTTCTTCCTCACATGCACTATGTTTGCAATCCATGTGGAATGATGGATTGGGAATATGATTCTAGTGTTTAACATTTTTTGTATCTTAGACATAATAGTACCTAAGATCTTTGGATTATACTATCTAGATTTTTGCTTATAAGGCATTGAGTCAGCTCTGAGAGGAATGTCATGGTAGATTTCATTAGGCCTGAGAGATTTCAAGTCATCTTAGGAATATGCTAAGATGTCCATGTATGGCTAAGCAAAGTGGTGAACTTGAACTTCTCTTCCTGAATGTAGCACTTCTCAATGTTCACCATCTTGGGAATTTTTTCAGTAGTTATATTTATTTGATCAAATCCCTAAGAGGAGCTTGAATCTATTTGCTACTATTTGATGAAATTATCATGCTTGTCAAATAGTTTCTCAAGGGAAACCAGACCTTTGGGAATTTTATTCCCTTTAAGTTGTAAAAATTCTTCATTTGCATCTGAACTTGATTCAGGGGCTGGTTCACATTTCTGAGGTTCACTGCCTTCAAAATTTAGCTGTTTAAAGCTGTCTTTTTGTTCCAAGAAAGAAATGATTTGGTGATCATCATTGAATAATTGCCAATGATCAGCATTGTTAGGTACACCTGGTAGAAAAACTATTTCAATGGTGTACCTATCTTCTTTGAAGTCTGAGTGAGGAACTAAGAGGGTTGCTAAAACAACAAGTGCATTAGATTGATCATTGACTTCCCTAGGTATGGAAGAGATGTTGAAAGCATTAAAATTTCAATTTGGTCCCAGACTAGGTTATGGTAGTGGCGTAATATTTCATTCTGGGTTTGGTATAGGTTTCTCACCTCACAAACCACTAGTTCAACATCTCCTTTGGTATGAAGGATTTTGATGTCATTATCTCGAGTAGCCTTCAATCTAAGAAATAGAGATTCGTAATCAGCTGTGTTATTGGTGTTGTTGAATTGTAACTTATATGAGTAGGGGAAGATATCTCCTTGAAGACATATCAATATAATCTTGGCTCCTGAACTGGTAGAGGAACAACTGCCATCAAATTCCAGAGTCCATACCACATCAGATACTATTTTTTCTTTATATTTTCCTTCATTAAAGAGGGAAGATCCTTCTCCATCTATACTACAACCTACCAATTCTTTTGATGTGTGGTCTGAGTCAAACTCTGGATTACATTCAGGGACTTCATCAAGTATCTCATGAACTTCTCCTATAGATAAAAAGTAATTACCCATGCCTGAAGACTCAAACAAAATTTGAGCTTCAGGAGCTGATGTCTGAGTGACAATATATTTTGATTCCTTTTCAGGAAGCACTCTCTGCATGATGTCTTTAACATGGATCCTCAATTTAGACAGGTCCATGCTCAATTCTCCACCAACATCCTTATAGAAATTTCACCCTAAAAGAATGCCATATGAGGCTAGAACGTCAGCCACTAGGATTGTCATCTTGATTCTTTTGTCTGAGAATGCTACAAATGCAAATTAGGCATCCTTGGTTTGTCCCAGCAATGGCACTTATTTTTTCTCCATGGGAAAACACCTCTCAAATGTCTTGGTCAATGTGAGATCAAGAGATTATACCACTTTGGCAGGCATGACATTATCAGATGCACCTAAGTCTATGATGTAGTTTCTTAGCTTCTGACCATTTATCGACAAGAAAACATAGAAAGGTTCTATTTTCCCAGGGGTAGCTGGAGGAGTAATGACAAGATTTTTTGGAATGGGCATGTTCCTTGGGGGATCATGAGTTACCTTATTAATCTCTTATCTTATAGGGATGAACTTATTCTTCACATACTTAACTAACCTATCCAACTACTCAGGATTGGATTGTAAATATTCAAACTCAGTCATTTGAATTTTGGTTTTCTTGACATGATAAATTATGTCAAATGACTGAATTAGATTAGGAATAGAGGAAGGTAATTCAACCTTCTAGTTTATAGGGGAGGACTAATTTGTGAAATTGAAGTTAAAGGTGAAGGCAAATTTGATGTACTTACCTTTTTGGTGATCACCGAGTCCTTTGGCTGGAAAGGCATGGTGGTTCCCTTATTAGCTTATTGAGTTGACTATTTTTGTGACTTGGTAAACACTGTGTATGATCCATCAAATGCTTCTCCTTTACTTCTGGGTTCATCCTAGTAATTAAAGAAACCAATGTTATAGTCGCCAGCGAATTTTTCTTGGCCTTCTACAAGGAGATCAACATCATTTTCTTGACTCAATTCAAGCTGGAAAGAGAAATCTGATTCTGCTTCAAGATATCACACTGCTAAATTGGTTGGGGATGATTCAATGGCAAGTTTCCCTTGTGGGGGAGGAAGACTATTTAACTGCCCTTGGTTCTTGGCAGTATTGCCCTAGTATGACTAATCTGGAAATGTCCTCCTTGGCATATCTCTGTATGAAGGAGCAGAATACATTCCTTGCACCATTTGATTTTTGAGAGCAAACAACTCATTTGCCAACTTCTACACCATTGGATCAGTGGTGCCTGTCGATGGATATTTAGAAGATGATGAGGGTCTATTTCTATTAGGATCTCTCTTTTTTTCCCTACCAAGATGAGATCATCTTCTACCTCAGTGGCCAAATCTTGAGTTGTAGCAAGGTCTATTTGACTAGCATGTCTCAACAAGAAACTCACTTTAGGTAGCTGAGAATTAATGAAGAAACATTTGAGATTCTCAGTTGTAGGTCAAGCAATTATAGAGATCCTATTCCTCAGCTTGTCAAATTTGGCTATGAAATCTCTCATTGGTTCATGAGGTTCCTTCTTTATTTGTGTGAGCTAGGCCAGAAGGGCTTGTGCATCTTCTACAGGTTTGAATTTGGCTTCAAACTTGGCTTTGAGGGTGTTCCAGTCAATTACTAATTGAGCCTATAGATGATAGAACCAATTTATAGTAGCATCTTGTAATGTCTCTACAAATATCTTGACTGCCACGTCCTCAAATTCCACTCCTATTACACCATAGGCTATGCTAAAGGCTGCAATGTGTTCATCAGGGTGAACTTTTCCATCACCATAGAATTTGGGGAAATTCTTTCTTCAGTTACGTGGAAGTTCATGCAAGGGTGGAGAAAGATTGAGAGGGCCAAAATAATTACCCTAGGGGCCTTGAACTGCCATTATATGACTATAAAAGGGGGGAATAAAAAATATTATAGGGGTAATTATTGGCAAAGCTTTATTAATAGCAAAAATGGAGGCTTTGCCCAAAAATGGAGATTTGACTTTAGTAGGAGGAAAGCTCCTAGTTCGTTGAAGGCAAGATGGTGAAGGAGACAAATGAAAATTACTTTGGTGTACCAACTCAAATATAGGGTCAAAAATACCTTTATCCCTTTGGCTTCGTGTGTACCATGGATTTTCCAGATTGTAAAATAAAAATGGAAAAGAATTGGCACTGCTTCAGCTTGAAACTTGAGGCTTTAAACTGCGCATTCTTTCCCAGTTGGCATGTGGGTGAATGGAGATGGTAAGGCTATAATGATAATGGGTAAGACACAGAATGGAGTCGCTAGAGTCTATAATGGATAAGGGTAGGGACTACTTCAATTTAAAACTTGAGGCTTTAGATTGCACATAACATCTCCAGTGGAGTCGCCAAAACTATTGGATGAATAGTTTGTCAATCAACATACTGATAAACAAAATAGGTCTGATCAACCATAATAGGAAGATTGGTCTACCAAATGTGTAGGTTTACCACATCAAAAGGGGACTAATCTCTTCTCTCATCAAGGGGAGGCTCCTTGTAAGTATAAATTACTATATATATATATATATATATATATATATATATATATATATATATATATATATATATATATATATATATATATATATATATATATATATATGCTAATCTACTATAAATAAGATGAAAATAACACTTAGGGGTAGGATAACACCATCCATCTCTCCTTTTTCAGAGATGATGCTCAAAAACCAAAGGAGGAGTCCTGATGAAATGATAGAAGGCACTCCTCTTCTTTCAAAAGTGTTGTTAGGCAAACAAAAGGAACCTTTCTGGTGATGACAAATAACTATAATAGGGTGTAGTAACATGACAAGATGAAATGAGGCACAAAGTCTCCACCTCAACTGCCAAAGAGTGAAATATGAAGAAAAATGAGGGCACAAAGTCATCCCAAGGTTCTTTACATAGAAATAGAAAATAAACACACACTAAAGACAATTATGATAGCACAAAGTCTAAAAGTAACTAGCTTCAGGACACCTTCCTTGTCACCTCCACTAGCTCTGCTTGTTAAATTGCATAAACAAGAATACATTTAGGAAATAGACATAAGAATGATCTCCTAGAATGATATAAGCTATAACAGCACAAAGTTTGAAAGTAACTTGCTTTCTGATTCAAACATATAAATATGATGAACAATCTGAGCTCAAAGTCTCAGTAATACCTTTCAATTTGGGCAGAGTTTTGTTTTTGATAATAGAGAGATCTCCTTAAAACAATAAGAGAGAGTCCAATATATAGCCCTCCAAGAAAGACTTGGGAGTAGTAACACATCATGTTACATTTAATGCCTTGAATACATTTTAAATTTTGTCAAGGAGATATGCTGGGATCGGCCGTATTTGCCCATTTGCTTTTCTCAATGTAGAGAAACGAGTCACACCATTGAATATTTGTGTTCTCCAATGTCCACCTAGCGGTCTGCTTCTATAAATATATCTCATGCATGAATATTTTTAGTCTTTCTTCATTGTTTATCCTTTTTTGGCTATTGACTTAGGTCCTTAGTTCAATTAGATCCTTGGTTCAATCATTTCTTTGCTCTTTGGTCACTTTTCGCTAATCTTAACAATTGACACGTGGCATGTTCCACTGTAAAATAGATCAAGACACTTGGTAACATCCATGGGGCTCTGAGAGATGCTTATTGAAACAAGCTTTGAAACTTGTAAGAAACTTAAGATGCAGATGCAGACACTTGTCAAGCTCCATAGAGTTATAACAGGACATGTGGCAGCTTTCGCTTATCTATAAAAGCTTTAGAAACATTTTTTAAAGTCTTGGGAAAGAGAATATGTGGCAGTCTCTGCTGAGCTTTGGCTATACTATAGAAACATTTGAGACTCATTTTAGATTCACTCAAATGCTGACACTTGGTGCATTCTACTGGAGCATTCTGCTTGAGTTTAGCCACTCACCTGGGACCCACCACAGTCCTTACTCAATAAAAGGAAGAAGCTATGGATGTTGACACTTGGCAGCCTCCATTAAGTTTCATAGATGACAAATGGCACATTCTGCTACTTTGAAAGTTATTATAAACTATGTCTCAACAGACGACATGTGGCAGCTTCCACTACACTTTGTAAGGGATACATGGCATGTTCCATTACAACTTGATAAGGGACATGTGGTGGCTTTTCAGGCTTTTATTTCCTTGGTGGATTTTTTGTTTCAATAGACTTTTTCTTTGGACAAAAAGTCTGAATGAATTCTTTCAAACAATTTGTCTGACGGAAATCTTCCTTTGCTTTGCCTCTACTTTCCATCGAGTTTTCTATTGGGTTTCTTCCCATGTGAATTCCTTCAGACAAAAAGTCTGAAGGATTTTTGCCTTAACCATTTTTCCATGGGAACTTTTTTGAAGGAATTCCCTATGTCCACCTTTGCTCGCAGCCCTCCGCAAGGGCACTCAGATTCGTTCAATGTCCTCTACAAGGGTACTTGTTCCTTTGGCTTTACGTTAGTCTATTTTTTTCTAATCTCAATAGGTGACACATGACAGCATCTGTTGTGAAACAGGTGAGGACATGTGGCAGCATCCACTTAACTTATAAAGGCTTTGGATGTATTTTGAGATTCTTGCAAAAGATGACACATGGCATCTTCCGCTAAGCTTTAGAAACACTATAGATACACTTGGGACTCACTTGGATTCATGCAGATGTTGACACTTGGTGTGCTTTTTTAATCTTACAAGGGACACATGGCAACTTCTGTAGCTCTTAGAAATAAAGTATAATGGGGCTCAGTAGATGACACTTGGTAGTATCTGCTAGGCTCTGATGGGCTTTTGCTTTGGGCTTTTCTTGCCTTAGTCAATTTTTTTCTCACTGCCCTCTGTAAGGGCACTTGTCTCTTTGGCTTTGGGGCATTCTTTTAAACCTGCCACTTGAACTGACTGATTGAACCAACTTTGGTTCAACAGTTCAATGGTTCATTCCTTCTTTTCTACTTATTCAATTGACCGCTTGAACCAATCTCTTTGAACTAAATACATTGAACCAATGACTTTGAACCTTTGGTCGAAGCACTTAACTCTTAAAGCTTGCTGACATCATTGAACCTTTAAACTTGTTGAACCTTTGAACCTTTTTAAAAGTGAGGTTCAATGGTTCAATGGTTCACTCCTTCTTTGAAGATTGTCGATGAACATTTTTGGTTGAACGAAGGCGTTGAACAAGCCTTGAAAGTATCTAAGTGTTGAGGAACCTACTCCTTTTTTATAACTCACTTGTTGAATTCATTGAACCTATTGAACTTGTTAGTCCTTTAACTGAAAAACTTGAATAATTCTCAATTTTGAAAGTTCAAAACAATTTTTTGAAATGGGAAGAGATAATTTTGTCTTGCAGGACCAAAATAGCTCATATGTTGTCCCAAAAATGAGTGACATTTTTTGGTTACAAAAACTATAACTATCAATGGTTAGCCCTCTGACCCAAGACCCTCATCTTTCTACCATTTTACCAAACCCTTGACCAGACCTGATTTTCCCATTTTCTATCCTAGACCAGGCGAGAATAGAACAAAACATTCATTTAATAAATTAACATCTATTTTGTTAGTTTATTATATCTTTAGCTTACATTAGAAAAGTATTTATCTTGTTTACTTTTGTGTATGCTTGCTTTCATTCATCTACTTTCAACATTAACTTATTTTATGGGTGTGGATTGATAGCCTTCCTAGATAACTCAAATTGTCTTGGATCTAGCACTAGCTATGTAATGCACCCTTCCTCCTTGTCTAACAAACAAGGTTGACTTGAGTGATTTCTTATGTAGGTCGTCTTCCCCTAGCTAAAGAAGAGTTCTCTAGATTGTCTGGTTTGCGCACCCATTTCCATTAGGTTTTCTTACCATATCTATTTTACCCTTTTATGTAGATTTTATCTCTTTATTTATTTTTAGTCATAAAAGTTTAAATTCTAGATTAAACATTTTGGCATGCCCGGTGGGACCCTAGTTGCCTTTATTATTGTTTTGGGACCTAGTTCCCTTTCTTCCTTTTGGGTATATAATAAATTTCTGCATTCATGGTTTTCTTTCATGATTTAGCTCACCTAGTTAATTAACTAATAATGAATTAATCATAGCACATGTATGTTACACAACCAAAATACTCACACAAAAACAAATATCATAACATACTTGAGACAAGGCCCATTGGGATTTCATCACCCATTAGATCACCTTACCCTTCCCAATGATCCTACATGGATTTCATCATTAAGGGAAGGACCTAATCTATTCTCTAATAGAGTGTAAACTCTTTACAAATTGTATCTATTGGCTAAGTGGCCTGACTCGGCTTCAGGTTTATGAAGTGTAGGGAGCAAGCCCCAAGTACCAGGCCACATACCTAGTCTAGTATAGATTCTTTTTTAGCACCATACCGAAACTAAAACCATCCTTAGCTTGTTATTTTAGTACTTGAATCATAATCCAAACTTATATCACACTATCTAAGGCATAAGCCAAAAGTGATTTAAAGCAAAACCTAGGATTAATTACGCTTTTAGTTTGTGCCTTGTTTGCCTTGAAAATTTTTTCTTGCTCATTATTTGAGGTGAGAGGTTAATTATTCTTTTCCAATTCCTCACATGGTTTTTACCAGGCAACAATTAAGGAATCAAACCCATCAAACATCCCCTACCTATTCCTCTTCATCATCCACGGGGTATAATTTAGAGGTTGAGGGTTCTCCTCATCATTCTCTCCCACATACCATGCCTTGGATTGTTGTTGAAGGTGATGTTGATTTCACCACTTTCTTTGACAATAACCCCCTTTCCCTTCAACACTATCTTAACACTTTAGCTCATCATACCCCAATTGTTTCAATTTCTCCCAAAAATCATCCTTTAGGCATGCCTTATGTGCTTATGGTGGGTGTCACTTCTACCCAACCCTTGGTTACCCAAGCCTCTTCTACCCATTACTCATTTTATACCACCACCCAGATCAAATCAAATATTCCAACCCATTATTAAACACCCCTAAACCATCCAACACATCTAATGCAGAGGTAACCCAACCTCTTGTTACTAAACCCACACCAACCTTAAGGGTAATTTCTACCCCTCTTTCTACCATTCCTTCCACCATCACCACCAAACCAACTTATACTCATCTCTAAAACTTAGTACTTTCTATACATCAACCTGTTCCACCCATTAGTACATGAGTTACTACTCAAACTCAAACCCAACCCACTCATACATCCATAATTCCAACTATAATAACCTCTCAACAAATTCCTACAATCTCTTATCAATATGTACCTAATCCACAGAGTCACATAGCCCCTTCTACTTAATCTTATGTACCCATGAATCCTTATGTGGCACCATCCTAGCCTCTTATTACGTCATAACAATACACAACATCTTCACAACCTCCTTATCAACTTTTTGCATCTATCATAGCTCAACCCAACCTATCCTACAATATTCCATCTAACCAACCTCAAAATGACTTGGTCAAGATTTTAATTGCCAAAATGACCAATCTTGAATCATTTATCTTAGGAACCCATAACCTTCTCTTTTATGACTAAATATGCAACAAACCTATCCATCCATCTGTCCCAATTTGATCATATCCTCCTCAATGAGAATTACCTAAATTTTAAAAATTTAAAGGCAAAGAGGACCCAAAACAACATTTGAAGGCATTTTTCCATTTATGTTATTTAATTACACATGATGATACTCTCCTCCTTCAAACTTTTCCCATGTCTTTGATAGGACCTACTCTTGATTGGTATAGTTATCGTACCAACCACTCCATTTTTTATTTTACCCAACTCATCCAAGTATTTTTAGATCACTTTTTGGTGAACATATCTAAAATGGTTTCCATAACCAACCTTTATTTCATTAAGTAATTCGATGATGAGTCAATTTCTGATTTTGTTGCTAGATGGAGAGGTCTTATCGACCAAATTTATTTATCATTACCATAAATTGAATTTATTGAGATCTTTTCATGAGGTTGTGGCAAAAAATATTTCACCCACTTTTAAATTTCAAACTTTCTAAACTTTTGATGAGGCCTTTACCATGACATGAAAACTAGAAATCCAATCTTCTGAGGAAGGAAAATTAAAACTTTGGAACTAAAATTCCACCATTAAATCTAATGATCCTTCCTCATAATCAAAATCCACCAATCAATCCACACCTTCTTAATATAAGTCATCCACCAACTCCGTTGTTCTCAAAACTGCTATGCCTCCAATCATCAACCAATCCAACCCCTCAACTAATTCCTCTCACTATTTCAAACAACCCAACCCAAATCAAACCCATGGGCCTCCAAAATAATACACTCCTATTATAGAATATTATGCTTCAGTTTTGGAGAAAATAATCAAAGAAAACATCATACAACTTATACCCTTAAAACCTCCTCAATAATTTGAAATTACTTGCCCCACACCTTTTTGGTACAATGAAAATGATTCATGTGTATACCACTGCATCGTTGTACATGATGTTAGTAGGTGAAATACCTTTAAAAAAATTATCCAAAACATAATTGACAAGGGGTAAATATTATTTGAAAATCCCAATGCACCCCCTAACCAATCCCTTGACATTTTTTGTAAACCATTTCCCAACCATTCACCATCTAGAAACTATAATGAAAACCAACCCGAATCATCTCACACACATGAGGTTAGTATGGTTGATAAAATCATTGTTAAACCCTTTGTTGAGGAGACTATTACCTCAACTTCCATTTCATCCATCCCACTCATTGAAGTATCTAACTCATCAACCCTTGCTTTTAACATCTAAACTAGGGAAGCCACCTCGCCCTTCTCTTCATTCAAGAAAAATATCGACATACACATACCTCCTTTAGAAAAAACAAAGAAGGTCAATCACCTTTCCACACATTTCCTCACCCATGGAGGATAACTCACCTACCATTTCTTTGGAGGTTCAACTAAAGGAATAAACCATATACATCCCCTCACTTAAACCTACCACATCTATCATTTAATAACCCAACTTCTCTATTAAAACCACTCCAAAAGAGGAAACCTCTTCACCTACACCTTCCATTGTGGAATAATCCTCCAAAACTTTACAATCCTCTCCCAAGAACATTCCCTCACCTCCACTTAAAGGCTTGATCTTTGAAACTAAGGATCAAGGAACTCAACCCATTTACAAACCTTTTTCTAGATTTATATAAAATCTAGCATTCACCTCTCAACCTAACCTAGATAGATCCACTTTTTGGCATCATCTTGGTATACCTTATCAAAACAAACCTAAACCTTTAACCATACTTCCTTCAACCTATAAACCCATCATACCTCCAACCAACCCTTCTCCTTCCATGACTCTAGGAGAACTTTCCCACCTTCCTCCACTCAAAATTCCCAAATTGTCATCTACCCTTAAAACTAAACCTATAATATCCCAAACAAAACCCATAAAAAACCCAAGGAGACTTCCTACTCCCAATATTGTTCATCCACCTTTGAAATTGGACTTGACCCCTCCTAAACTACCAAAACAAACACCCACCAAACCAATCAAAAGGATCAAACCAATCAATTCTCCAACTTGAGCTAGACCCATACCACCTCTTTTCACATTTCCTTCTATCTTAGGTCCTCATCCCTCAACTCTCCCTATTCCATATTCCTTATCTTTCCAACCTTCACCCTTTTCCTCACCTACATCTTCTACCAAATCATCAACCTCATCATCCTCATTTCTAGATAAACTTTCCCTCACTACTATCCCACCTTTGACCTAAAAATCACCCTCAACTTATAAATCCTCCATAAATTTAACCCCAACTACACAACCCTAACCTAAACCATTCACCAAAACCATTAAATCATATTCCAAATCCATGCTGAGACCTCCTCCAAAAGACACTCCCACTCTACCTTCTAAAACCAAAACCTTGATGCCCTCAACACCTTTTACTAAATCATACCTATCCATCTTACAAAGGTTATTGTAAACTTCCTCTATCAACTTACCACCCATCAAACCATTTCACCCTTATAATAAATTTGACCACTCATCTCCTACACCATCTTGGTTTAATGACTTATTAATCTATGCATATCATAGAACACCTAGACACAATATGGAATGTTTTAAATCTCTTCAAGCCGTTGTCCATAACTTGACAGATGAGGATGATCTATTGTAAGATTAACCACCTCTTACCCCATTACCAACTCAACCATCCATTAAATCCTTCTAAACCATACCCTATCCCACACTCTCATCTAAAAGTGAAGAACTAGAGAAACCACCTATTCCATCACCTTCCCTTATCCATACTTTCCACATGGTCACCCAATTTAGGGCCCAAAAAAAAGGGTAAAGAGAAAGATAAAGTATCCATCCCTTAGACATACCCTTCTAGATCTCAATCTACTGACCAACCTCATATGCCATCACCTTTACACATACCATCACTAAATCCCAAGATATCTATTTTGGGTATCCCTTCCTCTAACTCCTTTGAATATATACAATGCATAGTGATTAAAAAACTTCACCAAACTCTAGTGAAGATGAGTCTTTATGAACTCATTAACACCTCACCCCATCATCACAAAGCACTATTTGAGACCCTCCAATCCATTGATGTTCAACCACATGATCCTCAACCTCTAGCTAGCTTTGTTGGAGCTCTTCACCATTCCAACCTTGTCACGTTTCAAGATTCAAAGATTCCATCTATTTATCCTAAGGATATTGATCCTCCCTTGTTTAACACCACATACATCAACCAAACCCACATTTAAAGGGTGATGGTTGATGGAGGAGCTAGTATCAACATTACCTCCTCACATGCTTATGACTAGATATAGCTACCCAAGAACATCATGTCTAAAATTGTAGTAGTCCTTCACTCTTTCAATGACACCATGGCCACTAATTTAGGCATGGTCATCCTTCACATCTTTTTAGGACCTTGTATTATTACTAAACTCTTTTATGTTGTAGAGGGTGAGTTATAATATAATGTTTTACTTAGACACCCTTGGGTTCATGCCATGAGTTTTGTCCCTTCCACCTCACACCAATGTGTTTAATTTGAGAATGTAGGTCAAGTCATTACCATCAAAGCTAACCCAAGTTCCTTCACTTCATGCAATATGATCTATCATCAAAATGATGTCCTCATTCCTACCTAAACCACATTACCACCTACTAATAACACTTCCCCCATTACCCATGATGAAGCTTCAATAAACTCATTCATTCTTTCATCTCAAATTCCCATAGAGGACCCCTTAGAAGCCACATTATAATGTCTCTCATTAGGAAAATATCATCTATTAGCTTTGGATGCTTTCCCCACTCCTCAAGAGTATGGGAGCCTCATCCATGATCTCAGCTATGGCCCCAACATTGGGACAATCATTCCTTTTAGGGTCACCAACCATTAAACCAACTTCATCTATGGGGGACTTGATAATCCACTTATCACTCCCACCATTACCTCTTACACTAGACCATTTATCACAGACTTTTCGTACCATGACAAACTGACATTTTCCAAACTATATATTCACAAGTGTGCCTAGAAAGGATTTGATATTGACCTTTATGAATAAGGACCCCATGAGCTGCCAACAGTCAAAACTCAAAATCCTCAAGAGTCCTTTAGCCTTGGGTTTTAACCACTTGAAAAACCCATTGATTCACCAAAATCCATCGCCAACATTGAAGATGAAACCTATTCCTTGATAACCCATTCCCATTCTAATTCTAAGGACATTGAGGTCATTCCTCATAACTTTTTTGTTTTTAATCAACACTATTAGTTTGGGCCCCTTGTTTTATCAAAAGGATGGCCAAACTAAAACCCTTCCTCCCATCCATCTTGACACGATCAGATGTGATTCTCCAATCATCCATATCATTCAATAATAAGATGATGATTTCATTTTCACCTACCTTAGTGCATAAGATTATTTTATCCACAAATATCTTCCTTTTGAGAAATAGATCATGTTGAATGAATCTACCATAGATGTCAAAGTGGGTACTCTGGATAATCCCTACATAGTTAAAATTGGTTAGTCCTTATATTTTGAGGATAAATAAGATTTTCCATCCTTCCTTTATGATCGTAGAATTGGATTTACTTGGTATAATAAGGACATGTTAGGAATCAACCCATATATTTCCCTCCATAACATTGCCACCTATCATGATGCCAAACCCGTGTACCAAAAGCTTCGTAGGATGTATCCTTGCATCACACTTTTTATAAAAGAGAAGCTACAACATCTCTTATCTATAAACATCATCAAAACCATATATTATCCTCAATGGGTTTCTAATTTTTTCCCTATCACCAAACCCATAGGGGTACTTTGCCTTTGCCTTGACTTTCATGACCTTAACCTTCTTTGTCCAAAGGATGACTTTCTTTTACCTAGCATTGAGCAAATCGTTGACCTTACTATAGGCCATGAAATGCTATCTCTTAAGGATGATTTCTCAGGATACAATCAAATCTTGATTGCCCCCAAGGATCAACATAAAACCTCTTTCATCACCCTATGGGGAACCTTTTTCTATAGGGTCATACCCTTTGGTTTGAAGAATGCTGGGGCAACCTACTAGTGTACCATGACTTACATGTTCCATGACCTCATTCATAAAATTATTGAGGACTATTTGGATGATCTCCTTGGGAAATTTAAACATCATAACGACCACTTAGTTTTTCTCACCATCATCTTAGAATACCTCATCCATTTTCACGTCAAACTAAACCCTAAGAAATGTATTTTTGAGGTCCTATTTGGGAAAATCCTTAGCTTCATCATCTCTCTTTGAGGAATCGAAGTAGACCCTACCAAAGACTGAGCCATAATTGAGATGCGACCTCCAACCCACTTAAAAAACTCTGTAACCTACAAGGAAAAATCCAATCCATCTACCATTTCATCTCTCAATTATCTAATAGATATCAAACTTTTCACTATCTACTCAAGAAAGACACTTATTTTAAGTAGACTAAAGACTATCAATAGGCCTTTGATTCACTCAAAGAATACCTTATTTCTACGCTAGTTCTCACCCTTCTTAAGGAGGATTAACCCTTATACATCTATATATCCACCACTAACCACTCTCTAGGGGCAATGTTTGCACATCAAGATGAATAAAACAAGGAACAAGTTGTTCACTATATCAATCAAACACTTGAAGAGTATGAGACTCGGTACACCCATACTGAAAAGGTTTATCTTATCCTCTTCTTCTTAGATACCAAACTTCATCACTACCTCCTCAATAAAAAAACCCACTTCATCACCAACACTAACCCCCTAAATTATATGCAATCTAAACCATACCAAAACCAATGTATGGATAAGTGGCTCATGTTCCTCACTAAGTTTGACCTTGAGTTCCTCTAGTAGAAGTCAATCAAAGGGAAAGTCATTTTGGACCAATTGGTTAAATCTCATTTACCATACCATCAATACCTTCCTCTTACATTTCCATATGACTCTATTACAACACTTTCTCAAAAAGGCATCACCTATCAAATGACCCTAATGTTTGATGGATCTAAATGCCAACATGGTAGGGGTGTCAGAGTTATTCTCATTCCCCTTGATGGAGAACCCATTCATCTTTATTTCAAACTTAACTATGAGTGTACCAACAACATGGATGAGTATGAAGTCATAGTGATAGGTCTCCAAACCACCTTAGCCTTGGGATTCAAAACCATTAATGTCTTCAATTATTCCCAATGTTTCATCAACCAAATTAATGGTTCATACCAATGTAAAAATGACATCCTAAAAACATATAAACAATTATTTGATGTACTCTTGCCATCATTTGAAAATTAATCTATCCAATCTATTCCATGATACACCAACAAGTTTGTAGATATAACAGATTCCCTTACTTCCCAAATCCCAGCTCAACCTGCCACTTCCAAATTCTTTGTCACCATTCATGATTTCATCACACCCTCATATATCCAATCCGGACTTAGTAAAAATTTTAATGTGGAAGGATCTACCTCAGACACTTGGTATGAATAAACCTTTAACTACCTCAACCTTAGTGTAGTTCCTCCTAATCTCTTTAAGAATGCTTGATGAGCCTTCATCCAAACTACTTCCTGTTATACCATGTTAGGAGGAATCTTTTATAAACATGGTTTTGACGACCTTCTTCTCTATTGTCTTTGTGGTCATGAGGCCTCTCATGCTATCAAATAAACCCATTATATAAGATTTGGTAGACATTTTAGTATCCTAGCTATCACTAAATGTATCCTTTACCTTCGCTACTATTAATATAACCTTAATAAAGACTACTGTGACTATGTCAATGTTGACCATTTTTTGCCCAACAGGCCAAAAAATAGGTCTCCTTCTATCCCTTCTATTATAGGCCATTTCATTTTTTGATTTTACATGAATCTGGAAATTTCTATGGACTCTACAAAATTTCTACAGACTCTACAGGTTTTGGTTTTCTACAGATTTTATATATTAGTCTTTGTCATAGGAAGGATCAGTTTAGAGACTTCCAAGTTTTACAAGGCTTCTTTAGGCTCTGGTCTGAAGGAAATCATAGAAAAATTGGCATCTTTGAACCATTAAACTAGTTCAAGGCCTTTGTTCAATGTTTAATGTTCATCAGAACTTGGTTCAACCTTGGTTTATTGCTTCAGCGGGTTCAATTAGCCTTGGTTCAATGCTTGTTTCATCACTTCAAGCTCAGTGCAAAGCTCATTGGCATTTGGTTCAATGATTGGTTCAACCACTTGATTCATCGACTAGTAGCTTTGAACTATTGAATTGGTTCAACAGATTGGTTCAATCATTTGGTTCAATGCTTAAGTCCAATGCTTCAGTTCACAAGATGGTTCAATGATTTTAGTTCAAAGGCTTGGTTCAACAATATCAGTATGTAGTGATTGAACTATTGAACTAGTTGAACTGTCGAATGAATTTTGGTTCAACGGCTTGGTTTAATGGCTTGGTTCAAGGGTGTACCCTATAGCCAAAGGGCAACACTAGGTTTAAGAGGCCTTGCAGAGGGAAAGCACTTCAAATCCCAAAGCTTAGAAAAGCCTGCAAGAAAGACCCAATGGACTTTTGCTAAGGATGGTGACGTCTCAAAGGCTATCAAAGTTAAGCAAGCAAACTAGCCATTGGGTGATGGATGCGTGAACATTAAAATTAGTGCAGTGAAATATCCATTTGTTTTAAAACTGTTTGAGTGTCAAGCATGGAAAAGCCCAAGGAATGCAACGACCCACCAGAAGATCACCCCTGAGGGCTAAAAGAGCAGGAAGAAAACAAACATAGAAAAGACAAAGTGTCCAAGTGGCAAAGAGATGGAGAGTTATTGAGTGGCATGACCTATTTTTTCTCCAAGTTGGCATTGATGAAGGGACAAACTGAAGTCTATTAGCAAAAAAGAGGTGCGACCATGTCCTGACATTAATGTTTGAACACCAAAGTCAATTTTGGTGATTTTATAGCATGGTTCCAGTAGGCCTATTCTAGATGAATGACATCAGTAATAGTGGTTTCCTCTTCCCAAGATTCAGAATGCACATGGGCCACTGATAGAAAATGAGTGCCAAAATCTTTCCCAGCAATCACCAAGTTTCTCTTCCTCTTTCTATATATTATAATTTTCTCATTTTGAGAAAGGATATGCTCTCAGCCTTAAGGCAAAACTTTGCCCAAAATCTCTTAGGCTTGTAAGGCAGAGCTTTGCCAGATATTTACCTTGAATTGAAACATAACATTTTTACCTCCATTCTAAGTTTTGCATCTTTAGTATGTGTCTATGCTTTGATTTTGTTAAGTCATTTTCTTAATTCTTTTGCAAAATGATTTCAGCATGTCTGGTGCATTTTTGAGTTTCTTTTTACAGGAATGTCATGTGTCCCTAAAGGAGTATAGGTGAAGTGGATAGGCTATTGCAGTGTGTCTTAGAATTCCTCTAGTAGTTATTCCCTCTTTATATCTCCACGGACCCCTGACCCACTGATGCAGAAGGTTCTCTCATGATGGATGAAGTGTATAGGCACTTCTTTTGGTCAAAAGTGTGTGTTCGGGCCTGAGTGGGTCACATTTTTTGGTGTATCACCTTTTCTTCTTTTTAGGCTTAGGTTCTATTTTTAGCATCTCCTTCTCCCTTTTCATCCCCCCTTTTTGTATTTTATTTGTAAGTAGTAGTAGAAAATAGGGCCTAAATGATACATCAGAGGGAGCTAGCCCTTATCTAGTGACTCTCCCCTCCAGCTTTTCCAGTCCCACAGGTGAGAGGGGAGTTTCCATTGTTTCATGAAGAAGGTAGGATCTCGGCCTCCTACCAAGGGTGCAATCTTCTACATCAACAATTTATGGCACGCCTGGTGGGACCAACTAGGATAAGTTATGTCCAAAGAGTTGAAGAATTTTTGGTGTGTTCTTAACCAACCAGCCTTTGGAGGCTTTGTATCAAACACCAATGGTGACTCTAAGTTGAATCTACTGGTTAAGCAGCCTGGTGCCATCAAAAATCACACTTTTGTATGTATAATCTCTCTACACAAAATCATGGACCTTGTTGCCTTCCTATAGTTTTGATCAGACTCAACCTCTTGATGGCATCTCCTCAAGCAGCCCTCCTAGTTGCCCTTCAACCAAAAGGGAAAATTCCAATTCTGAGATCTTTCACCCTGATGGCAACCTCTTCACTTGGGGGAAATAGTGGAATCATGGGGCAGGAAAGAGGAGAAGAAAGGTTTTGCTCAATACCTTAAAAAAGATAAAGCTATTCTTACCCATGATTCCAATGATCTCTAAGAAAGGCTCTTCCAAGAAGATCTAGCTTGGAGAATTATAGAGTTAGAATCCAGAGAGAGATTCCTCAGCCAATGTGTGATGGATAGTTTAGACCAAACATCACATTCTATGTCTGAACACACCCCACCTATACATTTCTAAGAGAGATATCATGCCACACCTGATATTGATGAAGTGTTGACCAAGTAGAAGGAGGAGAATCATTCTATTCTAGCTCAAGCACTGCTTCCTCTTCCACACAGTTCTCCCACTTCACCCCTTCTCAAGGAGGAACCTATTCTACATGAGGTGAGTGAGGAGTAGAAGATCCAAGCTGTAGTTTCCCAAGGGGATATCATGAATGACAATGAAGAAAAAATCATCATTGATGCTTCTTGTAAAGACAACATCAACAATGGAGAAGATGTAGGTCTTGCATATATGTAGATGTTCTAGCAATATGAGGAGGAACAAAAGCATGGTGAGCTCTCTTCCCCTCTGTTTGATGAACTTCCTTGTTGTTTTGATGAGGAGGATGACTACACTAAAGAGCTTGAGTTGGAGGAGGATCAAGAGGATACCTTTGAACATCTAGAGATCCTGATCAACAAGGAGGAGAAGGAGAGGTCTGTCTTCCTAGAGGAAGGCCTTGAAGAGGAAAGCTTTAAATAAAGAGGTGACATTCTGTGGGATGATCAATCATTTTGTGAGTCCATTTTAGACATCATTATAGTCACCCTTCTTTAAGAAGGATAAAAGGAAGCAGAGGATGAGTCTAACAGAGTCTGCAATGAGGTAGAAGGAAACGAGTCAGATCATGATGCATTACAGAGGGAATGTGCATATCAAAGGGTTAACGGTGATGAGCTAGCAACCATTGATTTCTTGGTGAAGAGCACTATTATGAAGGACCAGCATTCAACAAGCTTCCAAAGATAAGTTGAGTACATATATGTTGGAAGCATGTTCAAATCTGATCCACTCACATACTAGCCAATGCAAGTGATAGGCAAAGGGAGCAGGTCACCAAATCTCTTTTTTATTCAGCTACTTGCCTACCACCATAGGTCTTCTTTCCAGGAAGGAGACTTAAGAAAATTTCCCTTTGATCTAAAAGGGAAGAAAATATTCTTGGTTAGCTATACATAGTAGTTTGCTTTCAGTTTCCTTCCTCCTTTACCTAAGTGCAGTTTACACAGGTAGTGTTTTTTAGCCTTGTGTGTTTCCCTTTGCATGTGGGGTAAGAAGCTTCATGTTTTGATTCTCAATTCCTTTTGGGCTGCTACTAACTTTCTTCAAAGTTACATCTGACTCCGTGCCCAATGGACTACAAGGCAACTGGTCTTTAAGCATAACAGGTGTGCTCCCCCTAAGAGTTGCCAATCTGTTGACCTTTTTTTGCCCAATAGGCCAAAAAAATGGTCCCCTTCTATCCTTGCTATTCTAGGCCATTTCATTTTTTATATTTTGCATGAATCTAGTGATTTCTACAAACTTTACAAAATTTCTACAGACTCTGTAGGTTTTGGTTTTCTACGGATTCTACAGATTAGTCTTTGGCATAGGAAGGATCAATTCAGAGAGTTCTTGGTTTTACAAGGCTTCTTTGGGCTCTAGTCTGAAGGAAATCACAAAAAAATTGGTGTCTTTGAACCATTGAACTAGTTCAAGGCCTTGGTTCAGCGTTTAAAGTTCATCAGCACTTGGTTCAACCTTGGTTCAATGCTTCGGCTGGTTCAATCAGCCTTGGTTCAATGCCTAGTTCATAACTTCAAGCTCAGCACAAAGTTCATCGGCATTTAGTTCAATGATTGGTTCAACCACTTGATTCATTGCTGAGCAAATTTGAACCATTAAACTAGTTTAATGGGTTGGTTCAATCATTTAGTTCAATGCTTAAGTTCATCGCTTCAGTCTTGTTTACAAGACGGTTCAACAATTTTAGTTCAAAGGCTTTGTTTAACGGCATTGGTGCACAATGGTTGAACTATTGAACCAATTGAACCGTTGAACCAATTTTGGTTCAATAGCTTGGTTCAATGGCTTGTTTCAAGGGTGTGCCCTATAGCTAAAGGGCAGTGTTGGGTCTAAGAGCCCTTGCAGAGGGCAAGCACTTTAAAGCAAAGAGCTTGACAAAAAAGACAAAGCAGCCAATTCACGCAGACTTTTATCCATGGGAAAAAAGCTCGAAGCTCAGAAAAGGCTGCAGGAAAGACCCAATAGACTTTTGCCAAGGATGGTGACATCCTGAAGGCTGTTAAAGTTAAGCAAGTGAACTAGCTGTTGGGTGACGGCCGCGTGAACATCAAAATTAGCGCAGTGAAATATCCATTTGTTTTTGAAATATTTGAGCGTCAAGCATGGAAAAGCCCAAGGAATGTAGTGACCCACCATAAGATCACCCTTGAGGGTTGAAAGAGCAGGAAGAAGACAAATGTAGAAAAGACAAAGCGTCAAAGTGGTGAAGAGATGGAGAATAATTGAGTGGTGCAACCTATTTTTTATCTAAGTTGGCATTGATGAAGGGACAAACTACAGTCTGTTGGTAGAAAAGAGGCACGGCCATGTCTTGACATTAATGTTTGAATGCCAAAGTCAATTTTGGTGATTATACAACATGGTTCCAGCATGCCTCTTCTAGAAGAATGACATTAGTAACAGTGGTTTCCTCTTCCCAAGATTCAAAATGCACATGGGCCATTGACAAAAAATGAGTGCCAAAATCTTTCCTAGGAAGCGCCAAGTTTCTCTTCCTCTTTTTATATATTGTAATTTTCTCATTTTGAGAAAGGATCCACTTGTAATTCAAAACTCTACCCAAAATCTCTCAGGCTTGTAAGGCAGAGCTCTGCTAGATATTTACCTTGAATCGAAATACAACATTTTTACTTCCATTCTAATTTTTGCATCTTTAGTATGTGTGTATGTCTTGATTCTATGTTAAGTCATTTTCTTAATGATTTTACAGAATGATTTCAGCATGTCTGGTGCATTTTTGAGTTTCCTTTTATAGGTCTATCAGAAGTGTCCTTAGAGGAGTATAGGTGAAGTGGATAGGCTGCTGCAGTGTGTCTCAGAATGCCTCTAGTAGTTATTCCCTATTTGTATCTCCACAGACCCCTAACTCACTGATGTAGAAGGTTCTCTCATGACGGATGAAGTGTATAGGTGCTTCTTTTGGTGAAAAGTGTATGTTCAGGCTTGAGTGGGTCACATTTTTTGGTGTATCACCTTTTCTTCTTTTTAGGCTTAGGTTCTGTTTTCAGCATATCCTTCTCCCTTTTCATCCCCCCTTTTTTCATTTTATTTATTAGCAGTAAGAGAAACCAGGGCCTAAAATATACATTAGAAGGAGCTAGCTCTCATCTAGAAACTCTCCCCTCTAGCTTCACCAGTACCACAGGTGAGGGGGGAGTTTCCATTATTGTGTGAAGAAGGCAGGAGCTTGGCCTCCTGCCAAGGGTGCAATCTTTTGTGTCAATAGTTAAGAAGTGTGTTAAATTTCAACAACATGCTAATTTTCATCATGTACATGCACATGGAGTTCAAACATCTAAAGACCTTTGTCCTTTCTCATAATGGGGATTGGACCTCATCATAGAAATCAACCCCCATTCTTCACTATGACACCACTCTACCATCATTGCTACCGAATAATTCTCTAAGTGGGTAGACTCTATTCATCTTATTTATACCCAAGATAAAAATATTGTTGACTTCATCAACCACCATATCATCTATCATTTTGGTGTTTCCTATAATATCATAAATGACAATGGTAAATATTTCAAGAACAAGCAAGTTCAAAGTCTTTACGATGCACTTGGCATCAAACTTATCGTTTCCTTTCCTAACTGTTCATAAACAAATAGATAAGTTAAGGCTTTCAAAAAAATTCTAAATTAAATGCTAACCAAGGTCATCAATGCTTCAAGCTGGGATTGACACTTGCATATCCACTTCAATTTGTTGGCCTATCACACCAACATCTGAACCTCTATAGGTTCTACCCCTTTCTCCCTTGTCTTTAGAGCAGAGGTAGTCTTGCCTCTCAAAGTATAAATTCCCTCTCTTCACATATCATTGCAAGACATTATTTTTGAAAGTAAATATCATTAAGAATGTTTATCCCAACTGGAGCTACTTGATGAACATTTCATCGTAGCCCTTAACCACCTTAATGTCTATCAAAAGTGCATTACACATGACTATAACAAAAATATGAGAGAGAAATAATTCAAAATCAGAGATCTCATCCTCAAAGAAAACCAACATGTCACTAACATGGATGAAATCAAAAGAGGAAAGTTTTCCTTTAATTATCTTGGACCATATATCATCACCCATAAGTATGGATTAGAAGCTTATCATTTGTCTTCCCTCGAAGCTAAACTAGAACCTTAGATTCTTAATGATTTGCATCTGCATCATTTCTTCTGTTAAAACAATGATTGAACTCACTTTCCTATATAACTTAATCTCATCCCTTGATTCATGAGATTTTCCACCCTCACCCTCCTTTTTTCCTTTACGTTTGAGGGAAACTTGATTAAAATAGAACCATGTGATTATCCATCACAACTATTACCTAATCCTGAATATGGCTACCCTGGCTCTACCCATAACATGGTTCTCATGGATAATTTTTTGCTTTTAAAAGATGAAATCCCATGGTCTTTTGTCTCTCAAAACCCATGCCTTTCCACCCTCCACTACCTTCTTGTGATAAAAGTTTTCCCTCATGAAGGTACACCTTTAAGCCTTATTAAGACTTGTCCATGTCTAAAAATAGCATTGAAACTATTTGGGATACTAAAATATATCATTTGGGTCACAAAATGTATAGCATTTTGTAGACTACTCCCTTGAAGGATAGCTGCCCCATTTATTGAACATTGCTTAAAAGATAGATTACTCCCTTGAAGCACAACTACCAAAAATTTAAAACTTAGACCACTTCCTCGAAGGATGGCTAAGTCAAACATATATTAAAAGAAATTCCTTAAAGCTTCCCACATCAATCAGCTTCACAAACTTCTTATAAGAAAATAAAAATAAGTAAAAGAACAAATAGACCCTTTTTCAAAAATAAAATAAACATCCCAAGAAAGTTGTAATTAATTTTCCCTTCATTAGACTTCCTACATTGATTAGTCTACATCAAGTATAAGACATGGAACTGTCTAAATTTGGTTCTTAGGTTGCTTATAGAAGGGGAAAGCTTTATCATATAAGATTATCTTCCCTATTCACCCATTTACCATTCACTTACCACTTACTCCCCTTCTTCTCAATTCTCTATGAATCAAGGGATTTTGAGCTTATTGGACATAATGTGATCAAGATGCAATTTTATCAACCAAAGTATGCTTATCTAAAGCATTTAAAAAACTAAGATTCACTAAGCCCTAAATAACTTTGATGATGTTTTTAGTCTTTAACAATGAAAAAGAATCATGCTTCTTTTCTTTCCCTTCTATTGTTGACTATTGGAAACATGCATCTCCTAATTCTCCCACATTTCACCTTTTTAAAACCTCACCCTCAAACCAAAAAAGGACTCTATCTTGGATATTCCTTCTTCATCACTTAGTTTTTGGAGATTATTACTCTCCACCCCCTGTCGACCCACTTTATATGGTATGTTAAATTGGGGAAACTCATTTGAAAACCACCTTGACCTATTTGGGAAATTTCCTTCCCCAAAATTTTTGGAGATTAGTCTTCTCCTTCTTCCTTCCTCTTTTAACAAACATCCAATTAGATCCAGAAATACATATGGCTTGAACTTTCTATTGGATACTATGTCCATGAAACTTTGTTGTTCACTTGCCTTGTGCATATAGAGTTAGTTCGGCTGCCCCTTTTCTAACATACCTTTCACCCAAGCATTAACCATTAATCTATATTTTGAAGATATCATTTATACATACTTTTTTGACCTTTTGGGAGACATCATTTCTCCATCTTTCCCACTTGGGAGACCTACATTTGGCTTGAAGTTTCTATTGTATAGTATGTCCATGGAACTATGTAGGCAACATTCATTTACCTAGTGCATATGGATTCAACTTGACTATCCATTTATTTTCAAACCATGATCCATTGGACATTATACTTGAACCATTACACCACATTCATCTCAATGTTGAACATTTTGAACCAAACTTTCCACATATTTTTGTGATGACCTTATTGAGGTCTTTTTGAACACATTGACTAACTTTTCCATGTTGAACATTTGAACATTTTTCACTTAATGTATGACCAAAACATTGGAGTCTTCCATGGGATCACTTCTAATTTTATATACCCACACATGAGATCACTTATAAATTTAGATACCCACATAGACACTAATTCATTTTGCTTAGAAGGCTAACGAGTGTACTCAGCCATCACAATATGTTCACGTGGTCCATTGGTCACCTATCTTCTTAGTGTTGAGCTTATTTTTATCAACATTGGCATCCTTAGTATTTACACAATCTTGGCTATCTTATCTTTGTAGTATCCTGTGCACATTTTGTCATTGAAAATGTCCAAATTTGAACCCCCTTCTTATCACTCACCTTTATGACTAATCATAAACCATTCATTAAACTTTGACTCAATTGGGTTATTTCCTTATCTTCTCCCAGTTTGAGGGGGAACTCCTTTCATACTTTTTTGAAACTAACCTTCAACCAACCTTCAACTAAATAATCAATTTTTGTTTTGTACCTTGGTTGTTCCTAAAACCCATCACTCTTTCTTGTGGACAACTTGTTGACCATTTTGGTCTTGTAGGCCAAAAATGGTCTCTTTCTTTCTCAAAAAATGTTTTGATCAGTCAAGTTATTCAATCACACAAGCCTTTATAGCTAAAGAAATCATAGGTTCAAAAGGTGGGATTTTGCAAGGAAAATTTTCAAAAAACTTAAGGCATTTCTTAAAAAATTGATAAGGATGGTTCAACACTAAGGTTTAATGAAATATGGTTCAATTTTGGGGTTTAATAATATGAAATCAACCATTGAACCGATGAACCATTGAACTCTGCTTCAAAATGGTTCAAAGGTTCAAGCAGAAGGTTCCAAAAAGGTTCAACCACAAGGTTCAAATAGTTGGTTCAATGATACATTAAACTCATAAGAAGACTGAGTGAATGTGACTATTTATGAAACACAAAATATTGAACCACTCAACCATTGAACCGTTGAACCATTGAACCATTGAACCGGTAAACTCCAAAAGGTTCAAGGTTTAAAATGGTTCAAATGACCAGTGACATCCCCGTAGACATCAAATTTATGATAACATAATAACCATTAGTTTTCAAAAGATGCATACTTAGGAACAAACTCAGTAATCTAATGAGAAAGGAGCTAAAAAAGCTAGGAGAAGGTGATAAGATAGCCCCAAGAGCTCAGATCACCAAGAAGAGAAAAAACATAGTAAGAAAAGAGGGAACAAATCAGAGAATCCAGAAGCATCGATAAAATAGTTATTCCAATAGGTTGAATAGTCCACCAAGTGGATATTAGAGAGCACAAGCATTCAATGGTGTAGCCTTTTTTTTCATTTGAGTAAAGACGAGTGGACAGTCATGTAAGTATCATAAAGAGGAGCAGCCTTGACTTTTAGAGGACCAGGCAACCCATTCTTTAGAGGAGACATTTGATATGATTTAAATGCCAAAGTCAAGGCTGGTAACTTGTTCTAACATGGTCCCTTCACAGAACTTTCTCTTTCCAATGCAATTAATACAACATGGGCCATTTTTTGAAAAAAATGCCAAAGTTTTTCTTTAGATGCTATATATTGTAATCTCTCAGTTTGTAGGAAAGGGAGATCTCTCAATTATTAGAATCAAAACTTTGCCCAAATTGAAAGGCATTTTTGAGACTTTGAGCTCAGATTATTAATCATATTTTATTAGGTGAATGAGAAAGCAAGTGACCTTTCAAACTTTATGTTGAAATAACTTGTGTTATGTAGGAAATTATTCTTATGTCTTTTTCCTAAATACAATTTTATTTGTTTGATCAAATAAGAAGAGCAAGTGAAAATAATTTGGAAGATGTCCTGAAGCTAATTGTGGAGACTTTGTGCTACCAGAATTGTCTTTAGTTTGTGCATTTTGCAGTTCATCACAAAGGATATTAGAAAGGCTTTGAACTACTTTTATCCTTTCTAATCATATACTTTGTTGTAGTTTTGGGTGGAGACTTTGGGTTTCACTTCATTCTACTGTGATATTAGTCCTAAATTAGTAGGAGAAGCAACAAACAACTTTATGATTTCATGGGTTTCTCGTGGATCCAGTTATTACCCAGGAAGTTTTCTTGTTGTTTCATGAACATCATTTGTGAAAAAATAAAAATGGATTCAGTTATTACCTAGGAGTTTTCCTTTACTTTGTGAACATCATTTCTAAAAAAAGAGAAATGGATGGTGTGATCTGACCCCTAAGTTTATTTTTAGTCTAGTTTAGTTTATAATAGTTTATAGGGAACCTCCCCTTTCTAAGAGGAGATATTTATCTCATTACGCTGTGGCTGATATACCCATTTTGCTGTTAGTTAGTTGATGACAAAATATTCACCCAATAGTTTTTTTGGTGACTCTACTGGGGAAGAATGCATAATTTGAAGCCTCAAGCTTCAAATTGAAGCATTTCTAATTCTTTTCCCTTCTATACTCTGGCAGATCCACTATATACGTGAAGCCATAGAGGTCGAGGTATTGTTGATCATGTATTTGAGTTTGTATAGCAAAATAATTTTAATCTTTCTCCGACATGATCTCACCTTCAGTGAACTAGGAGTTTTCCTCCTACCAACGTTAGGTCTCCAATACTAGGTGAAGCTTCTCCTTCCTCTGCTAGTAGATCTTTATTTATAAATACTCCACAAAGGTTTGTTATTCCTCCTTTCAATCATCATATCATGGCAGCCCAAGGACCTTGGGGTAACACCTTTGGCCCCTAAATCTAACCCCACCTTTACATGAACTACCTCGTAGTTCAAGAAAAAAATTTCTCAAGTTCTATGGTGATGGGAAAGTTCATCCTGATGAGCATATTATAGATTTCTGTATAGCCTGTGGTGTGATAGGTGTTGAATATGAAGATATAGAAGTAAGACTATTTTTAGAAACATTGCAAGGTGATGCCATAGATTGGTTTTATGATCTTCAAACTCAAACTATAACTGATTGGAACACTCTTAAGGCCAAGTTTGAGGCTAGGTCAAAGTCATAGAAACTGCACATGATTTGTTAGCTCAACTTACGCAAATGAAGAAGGAGCCTCATGAGCCTATGCGAGACTTCATTTCTAAATTCAATAAGCTGAGGAACATGATTCCTATAATTGTTCAACCAACACTAAAAATTCTTAAGTGCTTCTTCATCAATTCTCAACTTCTTGAAGTGATTTTTTTATTAAGGTAGGTTGGCCATATAGATATTTTTGCAACTCATATTTTGGCTACTGAAGTTGAAGATGATCTTATCCTTACATGTAAGATACAAAGAGATCCTAATAGAAATAAACATTCTTTATCTACTAGAAATTCTTCTACAAGCACCATTGATCCTATGGTGCAAAAGTTAGTAAACTAGTTTCTAGATTTGAAAAGGAAAATGGCCCAAGGTATGTCTATTTCTCCTTCTTATCAGGATATAACAAGGAGAACATTACCCAACCATTCATATCAAGGCAATACTATCAAAAATTAAGGGCAATCCAATCGTCTTCCTTCCACATAGGGGAAGCTTGCCATTGAAGCAACACCGGTCAACCCAGCAGTTGGTTATCATGAAGCTGAACATGATTTCTCTTTCCAACTTGAGTTGGATCAAGAAGAAGATGCTAATATCTTTATAGAAGGAGAATAAGAATAACCTGGAAACTCTAACATTGGTTTTCTAAATTACCAAGATGAAGCTAGAAAAAAGGGAGAAGTGTTTCATGGATCACACACTATTTTTACTAGGTCTCAAGACTAGTCAACTCAACAAGATGATAAGGGAAAAGTAGGGGAAGAACCTCAACTAGTAATTTCAATTGCTAAATGAGGGACTTCATTGCCTTTCCAATCAAAGGACCCAATGATCAATAAGAAGGTAAGTATCTCAAATAATCTTGTACCTTTTGCTTCAATTTCTCAAACTAGAACCACACCCAATAAGAACTAGAATGATAGACTTCCTTCTTCTATTTCTAGTTCATTTTAGTTATTTGACATAATTGATCATGCTTGAAAGACCAAGATCCAAATGTCTAAGTTTAAGTACTTACAAGCCAACCCTGAGCAGTTGGATAGGTTGGCTAAATGTATCAAGAATAAAATCATCCCTACAAGACAAGATTTTTCAAAAGTGACTCATGATCCCCCAAAGAACAAAGAAACACAAAATAATCTTGTCATTACTCCTCCTATTTCCCATTGGAAAATATAATCTTTCTATGTTTCCCTTTTGATAAATGGTCATAAATTGAGAAACTGTATAATAGACTCTAGAGCCTCTAACAATGTTATGCCCACCAAGGTATCAGACTCTCTCAGTCTTACCTTAACTAAAATTTTTGGGAGATGTTTCTCCATGGAAAACAAGTGCCACTTTTGGTTCAAATCAAAGATGCCCAATTTGCATTTGTAGCTTTTCTAGATAAGAGGATTAAGATGATAGTCTTAGTGGCTGATGTTCTAACTTCCTATGACATTCTACTTGGATGTTATTTTTGTAAGGAGGTAGGTAGAGCTTTGAACATGGACCTGTATGAAGCAAGGATACCTGTTAAGGGCGTCATGAAAAGACTACTTCCTTAGAAGGAGTCGAGATATATTGTCACCCAAATGTAAGACCTTGAAGTTCAAATTTTGTTTGAATCCTTAGGAATGAGTAATTACTTTTTGTCCACTAAAGATGTCTCTATTTCATTAGATGAAATTTAATTGGATTAAAATTCAAAAAATTCAGACAAAAAATCAGAAGAATTGGTTGAACAAAGTTCAAGTGAAAAAGAATCTTCCCTCCCTAGCAAGGAGAAATATTTAAGAAGATCAGATTCTAATGATGTCTAGATTCTTGAATTTGATGGAAACTACTATTCTACCAGTTTGGGAACCAGATTTTTTTTGATATTTTACCTTATTCATATAAGTTGTAGTTCAACAATACCAACAACACTTCTGAGTATGAATCTTTGTTGCTAAGATTGAAAACTACTCATGTTAAAGGTGTTAAGCTCTTCATGCCCAAGGAGATGCTAAATTGGTGGTTTGTCAGGTAAGGAATATGTATCAAACCAAAAATGAAAGATTGTAACATTATCACAATCTTGTGTGGGATTGTATTTAATGTTTTGATGCTTTTAATATTTCTACGACGCCAAGAGATTTTAATGATCATGTAGATTCATTGGCTGTCTTTGCAACACTCGTGATTCCTCACAAAGATTTCAAAGGAAACAAATACACTATTGAGATGGTATTTTGACCAAGTATACCTAATAATGACAACCATTGGTAGGTGTTTAATGGTAATAATCAAATCATTGCTTTTTTGGAATAGATGGATAGCTTTGAGGAGATTTATTTTGAAGGTAGTGAATCTCCACCACGGGAATCAGCTCCCAAAACAGATTCAAAAATTGGTGAAGAGTTCTTTCAATTCAAAGGGAATATAATTACAAAAGGGTTGGTTTCTCTTGAGAAGTTATATGATAAGCATGTCAGGTTTGTCAAGTAGTGACAAATAGATTCAAGTTCCTCCAAGGATTTTGATTAGATAAATTTGAGCACGGAAGAAAATCCCAAGATGGTCAACATTGGGAATTGTTATACTTCTGATGAAAAGCTCAAACTCATTGCTCTTCTTCACCATTACATTTATTTTTTGGCATATTCTTATGATGATCTAAAATCTTTCAGCCTGAAAAAATTCAGCATGAAATTCTTCTTAAATTTGGGTCATTAGCTCACAAATAGAAACAAAGGCAAGACAACCCCAAAATATCAGGTTCCATCCTTTCTAAGATCTAAAAGATGTTAAATGTAAGGATAATTATTCCAATCCATCATTCCACCTAGATCATGAACATAGTTCTTGTGAGAAAAAAAATGGAGAAATTCACCTTTGTGTTGATTTCATAAACCTAAATCAATCTTCTCTAAAGGACAACTACCCCCTACCCATCATGGATCAAGTACTGTAAACATTGACTGGCTCAAAAATTTTATCAATGTTAGATGGTTTTTTAGGGTATAGTCAAGTTGAAGTCAGTGGAGTAGACAAATATAAAATTGCTTTCACTACACCTTAGGGCACATTTGCATATTGCAGAATGCCTTTTGGTTTGATCAATGTTGGTGCCACCTTCTAGAGAGCAATAGATCTTTCCTTCAAAGATGAAATGTGTAAGTTTATCATGGTATATCTTAATGGCTTGACCTTTTTTTCCAAACATCATCCTAATCATGTGCATCATTTACAAGTGTTGGAACACTGTCGGCAAAATGACATTTCTCTCAATCCTAAGAAGTCAATTTTTGGGGTTACAGAAGGTAAACTTCTCAGTCACATTGTATCACAAGAAGGCATAAAAATTGACTCCAAAAGAGTCAAATCTATCGAAGATCTTACTCTTTTTGATAGTAAGACTACAGTTCATTGTTTCTTTGCAAATGTAAATTTTTTACAAAGGTTCATTCCTAAATTTGTAGAGAACACTCACCACATTATTGACATGATGAAGGGTAAAGCTACTTTCTATTGGACTGAAGAAGACAAGTCAACATTTGAAGATATCAAGAAAGCTATCACCCATGCCCTAGTCCTAGTTTGTCTGGATTATGCCAAAGACTTCATAGTATATAGATATGCTTTTAAACACACACTTTCAACAATTTTGGTTTAGCAAAACAAATAAGGTGTGAAATATCCCATATCATTTATGAGTTGTCCTCTCAAAGCTCATGAATTAAAATATTCAAACATGGAGAAGCATGCTTATGTTGTGGTTAATGCAGTAAAACATTTCCAATTTTTACATCATGAATTCACATACTGATGTTCTGGTGCCTAATACAATAATAAAGTCCATTTTAACTCAACAAGAGTTTGGTACGAGAAGGGGCAATTGGATTGCTCAAATTCAATAGTTTGATCTTGATATCAAACCTATTAAGCTTATGTGGGGAAGAGGTCTTTTCCAATTAATTGCTAATAAAATAATAAAAGAAATAAGACATGAAGAAACAGAAGATGAAGACATGCCTACAATTCTCTTTATCACTACTACTGATGAGTGGTATTCCAATATCACTCATTTCCTTACCTATGGTGAGTGCCCTATTCACCTGTCTTATAAGAAAAAGAGAACTATTAAGTTGAAAGCTACTAATTGTATTTTATGGGACAATGGTCTGTACAAACGGAGCCTTGATAGGGTATTTCTTTGTTGCATGGATAAAGTGCAATAGAGTAAACTTTTGGAGTATTCCCATAATTTAGCTTGTGGAGGACATTTTTATGCACCTGTGACTACTCATAATATTCTATGAATTAGGTAATATTGGCCTACTCTATTTCAAGATGCATACACTTGGGTATGTAGGTGTGAGTTGTGTCAATAGTTCATTGGGAAACCCAAGTTGGTCACATTACCTCTCAAGCTGGTGGCAATTGAAGAGTCATTTCAATAATGAGGTATTGATTTCATTGGTACTATGAACCCATCCTCAAGTGCTAGACATGACTATATTCTCACTGTGATAGACTATTTTACCAAGTGGGTGGAAGCCATTTCAGTCAATCATGCTACTTCAAAAGTGGTATGTAATTTCCTCAAGGAAAATATTATTTCTTGGTTTGGAGTCCCAACCAAGATTGTAATAGAGAATGCTGCTTGATTCTCTTCCCATGAGTTTTGCACATTTTTCTACTATAATGGGATTATTCTCTCCCACTCCTCTGACTATTATCCATAAGGAAATGGTTAAGTAGAATCAAGCAACAAGAATCTAGTTAACATTATCAAAAATTTGGTAGATGACAATCAGAGAACCTAGCATAAAGCATTATTCGATGCTTTATGGGTAGATAGGATTACACCTAAGAGGGAAATACATATGTTACCATTTCAACTTCTGTATGGTTTGAATGTGAATATACCAATCACCCTAGAACTACCAACACTAAAGTTGGCAAAGGCAGTCGAATATCAAAAATTTGAAAATTCTATCAACAAGAGGATCATGTAATTGACTAAAATAGAAGAACAATGAACTATGGTAGTGGACTGTATTGCTACACATCAATATCAAGTAATGAAACTCTTCGGAAAGAGAGCAAAAATTCATGGTTTTTAGATTGAAGATCAATTCTTGTTGTGGGACAAGAGGAGAGAACCAAAAGGAATGCATGGGAAATTTGATTCCTTGTGGAGAGGTCCATTTTCCATTCATCAAATCAGTGGTAAAAATAGTTTCTTGCTAAAATATCAAGATGAAATTCCATTTTCACTACCTCACAGTGGGAAGCATCTGAAGCACTTAAATCCTTGAAGTATCAGATAAGTTTATTTGTACATTTGTATAGTATTTGTTTGTTTGTGTTGTTCATTTGGTTTTCGGCATCTTTATCTTTTTGGGTGGCTTGACTATGAGGCCCAATGGCATGGTTGAATGCACTGAGAGTCTAGATTATACTCCCTTCGATAGCTTCAAAATATGATCGATGGAAATTTTCCAACTAGAGCCAGCTTTTGTTCCCAAAACTAGTCACTCATTTTTGTGGACATCCTATTGACCATTTTAGTTCGGTAGGCCAAAAATGGTCTCTTTATTTCTCAAAAAATGGTTTGAGAAGTCAAGTTATTTAATCACACAAGCTTTTTCAACTACGAAAATCACAAGTTTAAAAGGTGGGCTTTCGTAAGGAAATTTTTCAAAACACTTAAGGCATTTCCTAAAAAATTGATAAGGATGGTCCAACACTGAGGTTCAATGAAATATGGTTCAACAGTGGGGTTCAATAATATGAAATGAACTATTGAACCATTGAACCAAAAAACCATTGAACTCCACTTCAAAATGCTTCAAAGGTTCAAGTGGAAGGTTCTAGAAAGGTTCAACCAAAAGGTTCAAATAGTTGGTTTAATGATACATTGAACTCATAAGAAGACTGCGTCAATGTGAATCTTTATGAAACACAAAATATTGAAACACCAAATCGTTGAACCATTGAATCATTGAACCATTGAACCAATAAACTCTAAAAGGTTCAAGGTTCAAAATGATTTAAGTGACCACTGACATCCCTATACACGTCAAATTTAGGATAACAGAATAACCATTAGTTTTCAAAAGACACAGACCCAAGAACAAACTCAGTAATCCATTGAGAAAGGAGCTAAAGAAGCCAACAGAAGGTGAGAGGATAGCCCCAAGAGCTCAGATCACCAAGAAAAGACAAAACATAGCAAGGAAAGAGGGAACAAATTAGAGAATCTAGAAGCATTAGTAGAATAGTTATTCTAGTAGGTGGAATAGTCCACCAGGTGGATATTAGAGAGTGTAATCATTCAATGGCACAACCTATTTTTCTTCATTTGAGTAAAAATGAGTGGACAATCGTGTAAGTATAATAAAGAGGACTGGCCTTGCCTTTTATAGGACCAAGCAACCCATGATTTGGAGGAGACATTTGATATGATTTAAATGCCAAAGTCAAGGTTGATAACCTACTTCAACATGACCCCTTCACAAAGCTTCCTCTTTCCAATGCATTCAATATAACATGGGCCATTTTGTGAAAAGAAGTGCCAAAGTCTTTCTTTGGATGTTATATATTGTAATCTTTTCAATTATTAGAAGCAAAACTCTGCCCAAATTGAAAGGCATTTTTGAGACTTCGAGCTCAGATTGTTAATCATATTTTGTCAGGTGAATGAGAAAGCAAGTGACCTTTAAAACTTTGTGTTGAAATAACTTGTATTATGTATGAAATTGTTCTTATGTCTTTTTCCTAAATACAGTCTTATATATTTGATCAAATAAGTAGAGCAAGTGAAAATAATCTAGAAGATGTCCTAAAGTTGATTGTGGAGACTTTGTACTACCATAATTATCTTTATCTTGTGTATTTTGTATTTCAGCACAAAGGATATTGAAAAGGATTTGAACTACTTTTATCCTTTGTGATCGTATACTTTGTTGTAGTTTTTAGTGGAGACTTTGGGCTGCACTTAATTCTACTATGATATTAGTCCTAATTCAATAGTAGAAGCAACGAAAGACTTTGTGCTTTCATGGATTTATTGTGGATCCAATTATTACTTTAGAAGTTATACTGTTGTTTCATGAACAACATTTATAAAAAAAGAGAACTGGATTCAGTTATTACCTAGGAGTTTTTCTTTACTTTATGAACATCATTTCTAAAAAAAGAGAAATAGATGGTATGATCTCACCCCTAAGTTTATTTTCAATTTAGTTTAGTTTATAATAGTTTATAGGGAACCTCCCCTTACTAAGATGATAGATTTATCTCATTACGCTGTGGCTAATATACCCATTTTGCCTTTAGTTAGTTAATGACCAAACCACATAATAAAAAGGGGTAAAATGTAGACACTAGAAAACTGCACACTCAGTTCTAGTCATCAAAGTGCTTTGATCGTATCTTTTACACTTAAACATCAAAGTGACTTATTTTTATCTAACCCATTCATCTAACTTATCTTGACCCACCTTGAGTCCAAGTTAGATAAAACTTAGCCAATTCAACTCACTTTTTCTATCCCTTTCACCCTAACTAACCTCAACACCATTTTCACCACTTTCACCCACTCTTTTTAATCCACTTATGCTTGGTACCTCAAACACTGATGGTTAAGGTAACTATAGATGATTACCCTAACCATTAACCATTAGGTCCCTATGTCAGTAGCACATCATCAACTATTCCTGAGGGGCACAAATTTAATATTTTATACTTGATCCATCTTCTAACACATCATGAACATCTCATAATCTTACAATCTTATCTTCTTACTCCATCACATTTTGCTTATAAAAGGAAGTGAGTAAGAGGAGAATAAGATACAAAAATACATATCCAAATTTTACATTTAGTATATCTTCATATAGGTACTCAAGTCTTCCAAGCATTTGAAGATTCTTCACATAGGTTTCTTCAGCAGCCATGAACCTAAACCACTAGTGAATTTCTTCTAGCTCTCCTTTACATACCATTATGCTATCAAAATCATTTCATATCAAGTAAGCATTATATTGCTTTCATTTGTCTTTCTTCATTCTATTTGGATATTCCTATCTAGTTCTTACCTCTTTAAATCCTTCCATTCAAACCTCTGATCTCATCTAAGAGCACTTATCTCTTCACTTTATCATGCTTAGATCTTGAACAAACCTTCTACATTAGGTTGAGTTTGATCTCACCCTTATACTTGTAGACCTTTCTAAATTTTGTAGTCTCGGTAGGTAACTATCGATGGTTTTGAAGAATTGTTGATGGTTTCCTAACTAGTGATGATTACCTATAAACATCAATGGTTATCCCTCTAACCCAAGACCCTCATCTTTCAACCATTTTACTAGACTCTTGAACACACCCAATTTTCCCATTTTCTATCTCATACCAGACTAGAACATTCATTTAGTAAATTAGCATCTCTTTTATTAGTTTATTTGATATTTAGCTTACATTAACAAAGTATTCATCTTTTTTACTTTTTTGTATGATTTATTTCATTCATCTAATTTTAGTATTATCTTGTTTTACGAGTGTGGATTGACAACCTCTATAGATAACTCTAGTTGTCTTAGATCTAACACTAGCTAGGCAAACCACCTTCCTCCTTGTCTAACAAACAAGCTTGTTTTGAGTGCTTTATTATGTAGGTCATCTTCCCGTATCCAAAGAAGAGTTATTCAATTTGTCTAGTTGACATGCAAATTTATACTAGGTTTTCCTACCATATCTATTATACCCTTTTTTGTAGATTTTATCTCTTTATTTCTTCTTAGTCATAAAAGTGAAAATTCTAGCTTAAGCATGACTTCCTAAATTTCAAGGGAACAATGCAATGACTAGAGATCAATACTTGAGATATTTTCACATTATTATTTAGGATTATGAGGTTAAGCATGTAGATGTGTGCATTAATTTGTTTATGCACATGCTAGAAAAAGATGCTCATGAATGGTTCAATTCCCTTCCTTATGGATGCATTAATTCATGGGAAGAGATGAAGAATGTTTTCAATATTCAATACAGTGAGAGGATTGACAAAGATTCATTTTGGTTGGGTTTGAAAAAATCAAAATAACCCCAATGAGTGTGTGTAGGAATTTAATACATGGTTCAAGAAGACTATGATGCAACTACCTAAAAACATTAGTCCTAGTGATACAACATTCTTGATTAAGTATTATGATGCCTTTGACAACAAGGTTACATACTACTTGAGGGAGAAGGCTCCCATGAACCTTTGGTTGGCATTGAATATGGATATCTAAATTGAGAACAATATAAAGGCTGTGGGAAAGGCCATGAAAAAGCAAGCTGATGTAAAATTGGTTAATCTTAAAAAAGTAGTCTACTAAGAATGCTAACTTTGAAGAGACTTTTAAGACTTTGGCCTCCACTTTCAAAGAGATGTCTTATAAGTGAGCGAGGGCTGAGAAAGGGCTAACTCATAGGTGTACAAGTCAAGAGAGAGAGCTCAAAATACAAATCAATCACAAGGGAGGCTTGATTTTCACAATCTAGAAAATGAACTAGGAAAGAGGCCTATACATGGTGATAAAAATTAGAATAGAGGAGTTGGAAAGGAAGTGCCTAATCCATTGAATGCTAAAGTACATGTGGTAAATTATTATTTAGACATTGATTGGTGTGGCAAGTGCTTCATCCCACATCCCCCATTTGATACTCTTAAACCAAGTGATGAAGATGTGGATGATCATTAATTTACATCTGATGATGATATTTTTATGGTTGATTGTCAAGTCTCCTAAAGCAAAATGTATGCCTCCATGGAATTGTTGAGTACTACTACTATTGATCAATTTTAGAGTGTAGTCAAGAAGGCACGTGTCCTAAATTTTGAGTTTGCTTGTGATGTTAATATGACACATGAAAATGAGTTACCCAATCATGATGTAATTAAAGATCTAATGTGTGCTCTAAATGAAGTGTTGTACATGGATGTGGAACTGGGTAACTTCTTTGGGAATGTGGATGTTGTTAAACAATCAACTATTCTTGATGTTGGGTTTGAAAATAAATTTGTTGTATGGAGACTTCATTATATGGAGCTGGGGTTATCTTTTATGCCCCTAATGATGAATTTTTTCATGGTTATTTCAAGCAATACTTCAAGTGCATAAATGGCATTGTGGATAATGAGGCACACTTTCTTGGTCTTGGAATGCCATGCTTATAACATATAAACATAACGAGAATGGGGAGGAGACTCTCAATCTTCATTTCCAAATGTATATTTTAGGTGTAAAAGTGTATTTAAAAACCTGTATGACTATTCTATCAATATGTGGTAAATTGGTAGCTCTAGAAGAAGGAAATTGGATAGCCAAGTAACATTTTTTAAATGGAAAAAGCAATGGTGTTTTTAGTACAAATAATCCATTTACTACTCATAAGTCCTTATCTTGTCCAAATGTTACAAGTTCTAGAGCTAATGATTCATTTGGAGTTACAATTGCCTTTTCTATCCCACAATCTCCTTGTGAGTGTACAAAATAAATTGACAATAAACATGACTTTAATGATCCTTTTCATAACAACAAAAAATGGAGAAGAGGAGAGGTTTATAACACTATTAGCTCTTAAAGGCTCCGAAATATCTTTGTTAGGATTGTAGCTTTGGAAATAAAATTTGAGTTGGAATCAAATCATTGTTAAGGAAAGGGCTAGGTTTCTAGAAAAATTCTTTTACAATTTATTCTCTTGACCTAGGTATATGGAATGGAGTTAGGGTGAGAGTCAAAAAATGACAAGTTTAAAAAATTACATAAGAAACTCCAAAAGTCCTTCGGATATTTTTGTGGGATAAATAATTTGTAAATCTCAACAAATAAAAATTGGAAATTATGGTCAACTCTGCCAATCCCACCAATCAAAGATAGTGAAAAAAAGTTAATCCAAGAGGAGCTCCAAGGAGATGTTGAGGAGAAACGCAATTTTGTAATTTTGAAAATGTGTAAATTACAAATTACACTTAGAACTCCCAAACTCACTAGTTAACACTAGTCAAAATATGCTCATAGTGCAAGTGGGAACTTTCAAGGCTAATTGTAAATTTGCAATTTTACAAAATTGCAAATTGCAGTTGGAGTTCTTGTTGTCCTAATGGTTCTAGTGCAAATGAGAACTTTCAAGTCCATTTGTAATTTTGTAATTTTTTAAATTGAATATTATATTTGGAGTTGCCATTTTATTGAGGAAACATTTGGGGGGATTTATAATTATGAATTTCGATTTACAAATTTAGAAATTAAAAATTATAGTTAGAGTTTCCATTTCCCTAAGGGAACTTTTCAAGGAAATGGGAACTCCAACTGCAGTTTATAATTTTTCAATTTTGCAAATTATAAATTGTAGTTTAAGTTCCCATTTCCTGAGGGAACTAAAGCTATGAATTAAAATTTTACAATTTATAAACTACAAAACTACTATTGAGATCTAGATTTCCCTAATATAAAGAAATTCCAAAATTATAAATGGGACCCAGATTTCCCCAAAACAAAGTAAATTTGGAAATTTGGAAAAGGGACCAAAATTTCCCCAAAAATCCAAAAAGAAAAAAGTAATGCATTTATGCATCAAAATTGTGGAGATAACCTTTAAAAGTAAATCTAAAAAAAACATATGTGAAAAAGGCAAAAGTGGAAAAGGCAAGTTGGAGCCAGAAAATAAAAAGGTAAAAAAGACCTAACTTTTGCATTTTTATAATGTCGCCTACTTAGGGGCTCCTTTTTTTCATCAAAAGCTCTAATACCACTGTAATATCCCTTCGGATACCAAAACAAAAGCTCTGAATTACTTATCTATATTTCTGCAAAATATCCTCAAATAGATAAATAAATCACAGTATAATCTCTTATTTATTTGCTCATATGCTTACAATAGAGGTCCTCTATCAAGTATACAAAGAATATTGAAAGTACGGCCTTAATAGCCTGAATATTCCACAAATTGGGAAAGAAATATGGATCTGGTACGTCTCAGCCTAATGTGTAAAAAACACAATCACTGACATTGGTTATACTGCCGTTGTCAGTCGACCTGGAGTCATTAACCTGTCGATGTCGGTGATATGTCGACTGATGTCAGTCTCTGTAGGTCTCTGCCCGCTGATGTTGGTGTCTGATCTTTATGTTGATGCGTATGGATTTTCACGGATCTGTACAGACTTCGTACGGCCACCGATATAGCACACCCTGTATGCTTGATCCTAATCTGTAGAATTATGGGCTAATACAAAAGATCTATATCTGGATAATTCTTGAATCAAAACCCAAAATAATGAAATACCTGTAAACCCTTGTGATAGCTTCTATGTAAAGTTATCTCTCAAACTTGTAAACACCTGTGAATAATTTTGTATGAATTTATCTCTTAATTTGGCAATAGATCGACTGATGTCTCACAACCTCTGAATCGCACACAATGAAGAGTTGACGTTCTTCAATGCAAATGGAATCCTGGAACCCTTGGCTCAGTCTTCACAGAAGAATTTCTTAACAAGAATCAATATCAATAATCAATCATAATCAATAATGGCCTCCATGAGAAACCCTTATACCCTCAAAAATATATGCTTGCCCTAATTAGGGTTTCTTAAATTAGAATTAGGGTTTCTAATTAAAAATAGGCTAAATAATTAATATTTGATTAAATCAATCAAATATTAATATCTCCCTCAATACATGTTAGATCCTCGAACTGTTTGAAGATGGTGAACCAGGGAGTGATTCTACACATGACCAGACCAAAATAAAGGTGCTCTGATGCATGTCAAATATCCCTAAATAATAGGAGCTCAAGCCAAATGTGTTTGAAATACCTGAAATGAAAGCCAACTATAGGAATTCTGCAAATCAAAGCCAAGCCAATCTCCATCATGACCCTCTATCCATCCAATCAGCCTAGAAGGTCGCATAATAGGCTAATCATCAACTCTGAGCGATGTCACCTAAAAAGGGGACATGACAATATGCCCCTCCTGAAATTGCTTGACCCCAAGCAATCGCGGAACAATGAACCACTCCATCCACCTGGATCCCAAATGTAGTCATGCTCTATACTGATGACAATCAATGCAAGCTCTTGCAATATCCTCTGAAGTAGGACAAAGAGGAATTGATAATCAAACTGGCACATGAAACTCAACCAAACTCCAAGATTACACATACCATAGTCAAGAACACATGAGAAACAAACTCTCGAAGTATCATAACCCAAGTAGAATAGACAACTCAAATTGTCAATTCCATCTACAAAAGATGGTGCCAATCCATCCCATAACTGATCCCTCTGTAAAGGTGGCACAGTGAACGGTACCACACTGTCATATGTGTGAGAAGAATCAATCTGGAGACTCAAATCCACTGGTATCTCAAACTCAGCAGAATTAGGTACACCCAAATCTTGAACATGTGTGTCAGCCTCAACAACATGCTCCTCAGCAACAGCTACAAGAATGTACTCACCACCAACCACCTCAATATACAAATGAACTAGGTCTGGGGCTGGTGAAGACTGCAAATGCTCTAACTCTATGGTCATCTCAGCCAAATGAAATTGTGACTCCTCATAAGCCAACTACATACTCTCAAGAATCTTAGAAGTCACCTCGAGCTACTGAGTAAGCTCACTCACCTTATCTTCCTTAACCAATAATGCATCATACGCTATGTTGCCCCACTCCATAAGATAATCTCTGTCGGCTACCAACTGCATATAATCCTATCTCAGAATCTGGATAGCCTCCCATAAAGAGTGGATCTCTATCAAGGACAAATAACTACCTCCTTGCTCAATGCTAGTAGGAGAACCCCATCCATAAACTGCTAACAACAGATGAGCAGCATCAAAATGCTTGCAAGCGGTAGCAATGTTTCGCTCACTAACTCTCAGCTGACTAAACACATGGTGGCACTGGCTAGATTGTCTCCTACAATCCTCTTCTGATGCACGGTCCAAAATAGTAGACTCAAAATCACTGATCTCTAGAGTACTACCATCCATACTTTGTGAATCAACTCCAAAGCTCATATCAACATACGGAGTATCAACAACTGTAACATCACTGTCTAACTCCTCCATATCGAAGGGAACTATCGGTGAAACTAAATCCTCAAAACTATCCACTACATTCTCCTGGGTGTCATCTACAATAATCAGATCTTGGGACTCTTCTACAATCTCTGCCATAGTTGAGAGATCAACAAACCTCAGTGCACTAACATCTGAGCACACCTCTACACTCTGAGTGCAAGCATCAGACTCATCCTCATCTTCACTATCTCCTATCTCATAATAATCATAATAATCATGGGACATGCTGTGCTCTTGTCTAAGTGATCTGTAGTGCTCTCTCCTTAGCTTAACAAAGTGATCAAAAGACAACCTCTCCTAAACTTGTGGAGTTAATAACTCCCACTCATCCTTCGCTGTCATATACCGTGTGGATTTGTCTTTGGATGTAGGATATGAAAGAGATTCATTTAACCTCTTCAAACTTAGTTTCAACTTCTTCATATCATAGTCCCACTATCTCTGAGTATATGAAGTCATCATGGATACTTCGCTAATTCAATCTACCCACTCTACCCAACAGGATGGCAGGACATAGCTCTGATGTGCCCAACAGGATGGTAGGAACTTGGCTCTGATACAACTGTAATGTCCCTTACGTAGGGGCACCTTTTTTTTGTCAAAAGCTCTGATACCACTATACTATCCCTTTGGATACCAAAACAAAAGCTCTGAATTGCTTATCTATATTTCTACAAAATATCCTCAAATAGATAAATAAATCATAGTATAATATCTTATTTATTTGCTCATATGCTTACAATAGAGGTCCTCTATCAAGTATACAAAGAATATTGAAAGTATGGCCTTAATAGCCTGAATATTCCACAAAATGGAAAAGAAATCTGGATCTGGTATGTCTCAGCCTGCTATGTAAAAAACATAGTCACCGACGTCAGTTATACTACCGTCGTTGGTCGACCCAGAGTCATTAACCTGCCGACATTGGTGATATGTCGACCGATGTCAATCTCTGAAGGTCTCTGCCCATCGATGTCGATGTCTGATCTTTCTGTTGATGCGTATAGATTTTCACATATCTGTACAGACTTCATATGGCCATCGATATAGCACACCCTATATGCTTGATCCTGATCTATAGAATTATGGGCTAATACAAAAGATCTATATCTGGATAATTCTTGAATCAAAACCCAAATAATGAAATACCTGTAAACCCTTGTGATAGCTTCTATGTGAATTTATCTCTCAAACTTGTAAACACCTGTGATAACTTTTGTATGAAGTTATCTCTCAATTTGGCAATAGATCGACTGATCTCTCACAACCTCTGAATTGCACACAATGAAGAGTTGACGTTCTTCAATGCAAATGGAATCCTAGAACCCTTGGCTCAGTCTTCACAGAAGAATTTATTAACAAGAATCAATATCAATAATCAATCATAATCAATAATGGCCTCCATGAGAAACCCTTATACCCTCAAAAAGATATGCTTGCCCTAATTAGGGTTTCTAATTAAAAATAGGCTAAATAATTAATATTTGATTAAATCAATCAAATTTTAATATCTCCCTCAATACATGTCAGATCCTCGAACCGTTTGAAGCTGGTGAACCAGGGAGTGATTCTGCACATGACCATACCACAATAAAGGCACTCCACTACATGTCAAATATCGCTAAATAATAGGAGCTCAGGCTAAATGTGTCTAAAATACCCTGAATGAAAGCCAACTGTAGGAATTCTGCAAATCAAAGCCAAGCCAATCTCCATCATGACCCTCTATCCATCCAATCAGCCTATGAAGGTCGCATAATAGGCTAATCATCAACTCTGAGCGATATCACCTAAAAAGGGGACATGATAATTTTCCATTATTTTGCTTGTTCAAACAGTCCATGGGAGATATATTACAGGTTTGCAATATCAACATGGGCCACTCTAGATAAGATTTTTTAAGCAATGATGAGTATGGAGTGTTTAAATGCCATCATTACAAGAGCAAGGTTTTTTGGCATGCATAAGGGGAAGGGAAATTGTCAAGAAGATTCCAAATTTACAAATGAATGATCAAAATCATTTCTAGGAAGTTATACAAGATGACCAAATAATTTTTTTGGTATCTAAGGTGAATTTTCTCTTTCCAACTCATGTAAAATGCATTTTAATCCAATAAATCAAAGGGTTTGTTGTAAATCTTCTTTGTTTCTTAGAGAGGTAGTTAGAACAATATATTTTCTTACAAAATAATGAAGATTTTAGGCATGAAAAAGGGCATATTCTAGCTTGGAGAATGTTGATATAACTTTGGGGGATGTTTGCAATTTTTAAATACTATAAATTTTAACCCACGCTCCTAGATTTGTAAAAGTGGTAAAAATGTATAAATAGAAGGCTTGTCTTCTATTTTAAGGTGGTTGTTATTGGTATCTACTTTTCCTAAGTAAAGGCTCTTCCAAATTTTGGGATCAATAATGTGTGGGAATTTTGTTTCCATTGCTAAGGTGGTTATAACTATATAGCCATTAACAAGCTCTGACAACATGTTTATATGTCTCCCCTATCCAACAATGAGCAAACTCATCATATTTGTCCCCATGGTAGCGTTTTGAAACATTAATGTATGTAATATTTTGTTTAAATATAATGGAAAATACTTGTGGTTCTTACTCTTTCCTATTTATCAAATGTAATAATGTGTTTTATAAGTTCATCTGATTGGATATCTTGTTTTATGCTCATTATTGGTTGTCATTTTGGGCATAGAAGTAGGTTATAAATCCCTTTCTGCATAGTGAACTGGGAATTTGTTGTTGAATAACTTTTAAGGGCACCCTAGGTTTGTGGATTTAATAGGAAAAGATACTATTAATTTTAGTTGGAGTGTATGCTCTATGGTTTTAGGAAACATTTGGGTGTTTGCATTATATTGAAACCAATGGATGGAAATCATTCCTAGTAGTTCCCCTTAGCTTGTATGTTAGTTTTTATACATCTTTGCAATAAGTGATGCCATGAATGTTGAAATAATCCCTATTGTTTGAAAACCACCAACACTACCCACTTTTTACAACTATATAATTATCCTACCATGTTTCACCCTACAAATAATACAACTATTGCATATTTTAAGTGTTATTTGCCTTGTAGATGCACAAATATTTCATACTTATAATGTATTTATAATTTTTGTTTTTAATCTTAGCATTGTAGTTTTATATTCAGCCCCTTATTATTGAAAAAATATTTAGAATGAAGGTTGCAAGCACATCCCCATCTGTATTAAATACCTTGTGTTTAACTTAGTGCATTTATTCATTATGTGTGTCAACCATTCCCAATTAGAGTGTCTAAGTTCGGTTATACCCTGGTCTAACCTAATTTTGTGTTCCAAAAATCTCCATGGAGATTTAATTGAAGAATCCCTCCATTTGATCAAGCTACCCCATAGGTCCTCTCACCTTGGTTCAGACAAAGCTAGAAGTTGCAGGGAGTTAACCATACCCTTTGTAGGTGCCTCCTAGTCATTGTCTACATTCAGTCCATCCATGCGTTAAACCCTTTCCTAGATACAATGACACATCAAAGGTTTTATCATCCATGTTTTCCATTTTTCTCAAGTTTACGAGGTCTAGAAAAATAGGTGTATAACTAGGAACTAACAACAACTACAAAGCCCATTTGATTATCTCCTCCAAATATTTTAATTTAATGTATTTAGACCATTTCCTAACATTCATGTCATCATTTATTTCATCATTTACTCTTCCAATGTCAATGTTAGATGTCCTCCATGTCACACTTACAAAATATGAGAGAATAAAGGTAAGATGATAGACACATAAATGTTACTTGTTTCTAATGTTAAAACAAATTCTTAAAACATAAACCAAGAGAGTTTAAAATATTTACACATCACAAATTTGGTCACATCTTATTATTGTATTTATCCTATCGATGTTGTATTTTTCTTCCATAACAAAAACATGAGAACTAATATTATTTATAGATCCTTATGGAGGGTGATAAGACTTCTCAAACATTGAATTACATCATTTTATATTAAGTACAATCTACCCAAAAGAAAGTGCATCCAAATATTTTAAGGAAATTCACTTGTAAAATATTAAATGTTTAACATGAAAATATTATGTATTAGTGGTTTGGATTACATATTCTAAAACTCCTTGTCAAACACAACTACTACCATCTAGGATGCCTAAATAATCTCTTAGATATTCAAATTTTTCTTTTCATAATGTCTTGGTGAAGATGTATGTATACTAATCTTCAGATCTATATAAATCTAAATATATATCTCTACTGTTGACTAATTCCCTAACGAAATGGTATTTGGTGTCTATATGCTTACTCCTCTTATGAAACATGTGATTCTTAGATAGTGTGATTAATGAGTTATTATCACAAAAAATATTTATTGCTTTTTCCTTTTTGTGCATCAAATCTACTAAGATTATTCTCATCCAAATTGATTGACACACTAATTCTATTTATGCTATATAATTTATTTTTGTAGATGAAAGACTAACAATGGGTTGTTTCTTAGATGCCCATGATATTAAATCTATTAAAAACTAAAAAACATAAATAGGTGTACTTTTACTAGCATAAATTCTACTTATATAATCATGGTCTATGTATCCAATGAATTTAAGCTCATCTGACATTGAATAAAAAATTCCATGATTTCTAGTGCTACTCACGTATTTAAAATTTGATTTTCCTACTTGCTAATGTGAGTCTATTGGAGACTCTATGAACCTTGAAATAAGCCCAAGATTGAAAATTATATCTAACCTTGTGGATTTTTGGTACATCAAACTACCAATGAGTCTTTTATACAATTTTGGATAACCATTGTGTCCCTTGTCATCCTTAATTAAATTCAAACTTGTTATAACTAGTATTGGTGATATCTTATAGTTTAACATATTGATAATTTTAAAAATATTGTTTGCATATTTTAATTGATAAATAAAAATGCCATTTTTATATTGATTCTTTTAATGCTATGAAATTAATTCATGAGATTTATATTAGTCATCTTAAATTCTTTCTTCATAGCTCCCATGAATAATTCCATTGATAAATCACTTGTAAATATCAGATCATCAACATACAAACATACAATTAAAATATTTCCTTGTTAATTCATTTTTATATATAATGTAGGATTTTTATTGAACCTATTGAAGAAATTCTATAAAAGGTAGGAATCAATTCTACTATACCATTCTCTAAGAGCTTGTTTGAGTCCATAGAGTGCTTTATTGAGTCTATAGACCTTGTCTTTATGGCATTATATTTCATATCTTGGTGGTTATTGCACATACACTTATTCTAATAAAAATTCATTAAAATACCGATTTTACATCCATCTATTATACTAACCTCTTTCTATGAGCTATAATTCATAATAATATTGTCATTGCATCTTTACGGGCTATAGGAGAAAATGTTTCATTATTGTTAACTCTAGTTTACTATGAAAAATTCCTTGCTACTGGCCTTGCCTTATTATTATACACATCTCCTTTTGAATTAATATTGGTCTTATAGACCCACATTAATCTTATCACATTATTTCCTTCTTGAAGATCCACTAATTTCAATCCATGATTCTTATCAATAGCATCAATCTCTTCATCCATGACTTGTGCAAAATTTTCATCTTGAATTACCTCCAAAAAATGAACTATATCAACTACTAGTAAAAAATAAGGAAAAAAGATAAAAGAAATAAACATTATGTTCACATGAACATTTTATTCATAGATATCCCTAAAAATTCTTGTTTTCTATCTCTTTAGAATTGCCAATGTAGATTGGACTTATCACTTAAAGAATTTGTACTATATGGACTTGAAGCTAGAATGAATGTTTAAAAAGGTGTTACTACAAACATACTTTGTGTTTTTTATTTGATGGAGATCTTGCCTGAGAGCATGAGGATGTCCTTATAAGTGGTGAAGGTGTTACTTACATACCACTTTATTTAGATTGATTGGGTGTGGATGGAGGTACCATAGAGAAAATACTTATTGGAATCAATAATTCACTATCATCATGGGGTAAAACTATAGCAATACTTAGTATTTTTTCCAAACTTGCATTCCCTACTTATTTTATGAATTTCACATCTTTTCTAATTATCACCTTTTTGGTTATTCAATTACACTTTTTTCTAATTTTATGTCGTAACTATATCCTAAAAAGATAAATGTTTCTCCCTTTATATCCAATTCATTTCTCAATTCATCTGGGCCATGTGCATATGTCATGCACTTCAATAATCTCATGTGAGAAACAATATGCTTTCTTCTACTTTGTTATTCTTGTAGAATCATGTTCCTAACACTCTTGGTTTGGAATGTATTCATTATGTATATTTCACATGCTATAACCTCTATCCTATACTCATTTAGAAAAATTTTAGCCTTTAACATAATTGTGACCACACCCATGATTGTTATATTCTCTCTCTACCACACCATTCTGTTGAGATGTATACATGATAATAAACTTATTTTATATTTCATGATCCTTGAAAAATTAAAAAAAAACCTTTGAGATCTATTTTATACCTCTATAAGTTTAAAAAAAATTTATGTAGTACCTACTTTGCTTCTTAATTAGGGATTTAAACTGGTAAAAAAATTAAAACATCAGATTTATGCTTTAGGAAATACATCCATGTATTCATGGTATAATCATTAATGAATGTAAAAAATTAAAAGCATACACTAATTTAAAGTTATTACATTTATAAAAAAAAATTAGAGTGGACAATATCCAATGGTTCCTTTAGTTTAACTGACTTGCTAGTTGGGAATGACTCTCTATCCTACTTTCCCAAAATGCATTACAAAATTTACCATATTTTTTCATGTAAAAAATTCATGCCTCTAATATCTAAGTGTCTAAATTTCAAATGCTGAATCCAATTCTTATCTTTTATTTATGACTAAAAAGCTTCCTAATGTATCACTTTGGGGAAACCTTGAGTAAATTTCATCCTCAAATACAGTTTCAACATAAAAGTGACCTAATGTCATTGGTCATTTGGAATTTTGATATAACTTATTGGAGATTAGTCAAAAAATCACACATGCATGTACCCCTTCTGAACAAACTAGCTAATGCTAATCAAATTATGGTTTAGACTAGGAACATAGTAAACATCTAAAACAAGATTTTTCTCCCCTACTTATTGAGAATATATACATTTCATGTCCCATATCTGACACTTTGTTATCATTTCCCAAAGTCAGATTTAATTTTAATAAATGATCTAAATTAGAAAACATTTCTAAATTTTCTAACATGTGATTACCACAACCTAAATCTAGAAGCCAAAAAAATTTTGGACTCTCCTAATAAACATTGCATTTCAAAAACATAGTATCTTTATTCTTATTTTTATATAAGATTTTGTGATTTTATTTTTAAAATAAAAATATCTTATTTAATATTTATATGCATAATGGCCATATATTTGCAATAATGACTTTGAACTTGAGATATGTCCTATCTTTGGCTATATAATTGATTCTAACTTGGATTTTGGTTGCTGTTACTTCCAATTTAGTTTTATACATTGGTTTTTCCACCTCTTGATGAATTTATTCCTCTACCTCTGAAGATATATATGCCTTTACCTTTACCATGACTAACAAAAAACTTGAACATGAAATCCTTCTCCAAATAAGCACTAAAAGAGATACATAACCTATGTTCATGAGATATTAGATATGCATGAATCTCATCTATAAAAATCTATAAAAAATCTTTTCTCTCTTACATATCCATAACAATAGACTCAAACTTTGTGGGTAGGCTCCTTACAATATTTTTTACTATTCTCTTTTCTCAAAGAATCTCACCATGAGACATGATTTGATTAAAAAAACAAATAATTTGAGTAAAAAATGAATCTATAGATTCAAAATCAATCATAGACATAGTCTCAAAATATCTTATCAAAATTTTAAGTTTTGTAATTTTTACCTTAGTCATACCTGGATATGTAGATTGGAGGATGTCATATGCTTGGTTTTATTTTGTTTCTACTACAACCCTTGAGAAAATACTTTCATGCATTGCATGAAAAATATAGAAGAGAGCATTGCAATATTTTTTCATGCTATCCTTGAACAAATCCTTCTCTTCCTAATATAATGCATTAAATGTTGTTTCATGCATAGTTTCAACAAACATATTATCCATAAACTCACATATATCTTGTGAACTAAACAAATCCTTCATTATGAGATACCAATACTCATTGTTCTTGCCAATAAAAGGGTAAATTAGGGAAATAATAATACTTATACTAGAATAATATGCCATTTCTAAAATTCGGTACCAAATGAAGGAAATAGAGAAAAGAAAGGCAAGATTATACACAAAAATATTACTTGTTTCTTTTGATAAAACAAATTCTTACAAAATAAATCAAGAGAGTTTGAGGTCTTTACACATAAAATTTTGGAACCACTTTTTGTTGTATTTCTCCTATTGTTGTTGTATTTTTATTCCTTAAAAAACTAGAGAACTATTCTTGTTTATAGACCCTCATAGATGGTAAAGATACTTCTCCAACAATGAACTGTATCATACTATATCATAAAAAATCTACCCAAAATAAATTGAGTCAATATCTCTTATGAAAATTCACTTGTAAAATATAAAATGTTGAGTATGACAATATTAAATATCAATAATTGGGATTACATATTCCAAAATTTATCTTAACCATTACTATAACAAAAAGTGAAGGTGTCATAACTATAAACCTTATTTAGTTATCTCCTCCACATTTTAAAATTTAATGTTTCTATGTCACTTCGTAACATTCATATCATCATTTATGTTGCCAACATCTCTCTTATATTTCATCCACATCACATATACAATAACTGAGAAATGTTCTCTTTTTTAATATTAGAATGCATAAATAATAATAATAATAATAATAATAATAATAATAATAATAATAATAATAATAATAATAATAATAATAATAATAATAATAATAATAATAATAATAATAATATACAAGACAATTATTGATTTAAATTTCAAGGGATTTGTGGAGTTTAAACCCTATATTGTTAAAGGGTTTGAGTATAATAAATGATGAAATAAATATGAAATACATACAACCACTAATTTTTACATGAATAACCTAATTTGATATTTTCAAAAATAGCAATGAATGTCACAATTAAGTACTTAGATAGAAACTAACTAAGATAGATGATATAGAGGATAAAAATTGGCGTAAAAGCTAATATAAGTATCACAAATAGGATATTGGTGTAATAAACCCTCCTAAATAGTAGTGTGATACCTGGGATAGTTGCTCACTATGCTAGTGTGTTCCTTATTATGCTAGTCTTCCTTATGCATAAACTGTTTGATCTTTTGAGCGCACCTATGAATAAGTGTAGACACTATGAATTTATATTATTATATTAGTATGAATATATGTGACTTACTACTTCCACATACTTTTTTATGCTAGTTACCAATTACTATATTAATTCATCTAATTAGTCTTACAAATTATTTTTTACTAAGATAAATAATTTTAACTACTTACCCTTGCTTAAATCTAGTCAAATTTTAACCTCTTAACAACCTCTCACTAGATAGAGTATGTTTAAAATAGCCTAGGATTAAGTTTAACCTCATGAATTGGATTTATTTGAATAAACTTGGTAAACTTAGATTATATTGACACTGATCCCCATGATTGGCATTTATCCTATTTGGATCATCAATGATTTAAACTCATACCATCCTCAAGATTAAGGATCCTAAATTTATACATTGAAGGGATGGAGAAATTATCCTGTAATACCTTCAAAAGAATGGCATACCTGTCTAATTCCATCCCCACTCATTGAAAGGTTAAGAATATCCCCATCAATGTGACAATTCTCTATAATATTGGAAGAGTTTTACAAGTCAGTATATTTATTTTTTAAAGATATTATGATTCCTATATTATTTGTTTATGTTATATTTATTTCCTTTTGTCTGGTTAGATAATTATTAACTATTCATAAAACTAGTTTAAATCCCTTAAAGGCCACCTTTAGGCCCCATCCTGAGATTTATTTCCCCACTATCTAGATCAATGTTGATTCCTCACATTAATCATCATCAGTTAATATAATCATTATCGATTATACAGTAATCAACATCAATTCTTGTCATTACTTTTTATCTACAATCCAAAACTTAATTTAGTACTAAAAATTAATTTTAATTGGTTGTTTTTGGCCTTAAAACCATTAATATCTATTTGTAGATGACATTCCCAGGAGTTGTACATGATTTGGTTTCAATCTATGATTTACCCATAGTCCCTCACCTTCTCTTCATAGATCAGAGTGATATTTCCTTTGAGCTAGGACTTTGTGAAATTATCTTTTCCTATACTCTAGAAGAAGTCAATGAATAATTATAAGTAATATAGGAAAATGAAGATTCAACTATAGATTATTATAATGAACAATTTGATAAAATCTATCTAATAGATTAATACATTGCATTTTAGTATCACATCTATATTATCATATATTTTGTTGCAATTTATATTATTGTACTTTATGCTTAATTGCTTAATATAGTGGAATGACATCCTCTTAAGGAAGTGTACCACTTCCTAAAACTAATTTAATATCAATAATTTCACTTATCTATCTTGTTAATCAATCATTTTCCAAGTTGTTTCCTATGTGCAGGTAACCTTTCCTCACCAAAAAGGAGTTCATACTTCATTAGATCAATGATTCAGAACCTTCATCACATGTATCCATTTAAAACCCTATATCACAATTTCCATTTTTAATAAGTTTATTTATTAAAAATATGAATAAATTTATAATAATACATTCTAACCTACCTGATGGGACCCATAGGTCTCATTATTTTTATTATGTTTCATTGTGAAATTGCTTCTTAGTTGCATTTTATTGATTGCGTGTTTGCATTTAAAAAATAAAAAATACAAATTTTTTTGCTTTATTTTTTTGTAAATAGTAATTTCGTTTAACCCCCTACTTGTTTATATAATCCACATAGGTTAATTTATGTGGATTAATACATCATGATAATCACACTCTCTCTCACACAACCAAACCATGATAATCTTAAAAACATGCATGCGAACATTTCTTACCTAGGTGAACCTACTTGGATTTCATCACCAAGGGGTAAATCAACTTGTTTTATCAACCAAGTAAGGCTAGGCACCTAAGACCCTTATTTCTATGGTGTGTGAAGTGAGGGGGTAGGCTCCAATAATAATTATTGCACTTCCTTCTAACATGAAATCAATCCTCAATGTACCATTGAATTTATAGAGGTTTCCAAACTTAAACAAAAATTGAAACCAACCTTAGAATACCATTTATTAATACCTTCATTAACCCATCTCGCTACCAGATTCTAAATTTAAAAATTTAAAATCTTTAGGTATGTTTAATAGAGTGTGTGTTTTCTTTCACTAAAATAAGATAATAAAAAAATTGTGTCTTTGTATTTCATTCTTTATTTATTTTTCAGTGCTACATGGCTCTAATGCAACAACATTCACAAAAAAAAAACCAAATCTCATACGTCATCCTAATCCATGGAGAACACACCAAGTCCTCCTACCTCTATATTTCCTAGTTTTATACATATGGAAACCCAAAATTTGCTAGTCTATTGGATATTAATTCAATTTCCCTCAACCTCTTAGTACTCAAGCCATATGAATTCTTTTTTCCCATACAACCTGATATTATGGGTTTTTGTATGGCATACCTCTAGAGGGACCTGAAGTAATTTATGTAGCCATGGTTTTCTCTTCCAATAATCTACTTCCAACAAGTTTTGATACCAACATAGCACAAACCATAAATAATCCACTAATGTTAGTATCTATAAACCCTTCTTAGATGATTACCCAAACCCAAATTGTTACTACAACCCAACTTATGCTTATTCCACCACCAACTAATTCACCTCGTGATTAATTTCTCTTAATCCTTGTAACTCTCCCTCCTATCCAAACAATCATATCTTTAAATCCTCAAACCCAACCCTTACAATGTATAAAATAAGTTCCTCCAAGTTAGCCTCTTCAAAAATATGTCCCCTTAACTACTCAATACCTAACTCCCTCATAATCCTTTATGTCCACTCACCTTCACTCATTCACATAATAAAGCATACACTTTCAAATCCCACAATATGTGGCTTCATCTCAACCTATCATGACCACTTCTATTGGTTATCCCATTTCATAACTATTTTCCACTCAATTCCACACCAATCAACATTTACCGAAACAAATCTCAGTGGCTATGCCTCAGTACAATACCCATCTTGACCTCATGCACATCCTTATGAATATGTTGGCAAATATAGAATCTTCTACCTCTGAAAAAAAAATTGGCTCACATATGATAAATTTTGTAATGAACCTATTAATCATGTCATCTCAATTAGTCCATATCCCTCATAATGAGAACTTCCTAAATTTATGAAATTTCAAAACATGGAAGATATGCAAAAACACATTAGGTAATTTAGACATGCTTGTTACCTTATAACTCACAATGATGCTGTCCTTTTAAGGACATTTCCCATGTCATTAGATGGACCAAATTTATATTGGTAAAATTCCACCCCCCCCATCAATCCTTGTTTTATTTTTGGCAATTGGCTTAAATATTCTTAGAATACTTCTCCATTAATATTACAAGGAAAGTTACCATAAATGACTTGTATGCCATTAGACAATTTGGTGATGAATCCACTGCCAATTTTGTATCTAAGTGGCGAGACCTTATAAATTAATTAACCTTCTCCATTCCTCAATCTAAATTAATTAAGTTTTTTTAAGATCATGTGCTAAGCATATATCATCAAAACTACAAGTACAATTGTTTAAAAGATTTTATGAAACCTTTGCCATGGCCTATAAACTATAAGTCCAAGCCCTAGAATAAGGAAAAGTTAAGTTACATAATAAGAACTACAAACCTGACCCCTCTAAATGGACCATCAATTCTAAACCTAAAGGCACAATAAATTTTGTTATCTTAAAATTGGCACCTCCATAAATAATGAACCAATCCAAACCTTCTACCTCCCAAAGACAACCACCAAAACCATTAACATGATTTCCCCCTCAAAAATAGACATCCTTAGGGGTATCATATGCTTCCATTTTAGATAAGCTCCTAAAATCTTCCATTATTGAGCTTCTTCTAGTCATACCCCTTGATGATTCTCACCCTAAATGTATTTGGTAAAATGAAAGTGAATTCTACACTTATCATTGTATACCTAGTCATGGGGTCAGTAAATGTCCATATTTTAAAGGTCTGGTTCAAAACCTTATTAACCAAGGGGAATTATAGTTAGATAATCCTAATACTCATCCTAATCAATCCATCGATATCTTTAAGAAACCGTTTCCCAATGATCCTTCTACATCTAATTCTATACAATAAAAAATAAGAAGCACCTCAGATCATGAAACCCATGTAATAAACATAATATGTGATCAAATTTTACATAAATAAGTTGGTAATGCTTTCGAATCATCTTTAAAATTAACAAAAATCCCAAATCTTCTTATAGGATATATTTTTAAACCATCTAAACCAACTAGATTTGTTCCTAATAACCATAAGGATAAATTAGCTCTAGGATACAAAACCTATCAATGCATCTAAATAAATTATCCATTAGATAATATCCATATCTCCAAAGAAAGTATGAAACCCTAAGGTTTCTCCTCAATTAGAATGGTGGATAAGCATATGCATAATAGATCTTACTTCTTATATTCTATAAATAATGGGAAAATGATATTATATATATAGGTATATTTAACTCCAAGCCCTTCAAAACATTTTAGCCGATAGGGTTGATCTAGTTGACTAAGTATTGATATTGAAAAAAACTTAGTATGTCATAGGTTAGGTCAGCTAGGAGCTAACATATACCCTAAATGAGTTTCACCAATAAGAGTACAAGGTTGACCTAATTGACCTAGTACTATAAACTATTGAAAGGGGTTTTAGGTTAAGAAAAGGGGTAGAAAAGGTGGTAAAAGTATAGAGTAATGTACAAGAGAGAATAATAAGATTAGGGAAATGTTTTTTAGGAGATAAGTATGTAGATAAAAAGTGGTAAAAGGGAAAACAATCATGTGAAGCACCAATGGTATGCCCACTCATTTGTTGGTACACCCCTTAGGGTGTGCAATCAAAAAGATTGAGACTTGATCAATTCCTAAAATATAAAGAGAATCATTAATTGATAAAAGTTTGAAAATATTATGAGTAAAGATATGCCCCACTCAAATCTCATCACTTTTCACGTAAGTTTAACACATGAGGGTGATTTAGGAATAAAACATGATGACACATAACACTAATGCTAAGTAAAATGTAGTAAGGATAAAATAAGATAAATCAAAGGATATAATTAAAAAACACATACCTTTACTTACCTTAGTGCTATAGATAAATAAGTAGACTGTGAGAGATCTTAAGGTGTTTAATGTGAGGAACATTAGGAAAACCTATAGAGATTAGTACAAAAAAAAAGAAACAAATCAATTTTTTTAAAATATAGGCATATAGTAGTGGAAAATATTCTCTATGACATCATGATTCAAGGAATTTTTGTGTTTAAAAAATGAGTTAGTAAAAGCAAAGATATGATTGAAACAAGGAATCTAATGGTAAATATTTTAAAGGTAAATAATTATGAATGGTAACTTTAAATAGGATGAAAATAAAGTCATTTGATATTGTTTTACTTATTCTAAGAGACAAATAGAGCTTTGACAAGCCTAGAAAAGGAAAAATAGAGCCAATATGGTGAGACAACAAAAATTGAGACAAGGAGGATGCCTATTAGTCATAAACATCATAGTTAGGCAACTTAAAATTTTCAAACTTGTTTTGAATATTTTATTGGAAATTAAGTATTTTATAGAAATATATAATTTAGACTATCTCTAGAAATTTAAATGAACCCAAATAGTTTTTAAATAGACTAGAGACCAAATGGGGAAATGGGTTGAGGAATTGGACGTCGTATAGGAGGGATATCGATGAACATAGGCATATCAGATGGTTAGAAGGAGAGATGAGAATTATCCTAATGGGAAACTAACTTAGATAAGATTTACCAAAGACTAAGGGTGAGTCTATTTGATGTCTATATAACCCAAATTTTAGATATTTAAAAGTCAGTGATAGGAATTGTGACAGCATGAGTGCTATGCCATAAGTCAAATGTCAAGGTACCACTATATGTGATAGCCTTGTGCCACTTGATATTAAATTATGGGCACTCTTTGAATTAGGTTAAGTAATTTGTGTTTAACTCATGTATGATATGTATGGGATTTTTTCCACAGGGAAGAAGACCATGGGGCCAGTGGTACTACTGAGTGCCTAGATATATGATAGGTTCTTGATGTACCAACTATCTAGGTTTCCCTATGTGGTTTATGAAAATTTGCCTTAGGTATTAAGATGGAGACAATATCAGGTGGTACAAGTCATGCTCCATGTTCTATCAATATATATGGTCACATAAATAGATATTTTATGGCATGTCTATGCATACATTATGATAGCTTGGCTGAGTTAGAGGATGGTGTCATATGAATTAGCACAAGCACGTATCATAGGCCACTACACTTAGTGGGTAGAGCCACATCAAATGACACACTTACTAGGGTAGTTTATAATTCCTCACATGATGTATACTACAGTGGTTCCCACATTTTGGGGTAGCATGCGAGAGAGCCAAGGGGGAGAGGACGAGGAGGACTACTAATCACAAGACTTGAGATCAGATCATGACATGAGAGACCATAAATAGGTTGAGAATGATGGATAGTATCTAGAGAGGACATGGATGTGGATGTAGGAGTTTCATAGATACTAGATCTAACATCATAGTAGGAGGAGTGGCAACCACCTCGATCACACCAATGATGGAGATGCTCATCATAAGAGAGAACGTAGAGGGTGGTCATCTAGGATGACCCGTTAGTCAACCTAGGATAGAGATATTTTATAGAGGCATCATTGAGGTGAGGCTTGAGATAGGCATGGGTGGTGACTTTAGGGGTTTGATTTTTTGAGAAGCATCCCATAGATGAGGTACTTGGGGGATGAGCTGATGGAGAGATTATGCTCAGTATTTGAGTGGATGGAGAGATGCTGATTGGTGACACTTAGTTAATAAATGGTTGAAATATTTTTAATATTTGAAAAATATATATACTAATTATATAATATTTTATTGATATATTATGGATAAATAGATTTTGAGATATATCTATGATCTAACATAAATCTAGTTTAGATGTTGCAAACCTTGTAGATAAAGAGGAGACTAGATGGGGATCCCTAGTGAGGGGAACACTCCATGATATTCTCGATGAGGTACTAATTCCATAAAAACTTACCACATTAGATGATCTCATGGTACCATCTACCCCAACTCAAATAAGCTAGTTTAAATTATTAGTGGAGGTCGTAAGGCAATTATAGGCATGAAAAGATGGGATAAACCCACCAACAGGGGTGGGAGTAGGAGAAACATAGCCATGGAAGGATTTGGCTTAGGATAGAGACAAAAATTTAGATAATTCTATTCAAATATGATAGGTATAGGCCCAAGTGGCCAACCTACAAGGATAGGTAGCATGATTTAAATCTTGCGCATCATCTTTACAATGCACTATTCATAGGGGATTATTTGAGGAATCAATGGGCAATGTGGATAGGCCACAAGATAGACATGATAGAGCCTAATTTTAGAACTGGGGTAATGTATTTTTGTATTTTGTATAAAAAACACATGATATATATATTCATAGGGGATTGTTCGAGGAATCAATGGGCAACGTGGATAGGTCACAAGATAGACATGATAGAGCCCAATCTTAGATCTAGGGCAATGTTATTTTGTATTTTGTATAAAAAACACATGATATATATATATATATATATATATATATATATATATATATATATATATATATATATATATATATATATATATATATATATATATATATATATATATATATATATATATATATATATATATGTATGTATGTAATCTTATTTTGATATTTGGATGTTGATATTATGTGTTCTTATTATGGTTTTGGATGTGGATGCATGAATATATTTATTTCTAGCACATGTATGTATTTGGATTTTGTTGTATATATTATAGGAAATATAAGTGGTGTTTTCTGTTCTAGCATTATGTAGGACACATGCATGGTTAAAAATAAATAGGAAAAAAAGGATTTGTTAAAGTATAATTAATAAAAAACAAATGTATTAAACACTTTTTGGAAAATGTGTAATAGCAAGAAAATGACTAAGTAAAATAAACCAAAGAGTGGTAAATAAGATGGTAAAAGGTTGTTTTTAAACCAAAAGAAAGAGTGGTGCCAAATTAAGACAAGTAAAATCACACTAAATCACGTTGTGAAGTATGAAAATAATGTAATAAAATGGAAATCATGTAAAAGAGCAATGGTATAAAAATAAATCAATTAAGTCAATCAATCATATTAAATAACATTGAGAAGTATAAATAATCGAGGAACACGAAGAGGGAGCGCAGCCGCGGATGCAGCCATGCTGAAACCCTTACCTCTGTGGCTACTTCCTCATTCTATGGAGACTAGATCTCAGTCCGAGGATGGTGGGATCCATGGTGCTAGTGTGCGGCATAGAAATCTTTATCTATTATTGTGTGCAACTATATTTTTACCTCAAATTTCTATTTTGTGGCCGCCATGCTGACCATTACCTTGTTCTGAGCAGATCAATGATTTTATCAGAGATATTTTAAATGACATGGCGGTGATTCCTTTAAGTTGAGGGGGTGATCTTGTAGAAATTAGGGTGGATGGAATGGGTGGTGGTGGTGATGGGTATGGGGGTTGTTTCTTTGTTGGTGGTGCTGTTTGTTATGGGTAGTGCGTGGGTACATGATACTGAAATGTTGAGATCTTTCTTTTTGCGTGATATTTTATTTTGCTAAAGTTTGCCGTATTGCAGATGGAACCTAGGTTGGATCTCTAGCCCAAGTTGGAATACCATCCTAATTTTGTTAGCGAAGAAAATAGTGAACGAATGGGGGAAACTTTGTTTCCTCTATGGTTAGTAATTGAGCCACAATGCCCTATTTAGGGAAAAATGGAGAAACCCTAAGCCGTGGAGGAGCCTTGCTCATTAAAAATGATGGGTATGGTGGATCTACCTATGCCATGTTGGTGATTAGGGAGGAAGGCATGCCATGCAAAGGAAAATTTTGACGGCTGCCATTTGTGCGCAATTCCCTTGACATTGTGTTTTTGGGGTTACTGGTTTGAACTTGGGAGCCTGCTCTCTTCTTTTTGGAGTAGGGCTTTGGTGTCTCCATTTATGAGGTTTTAGGTCCTTGTAAAACCTAGTTTTCAGGTTGTCTTGCCTGGTTTTGTTTAGGTTTTAGGTCCTTGTAAAACCTGGGGAGCTTTTACTGGTTTATATTGTTGGTTTCAGGTCCCTATAAAACCTAGTTTAGTTACTATTTTTTAGTAGGTTTGCCTTTCCTGGTGGTTTGTAACGCTTTATCTTTCTTTATCTATAAAGGGTTCGGGGCCCCTTTAAAACTTGCTTTTACCTTAATCTAAAACATTGAGAAGTATAAAAGAGAAACAAAACTGGCAAAATTGGTCTTAAATTAATCACACTAATTCAAGTTGGGAAGTATGAAAAACTTAAGAAAAATGGTTGAATTCTTACATGCAATCAAAAAATAAGAAGATACAATATGAAAGGTTAATGAATTAAGCATAAAACATACTAAATCAATATGGGAACCATGTCAATGACATGTAACTCATAATCAATCACATCTTATCTCATATTTGACACATGTAATTTTATTTTGACTCGGATATTTAGAAAATTTTATGAGGAAGACTAGGTCCTATCCATGGTCATACACTATAACTCACAAATGAAACACCAATGAGGTGGAAATAATGTGAAAATATGGTAATTTATGAGGAAATATAGGTCCTATCCATGGTCTTGTAATGCAACTCACAAAAAGAATTTGTAAGGGAGTGATCAGAGAACAAAATAATATTTTTCAAGGGGAAATATTAAGGTTTCAGGGAGTGAAAAAGGGAATGTAAAAATCATAACATAGGTGTCTTATGAGAAGATCTTAGAAGACATGAGGCATACTAAGGACATGAGAAGACACTAAGTGACTAGTGACCATCAATATACAGAGAATAATTGTTTGTTATAAACATAAAGTTGTGTGAGAAAATAAGTGTGTTACTGAGATCAACTCATGTAGGTAGTTTTGAACAATAAAATAAAAATAGACCTAGCTTCCCATAATGTGTTACCCATTCCTTAGGACCCCTTACAGATCCATCAATCTACTATAAATATTGGGTACTACTTGCATAATAAAGTAGGTATCACTAAAATAATTTTTTTATTCTCCTTTTCTAATCTACTAGCCTACCACACCCTAATGGAACTCAAATCTATTATGAGGCCAACTTTGGATTTTGAGATTCGATTAGAATAAGGAGATGTGATTAGAATCATGAATTTTAGTGTGGTTTAACTTTTTAGAAATTTGAATGTTTCCTTTTAGATCAATGTCTTTTGTTAAATGATTTGGCTTTTGGATTTTTTTTGGATTATAAGATTCCTACTCCATACAGACTTGAAATGACCAATCATGAGATATAGAGTGATACACATGAATGAGATTTAGGATTTGTCGAAAGGATGATAAGTATCCAAAGACAATAATGACTATAACACTTAGGCTTAATGATGAACTACCATGTTATCTCAAGTCTCAACCATGTATATGCTTAATTTGTGAACGGGAATAAAAGGGACCAAAAGGAGATCTAGAGTGGATTGGTAAAGGAGATTATAATGAGAGGAATTATTTGATAACTAATTACATGGTAAAAAAGGGATGACTAAAGGGAACAAGGATTGTATAACCAAGGCATGATAATTATTATCCATGTGTATAAAGATAAGAGAGAAAATAATTATGAAAAATAAAAATGGAAACATAAGAAAATGAGCTAAATAAAAAAAGAGAATGTAATGAGGAAAAATAAATCCATAAGAGAGCATAATGACATCATAATAAATATAAAGTACAGAACCAAAGTGATCATGTAAGATAGATAAGAATATGGAATAATGTCAAAATATATAAAATAGATAAATTTAAAGTTGGAACACACGTCTAATCCAAATAAAAAATGTAAGAATACCATTCATGCATTAATAATTACTAATATATTTATTCATACACATTATCCATAACATATGATAAGTATCTATGAAGTTGAATGTGAACTGCAACTAATGTCTTATCGATCTTTAGCAAAAGTTAAGAAAATACTTCACATTGAATCTCCTTGATGGAAAATGTAGGAATGCTTGAAGGATCATGTTGATGAGGGATATCATACAAGGGATGCTCGAGAGAATACATGGGACTGGTTTCTATAGTAAATGAAGGGATCTCTAGTGGGGAAGGTGCCATGGGTGAGGAACTCAATAGTGGAGAAAGATCTATTGTTGAATGAAGGTCAACATGTAAGGGATTCATATGTGGAGGAATAGTACGTGAATAAAGGGCCACATGAGGAGATGGAACCATAGGAGGTGCAACCATGGGTGAAGAAGGGGTATTATTTTTTTGAGAATGTCTTATGGGAGGAATGATAGAAGGTGCAAGAATGGTTAAGAGGTCATCCTTGAGATGTTGATGAAGGATGCAATAATGATCAATGTGATGTGTGCCACATTAGTTCTTGAGATTATATACCTCTCCACACATAGGACGATATTCAAGTAATAATTTTGGGAAAGGTATAGCCTTGTCTGAGGATTGAGGAGTGGTGGGATGTAGGGTGTCTATATATTATTGTACCTTTTGACAATGCATGTATGAATGATTATTTGTGTCATGAAAGTAACAGATACTCCTGTGAGTAGTCTTGGTAGGTTTACTCATAGGAAGAGGTGTAATATATGCTAAAAGATCTTGCTATATGGAATAATATCTTTTCTATTGATTATAAACTTTACGAATGTCACAATAAGGATGATTGGCCCATTTGGTGGATGAATGAGCTAGATATAGTAAAAGGATCAAACAATCACCAATAAAAGGTGGGTTTGGTGGAGACATTGGTTGAGGCTCGATGGAAGGAATAATTGGATAAAAAATAGGAATAGACTTAGCTATAGAGGGAGTGGGAATGGGATCTAAACTAGGCTCTAATAAGGTTGAAGGATAGTCACACACATCTCAGGGATAAGTAGGCTATAATGGTCATGGTATCTATCAAAGTGATAAGGACTAGTCATAGAATGACCCATAAGCATACTCCTATGAGGTTCTTCAAAAACTTGAGGTGTCCACACCATATATACCCTATGATAAAGTATAAAAATGCTAAAATTAGGAAAAATATAGGATGGAATATGGTAATATATATTAAAAGATTGAATAAAAAAAGAATGATGATGAATAATCTTAGCATCATGAGCCTAAATTAGACGTCCTAAAAATGGATCATCTAAGGTATAAGCATCATCATAATTAGGTGTATGAAGATCAATGGCATAGGTAAAGGTAACCTTATCATCTAATGTGGTGTGATGAATGGACTTATGAGTCTTAGTTAAAACAATAAGGATGTCATCACAAGGTGGTTTATGGGAATGAGGTTGCAAATAAGAGGGAGGTTGAAAGATGAGATGAGGTGAGAGATACAACGTTATAATGTTGATATTGATCTCATTAGGTTCATTTTCATTGAAATTTAGGAGGTTAGGGGGTATATTCCCAATGAATTTGATATGACAACCTCGAGTGTAATTGACAGGGAATTTAAATTATTGAGATTCATGAAATGGATCAGTTGGAAAGTGTTCAAGCGTAGGAATATTAAATACACCATGGTCTTAGAATTATTTGAAATTTTAAGGGTTATTATCACCCTAAATCCTATAGACGCTCCATTATGAATAGATTTGATGCATTGACTAGTAGAAGAGGTAATTAATCTCATGCGATGAGTCCATGACCTACTAAGCATAATGTTGTAAGATAGAAGAAAGTTGAAGATCATCAACTTCACATGAATGGTGATAGGTGGTATGATAATGGGGAGACACACATGACCTAAATGATGCATTTACTTTTTATCATAGCCTTGACATGTGTTGCATGTGGATTTAAGATTACATTTGGAATATCTAAGGGTTTTGATAAAATTGAGAGAGGCAACACAATTTTCAAAACCTCATCAACCAAGGCATGATTTACTTTCATATCACCAATTTTAAAACTGATAAATAGAGGAGGATCATCCACATGAAATAAAATCTCACTAGGGATCATAGAAGTAATGAAGAATTTTAGGGAAAAAGAAGTGTCTATTATTTCAACATGTATGGACATCTCTTTGCATTATTTCAAAATTATATCTTTTGATCTTGGTCATGTTGCTTTGTATCCTGTTAGGGGAAGATGAGAGATGTTCATTTTGATCAAAATATGAATGAGATAGCTACAGTTATATGGAGAGGTCCATATAAGATCAAGAAATGGAATTTGGGATGGGACATTAGTGAGCTCCATGATAGGATCCAACTCATCATAACCCATAATGAGATTGTTGGAAAGAGATGCATAGTGCTGAAGGAGTTCTTTATAAGGAGGAGCCAAAGTACATGTGAATTTATGTTGATAAAATGTATAAGATTTAATAGGAGGACAAGTTTGTAGTTTATGTTGATAGGATGGAGTAGTTGAGGTAGGTTTGGTTTGAGGATTGTTAGAAGAAGATTGTTATAAGCTCGAGTATCATTGGTGATAGGTAAAAAAGATGGAGTAATGGTGTAAATAGTATTATGTGTTATCTAAGGGAGGTGTTGGAATAGGTTCATAAAAAAATATAAGGTCATCTTACCCTAACTCATTTAAGTGAATTAGAGAAGAATATTTGATAAAATGAAAATTTCAAGATAATGGAGGTGTGTAGATGGCTTGTGGATCAATGAAATCAACCACCCTTCACATGTTAGTCATATTAATCACATTTTTGTCAGGAGATGTGTCAAGAAGACTATCAACATTTATAATGGGTAGTCTTGTATTAGGTATTTTGGTGATTTGGAAGAGGATCTTTATAGATGGCCAAATGAGCATTAGCCTGATAAAAATATTTAGATTTATTTTGTGTTTCATGGGATTTGAAGGAAATGTCGTAGGATTGTTGGAATTGAAAAATGATAAAATCATGATCAAAATTGGGACAAAGAAGCAAATCCATAGCCAAATTATGAAACTACCTACTTGTCTGATGAGAATGATCCCAACTAGCATGAAACCAACAAAATTTATTCGGATCATACCAAGATTTCATTTGATGAGTGGGATTAAGTTCTCATGGGAGGTGTCTTGGGAGACCTTTTTGTAATTCTAGTAGGGATAAAATTTTGTGAACATTGATGTTATTAGCTGAATAAAAATGAGGATTGGTGATGTGGTTATGAAGGAAAGCTTGTTTTAATGTTTAGTTTGGAATAATAGCCTAAATAGTGTGAATGGTATCATAAGATTCCATGACACCATTATTGGTAGAATGAATCATTATTATTCTTGAGTAACACACAAGTACCTGTATAAGGTTGGGATGGCTTGAATTTATGCATAAAAAATCATGATGTTTAGATTGGTTGATAGCCTCCAAAGTATGTGGAGAAAGTTTCTGGACTTGATATTTCAATGTGGGAAAATGATCATTAGTAAATAGATGTTAAAGGTTTTCATATGCCATATTATGTTCCCATTTGTTAGACAAGGTCTTCCATCATTTAATGAAAACTTGTGCAGTTTTAGTTTCAAGTTGATTATAACTAATAAAATGGTCCAAGGTATTCTCAAGGAGTCACTAGTTTGGAGCTCTTAGACTAGACCATTGACTAAATATTCCAAACTATTAATAAAATGACATTTAATTTTGTTGTACCAATCTAAAACATCACCTATGAGAGTTTTGACTAATATTTTGTTAGTGACAAAGGTATTTACTTTGATCCAGTATTTATATAGATTTTTGAATGTTTTTAAATGAAAAGAAGGATCAATTAACCCATTGTAGGAAATGGTAGGGGTGATACCTCTTATATTGATATTAGCAATTTCAGATGTAAGAGGCTCATTTTAAATATGTTTAATTATATTATTATCAAGAGGAGGTTGAGGGATAATATTTGCATGGAAATCTTGAAGAGAAGGTGGGGGAACATTTTTATTATGAATTCCTGATGGCATCTGTTGGGGGTGGGTTTGAATATGGAAAAGGTGATTTTGCATTTGCATCATTTGATTTACATTGTTAGCTTGAAAAGCATTCATTTGACTAAGAGTTTTTAATAAGAGTTTATGGGGTTGAGTTGTATTATTAGTATTATTCAAAGTATTAGAATTAGTAGTAGTGGCTTGAGTACCATTATGGGTGTTAGTAAGAGCTTGAAAAGATATGTGAGTAAGTGAAGCACTACTAGTATTATTTGCTTGTGTGCCAAAAAAAGGAATAGTAGAGGGATGAGAATGAATGGAACTAGAGGCATGATTACCATGGGTATTAAATGATGATCTAGTAGAATAAATGAGAAGAGTGGGCCTTGGAAGAGGCCCACTATATGTAGAAATTTCCATGTTAGTAGAGATACTAGGCATGGAGGTAGAGGAATTCAAAGAATAAGTCATGGTATGAAAAGGGGTAAAAATAGAGGGAAGAGGCTGGGAAGCAAAGAAGCTAGTATCCCCAAATCCATGTGAGAATGTGGAAAAATGTGAATGAGGCTCCTTAGCTTGACCATTTATCATGAATTATTAAATAGTAGAAGGAACCTTCCTCAATGTTGAGGAAACTCAGTGATGAAGAAGAGCATTTTGGGTGTATACTCTAATTTAGGTTGATATTTAAGTTATAATGGAGAGTTATGAAGTGAATAAGATTGAGGAGAGGTACCATAGATTATTTTGAGATTGGATATATGAACATTATTCTCATCTAATATAGGAGCCACAAGCTACTTATGGGAGAACCTATTAGGGTTGGTAAGACTTATCATATGTATTGAATTCAATTTAGTTTTGTCTTCAAGAAGGAAGTTCATGGTGAAGGAGAGATATTAAGGCAAAATTTGATGTAAAATCAAGGATATACAAAGGAAGGGATAGATAAGATGGCTACATCAACTGATTCAACCTAGTACTAGAAACATGGTCTAAAAAATTAAGTTAATAATGATATACAATTGATAAAGTCAACCTATTAGTATAATTTTAGACATAAAACATCTTGAGAAGGATATAGAGTCAACAAGGTTGATGTATTATTGTAGCTTGAGAGGTAGAAATAAATACTAGGTTGACCAAGTTAACACAATATTATCAACAAGTAAAATAGATAGTTTATAAGAGATTGTGTCGAACAGAATGATAGTGTACTGAGAACAAGGAATTTTTTTGTAATGTATTCTAAATATATAAATGGTAGTAAACACATATTAAATTAGGTCAATGAGATTGATGCAATTAAGGCACAAAGCATAAAACCTTACACCAACATTAGCCAATGCATTTTTTTGCAATATAACATGTAACAAGCAAAGAGCAAGAAGAAAAATGAAAATTAGATGATAATTAAGTGGCCATCATAAATGTTG